>CM076572.1:1127132281-1127279872 GCA_034641835.2 Pinus albicaulis | reverse complement strand
ATTTTGAGCTTATCAAATTGATCTTATATAGGAATTCTCACAAGATTGTTTGTATTCCTATAGGAATTCAAAATGAATGGTCATATCTCTTGGTCTTCTACCTCCTCATTTCTTTGTCCAACTCAATTTAAAAACATAATGATATGTACAATATTTCATGCTACAGTGGAATTTTTGTCTTTTCTTTAGGATACTTTCCTTTGCATCACAAACAATAAAAAATTAATTACAACATTTACTTTCACATTTTAATTACATATTTCAATTTCACTCAGCTACTTTTCCGAATTTTGGCTTTACTGGATTTGTCTTTTCTAGCTGCTGTTAAGAACCTGTTCTGCATACCTTGGTTCACTGTAATTGTGTGCACCTGTGAATGTATACCTGTCAAACCTATAATATCAGTTTATCTCTGCATGCTCTCCTCTTCTTTTTCCTTTTCCATAATTGCATTTAATTTTTCATGCCCAATCATATTCCAACCCGGGCAATCTCTCTCTCTGCACTTATTCTACGCTGGAAATTTCAATTAAGTAAGGCTGGCTATTTTCTCGGTTGGTACTCAGATAATAATCAATAAATCTAAGGGTTTATTTTAATGCCTCCTCTAATAATGTGCTCTCCAAGACATACATATATCATTGTGTTTTTTAATTACTCGCAACCTTAATATATATCACTGCAAATAACCCGGCGCCGAACATATACATATATACGATCAACCTTATCATATAACCCTCGGTCATAAATATTTAAATTATATTGTATTTAATCCATTACACAAGTTAATATGTCTCTGTCGTTATACATAAGTTCTTTTATACTCCGTCGGGCCTTATACTAAATTAATAACCCAACTTCATTACGTATATTTCCGTCGGGCCCACAATGCCATCAACCGCCAATCGAATGCACACAACATACATGACTTATCATCCACGCACCTTTATTAAACCTCGTGCAAGTCCTGTGATCGCCCATCGTTGGATAGCCTTTGCCCAGATCAACGGATCTTATTCATTTCGCTAGGCGTCTTCCGCCGATCGTTAATGCGCGAAATTTCATTTTAATCAAAACCGCTTGGGACACGCGTCGATTCCTGTATGGAATCGCTCCACACTCCAGGAATACCGCTTAACGTCGAAAGGCGGTGCGGAATTGGGAAAATCCACTCTCCAAAACCACTCGCGGGTTCCACAGTTTTTAACCAAAGTTAATGCGAGTTACGTTCTCCCTCGCATTCATTGACTTCGGGTTCTGATCCTTTATGATTTCAATTATATATATATTCTTTGATAAGACTATGGTTCCACCTCCAATATATATATATATATATATATATATATATATATATATTCTTTATGGTAACGCAGAGTTCCGCTCTTTTATAGGCTCTGTTGTATGTTTCTTATATGTGTACTTTGTCATGAAATCTCATTCAACTCTCGTCAATTCTCAGAAGGCGATCAAAACCCTTATTTCAAATTACTGGCACTGTTTGCACTGACCTCAATACGACCAAGGCACATACAGTTTGGACAATCATTGACAATTTATCCCAAAATGACAAGGTACATATCTACACATTATCATACCCTTTCCTTTCTGAATACACAGGCAGACTCGTAGCTTGATTTACACAGTCCAGCTTCTACAAGAACTTAAGGGATATTCACGCAAGAGTATCACCAGTAAATACCAGTATTATCCATCCCGATTTATCCAACTGATATACAGTTACACTGAGACCATTTCCTTAGATGATTCGATCAAGAATACATATAGAACTCATATACAATTCTTCCTATATAGATATGTGCATATATACAGGTGGTAGATCTCAAACAAACCCTTATAGTTTCGTAATAAGCCAGATATTCCGTTCGATGGCTATTATCCTCCTATACTGTTACTGAAGAGGTTCTCTGCCTCTCTCCAGTTCTCGGGCTCTCCCTCTCCAATCCTCTTCTGCCATTTTAAGCAATGTTCCAACTCATCCCCAAGCATATTAAGCCTTTATCACAGGGTTTTAGTCTTCAATCAAAGTCTATGCTCAATAATTGCTCAATAATTCATCTGCAACCTGTATTACACCCCTAATTCATGAATAAACCTCTGTATTGCTTCTGCTTCAACTGCTACCTCTCTGTCTCTTTTTCCTTATGGATATTTCCTTTGTCATCTCCTTTGCCATCAATGACAACATTTCCAACATACTGGTCTCATTTTCAGCCTTCAGAGATCCGGTGGAGTGCTAATAGCTTCCATCAGAGTGCTCCCCCTGCGCACGATACTGCATTGTATCACCACAGTGGCAGGAGCCCAGGCGTCGCATGAGGCAACAAAATCATAGTTCCATTATGCAGTGGATTACTTGGCACCAACACTATTCAACTGGTGCTAGGGGTTTCTCGCTAACATGAAGAGCCAGTTAACCAAGTGCAAGACCGGAAGACTGAAACAGTTCGGGTACGAATCAATTCGGGTGACCTTTTTTCTAGAGAGAGTACCCAAGTTCTAGTATCAGTGGTTGGAGATCCATGATCCATCCCCAAGGGATCTAAGGCTGATGCGATGGTGCAACATAATGCCCAAACAAGGAGGAGGGAAATAGATGCATTTCCCCCACAGTCTTCTTCAGTTGGCTGCAGCGACAGCTAATCGTAGTTGAGGACTACGCCTATGCCAACATCGAATTCAGAGGAGATCCATATCTTCCAATCCCACCAGACACACAGTGGGCCGATGCAAGTAAAAAGTTCTTTTTAGACATTTTTTACTATTTTAATGTTTTTGTTATATGTTTTGACGCATGAACTTATGATTTTTTTATAGATGTCGGTCCACAGAGACCTCCTGGCATGTCCTCGATTACACGGCAGGTACCACATCTAGCAAAGGATGCTCCTTATGAGTAGAAGACACATTATTTGATTTGGAGCGGAACCTGGTTGGTCTCACTCGAGGCATCCCATAGTATCCCGAATTTGATGATATCCCACTTCGTTTCCAGAGACACACTATCGGAGTCTCGTGTAGATTGCGTCGATTACTCTACCGAGTAATTCAAGTAGTCACCTGCTACCATGAGCACCATATCGGCAGATAGCAACCCTGTTTATACATTTTTGTATTGATGTAGGCTCAAAGATCCATTTTTGTAACAGAACATATATTTTTTGAGCTTTTCGATGTAACACACTTATGTGTGTGTGTGTGTGTGTGTGTGTGTGTGTGTGTGTGTGTGTGTGTGTGTGTGTGTGTCTTGTGTATCATAATGATGTCTTGATTTATATATTGCGCAAATGTCTATCTAATACATGGTTTGCTAATGAATTTGTTAAAGTACTTAAATGTCTTGGAATGTGTTGATATGTGATAAAATAAAAATTCCTTTCCAATAATCTAACACATAAATTCATACGCAAAATTTAAGGATTGTGCATAGAGTAACACCCATTCAATTGTAACACAATGAGCTGTGAGTTCAACTTAACAACCAAATCTCTTATCCCAAGATCAATGGCATCCGATAATAGTTTGATCACCACACTATACTCAGAAACATTTTTAGTTGTCTCACCCAAACAAATGCCTTGTAAATTAATCAACTCGCCATCAGGAGCAAAGAGTTCCCACGTTGCGGAAGACAAGTTCTGTGTGCTACGGAAAGCGCCATCAGCAAAACCAATCTAGTGATCCAAAGACATCTACAAACCAAGTGGAACATAAGGTGAGCAGAGGAAACATGTCTGCAAGGCAAACAATCACTCAAAAAACAGCTCAAAGCACACTAATGTACAAAATTATTACACTTAATATTAAGCGTAATATTTCCCTGGTGAATTCACCGGTTCTTTTGTCAAGATAAATCCCCTCTGCAGATAGAGGCGATCTCTCTAGCACTAGAGTGGGTCTAGCAACACGATATTCTTTCTAACATAATATTTCTTAACTGATGCCTACAATGCAAAGAGGAAAGAGACATAAATACCTTTTTCCAATCACTATCCTTAGATCCGTTGATGGTGACCTCGATCCACGATCCTTGTAGGCCCGCTTTCTGCTACTGAAGGCGCGTGAACACCTATGGATGATCGAGAGACAACAAAAAAACGTGATACTATATAATAAACATAAGCACTATGATTCTAGTAGATCAAGGAGTACCATAATATTTTCATAATCATTTAGAAAAATATAGAAAGCAAACATCAAATGTTATTATTGATAAATTAGAAAAGGAGAGCTTACAACCAGGCCTTGATGTTAGAGGCGTCCTTAGGTGAAAATATAAGTCCTTCACCTAGCTCAAAATCATTCCTTCTCCCATGCACTTAGGCTTAATCACGATGCAAGCATGCGAAGGGATGAGAGTTTAGATGAGTCTGACAATGATCAACCAAGCTCTCTTAGCTCTAACCTTGGGGGAATGAGGGATGTGAATTTATAGCAAGAAGAAGTAGATTGGGAGCCCATGAAAGGAGGAGGAAGGCCCACTTTATAAGGGATGATCCCCCATGGATGATATCAAAGCTCCAAAATGAGAGAGCTTGACCTTATCATCTATGTTGAACAACCAACTCGTCGCCCTTGAGCTTCTAGAGGTCACCTATCTCAAAATCATTCCTTCTCTCATGCACTTAGGCTTAATCACGATGAAGGCATGCGAAGGGATGAGAGTTCAGATGAGTCTGACAATGATCAACCGAGCTCTCTTAGCTCTAAACTTGGGGGAATGAGGGATGTGAATTTATAGCAAGGATAAGGAGGTTAAGAGCCCATGAAAGGAGGAGGAAGGCCCACTTTCTAAGGGGTTATCCCCCATGGATGAGATCAAAGCTCCAAAATGGGAGAGCTCAACCTTATCATCTATGTTCAACAAAAAACCGTCGCCCTTGAGCTTCTAGAGGTCGAATCTTCTCCTACATTTGAGGAAGCACTGCCATAAAGGAGATCAACACAGTTTTCCAATAAATTAGGGCGCTTACAACGTTGTGCCAGAATTGGGATGAAGACATCAGCACGCTCATGGAACTAGGAAGGGCATTGACCCAGGAAGGGCCTTATTATTTTCTGTAGTTCAGTTTTTTGCATGCTTTACCTTGAAGATCCATCTCAAACCCACAAATGATTTGTCTATTGCTCTTGGGACCACTTCCAAAAAATTGTTCTTAATAATGGATTTATATTCCTCCACCATTACATCAACCCATACATGTTGCTCTATTTCTTCCTCAAAAGAGGATGGCTCGGTATCTACAAGCTCATTCATTAGAGCCATGTAGCCAGTGTACCAATCTGGTAACCTTCTCTGCATGTGTTGATTTGAAGGAGCACCCACATTCTACCTCGCATCTTGCACAAGTCTCCCAGCTTCCCTCGCCCTTTTCCTGCCTTCTTTGGATCGTTCTACTTGAGTGGCTATCTACACTCTCTGCTCCTTAATTTTTGGTAGCTCCACAACTTCTTGAGGCTCCTCAATTGGAGCTAAAATCTCTTATTTTGTGGGATATAAAGGTCCCCCTCAAGAGAGAAATGCAGGGCTTTCTCTTCAGCAAATTTTACATCCTGTCGCACAACTGTCATTATGATGGATGGAAAGTACACAAAGTAGTTGTGAGTAGTTTCTGCGTAACCCACGAATAACCCCAATTTTGTTGTTGGCTCTAACTTCTTCCTTGATTCTTTGGAGACATGGCGGTAAACAAGGGCTCCCAAAATCCTGAAGTGTGACACATCCGACTCTCTCCCCGAGAAAGCCTCCCCCGATGTAATCATGCCCATAATTTTATGAGGACTTTATTTCTGCAAATGGACTATTGTGTTTCATGCCTCAACCCACAAATGCAAAGGTATTCCTTGATCATGCAACATTTCCCTCGCTGCTCCCATAATGTTATAGTTCTTTCTCTCATCCACCACATTTTTTTGTGGGTTATGGGGTGTTGTCAACTTTCATTGATTGCATTATGTTAGTCATCAGTATTTTTCACCTGTTGATGATGACTAGTTTTTAAAAGCCAATTTTTCTAGCAGTTGATCTCCAATTTGTCAAATTTGTCAGCTAGAAAACACCCATAAACATTTTTCCCTCCTACCTTTTCAATCAGCCTATGATGAGAAAAAACCTAATTGTCAAGCCCTATCTAGTCTCAGTCATACAAACTTGTCCATCAGTTGTCATAAGCTAAAGTCATCTGTTGTCATTCACCCTCATCCCCAGCTCATTCATTAACCAACTGATTGACAAGAATGTCAGCTACCCTACGTCTGGTCATATCTCATCTTGGGATCTAATCATACCAAAGAGAATACTCCAAATCTGTCAAAGATCTCCCCTAAGTTAGGTAGTGGCGCTTTAGGCAATTCTCCCTTGGCAAACTATCCTAAGACAAAAGAACCTCTGTCTAATATCAACCAGTCCTAGATGACCTTCCTATTCTACAAATAAAACTTGATACACCCTTAGGTCACGCCACTAACAAGTCTTCGTATCTCAACAGTACATCTTTCAAAACCCAAACTGATATTGTGTTGATTTATGGTGTTTCAATGTCTTTTTCAAAAGTAGAAGTGTACCAGTGTTCCAGAAGACATTATTAAACTAAACATGAGAAGACAACTGCTTCTCATTTTGTTTTGAGCCTGGGCTGCAAGTACTAGTCAGAGAGGAAATTCAATGAACTCCTGCAAACACAGTCAAAAGGTTAGTGACTTATGACTAGCAAGTAATACTCTGCAGATACAAGTCAGGTTGCTCCTGGTTTCTAAAGATGCATAAGGGTATTCTATCAACAGGATACACATCTCAGAGAATGCCCCTCACGACATATTGTCAATTTTTCACTTTTTATTACTTACTGTGATATACCAAGTAGAGATAGGCATTACAAGGAAAGATAACACAGTTTGAGAAAGGGATGAAATGTTACTTGTTGTTAACCTCCTCCAATCATGAGCAGATGGTTGGGTGACTGTGTAAAACCTCCTCCAAACATGAGCATAGGGTTGGGATTATTATGTTGGCCTCCTTCATTTAACAAGCAGAGGGTCAGGAACAGAGGAGTAGCCTCATTCAAAGAGCACAAGGCTAACAATGCTACAAATGGCCTTAAAAACTTGTTTACACCTTTTTCTCCAATGGATGAAACCACTAACACAGCAATGGTGTTTCAAAGAATGCTTATATGGTTTCACTGTTTGAAAGACAGAATTGAAATGCAGTGGGAAACAATTGGAAGATCATTAGTATAAAATGGTGTTAAATAGAGGACAAGCAGTGGTACTATGATGAGTTAAGAAGCTTTGTTTGTCATTTCTACAAAGGCCTCCTTCGAAGAGTAAACAAAGGCTAGAATGCCCAAGCTTACAAAAACCTCATCAAAATGACAAAGAAGATAGTCTGAGCCTTGCTTCTGAAAGAGACTTTTGCAAATGAACACACAGAGACAGTATGTGTGAGGAAAGGGTATGACAAATGTTTTAAATTCAAGACAATATTCAAAGAATCAAGCCATATCACTATCACAGACAAATACCTCTTTATGAACATATGAAAAAACCCTGATGTTGTGTGTATTTGCATTAAGAGTCTCCAAAGGTTTTTCTCCTTGATCAACAGATATGAATCAAGCCATGGGTGAATGCAAATAAGGTTCTTCATCCACAGTCAAAGGAAAATATCCAAGGGCACCTAGCAGCTTTGATCATCTTCACAATGGGCATAATCATCATCAAACACCAATAGAGTTTAAATTGTCAAAGTAAGTTTTACAGTTGTGAATCATCTCCTTCCAAGCTATGGCAAAGGATGCATCAAAAATCTTGGATATGACTCTTAAGAAGTGCTCCTTTAAATTTCATAAATAGACCAACAGTGGTACTATGATGAGTACAAGGTTATTTTCTTAATGAAGAAACAGTGAAAGGATCTTTCTTTCTAAGGAGTTTTGCTTTACTTCAGAAAATTCATGAATATGGTGTCCTCAAAGAGAAGTTGTCCACATCACCTTGTTATTAACTTGATCAAAGATGGGTCTTTGTAATGTTTTAAAAGTGATGAAATTACAAAAACAGTGATTTGTGTTTTGACAAAACTAAAAGGGGCCTTTTCAAACAAATAAACCCTCCAAAGCACGATGTGAGCACATTTGAATATTCTTTCAAATAAAAGGCAGAGAGACCGTTTAGAAAATCCCATTTGCAAGTTCAAGCAACCAAGGAAAACGCTCCCCTAGCTATTTACTGAAGCAACAAAGGAAATTTTGGGCGTTTTTCAAAGTTTTTTAGTGCTCAAGCCTACACGGAGCGCCTGTGAGAGAAAATACAAAAGAGTGTAATGGTTGCGCGGCACGCCTGTAGCACCCGTTCACCCACTGCCTGAAGGCCAACCCGACACCCCTCACTGTGCGGTGCTCTTTTCAGTAAACTGCTGCTCCTCTTTGAACATCCAAAACGCTTTCAAAGAATCTTTGGAGCTTCTCAACCAATCAAACAAGGTCCATAAGCTTTTCTTCGAGGTATTTCTCTATTACCTCATGGTAAAATTCGAATTTTGAAGGGGTGTTTTTCTATGTTTTCCCCTAAGGAGAAATAGTGGTTTTGAAATCATTTCACCATTTAAAAACTTAGAGGTATACAGTGGTAAAAGATAGAGTTTTTGTCAAAATCAGAGAAGGCCTTCCTGTGTTTAAAAGTCCCAAAATCAGTCTAGAAGGTGTTTGTCTTCCTGTGTTGAGCAGAGATCCCAAAATCGCTAGAAGGTGTCCTAACAGTGGTAAAACAAAAACAAACCTTGTCTGCAAAATAAAAGGGGAAAACACTGATTATAAGGTGAAGGCTTGGTCATATAAAGTGTCCTCTCTATATGGTTAAATAGTGAACTTTGTGCAGCCTCCATAGTTCCAAAAACAGAGTGTGTTGAAAGACTTTTCAAGTCAGCTGAGGGTGTCTTGTTTACTTTGTAAAAGAACAGTGAATAGCAAATAACATTGCTTAGGGGAAGGGTGTTTTTGCTTTTGTCAAAACAAAAGAGTTATTTCTTCACCAAGAGACCACAAACACATATTTTCAGAGTTATTTTCCCAAACACAGTGATAAATTTTTTTTGGTTGTCATTGACAAATACTTATTTGATTGGCATCAAAGAGGCACAGTGACTTATAAGGAGGACAGGGTGTGTTGTTGAGAAACCATTTCAAGGACCATTTGAAACAACTTGTTTTTGTCAGTCAGCAAAGTGTATCAAAAAAAAAATGCCTCCCAGGAAAGACAGTAGAAGTGGCCTTCACAGGAGGTTTGAACCTATTTCAACTGAAGAGGTGAATGCTCATCCATTAGTCCTATTTAAATTTCATGAAGTTGGATGTCTAGAGTTTTGTCAAAGGGTGCAGGAGGTAAAAAGCTATCTCCCCTTGACACATCTTTGTGCTTTGAGATTTCAAGGGAAACACTTTCAGCTGGCAGGTTTGGATTTCAAGTTCTCTCCTAGATCCATTTCCAAAGCCACCAAAATCCCTTATGTCGGAGAGAAATGGTTTAAACAGAGCCACCTAGACTCAGAACAATACAAACCCTTTTTGAAACATGAGCATAGAGATACATGCTCATCCATCTTTCCTTTCTCATGTTTGTTGATTAGTTATGCTCCCCTCATGAAGATAATCATGAAATACTTCACATGCGAGGGAAGGTTCTCTGAGTCTATGCTTACCATGTCCGGTTGCTCATGCATTTCACAAGAGCCCAATTGTTAAATCTCCCCTTCTTCCTCCATAAAAGTATTGAAAATATGGCCTCCACTTTTTAGAAAAGACCTCCTTCTCAGCAGTCAGCATGCCTTTTCCATCATTCCCTCATCAAGATTGTCATTCTTCATCAGTTTGAGAAGAAGGGAATCTCTTGGGACACTTTCATTGCACATCCAGATTTCGCCACTATACCTTCATCCCATGCATCTCCTTCGCCTTCCACTCAGCATATTTCGCCTTCTTCAAGTAAGCCCATTTCCAAGAAGCTAAAATTTCCCATAATCAGTGAAGAACGACAACATGATGAAGAAAAGCAACATGATGAAGAAGAGCAGCATGAGGAAGAAGGGCAGCAAGATGAAGAAGAATAGCAAAATGAGGAAGGGCAGCAAGATGAAGAAGAACAACAACATGAAGAAGAACAACAACATGATGAGGAAGAGCAACATGATGAGGAGGTGCAGCACAGTGAGGAAAGGCAGCCTCGTAAAGAAAAATACAGTGATGATGTGCATCACAGTGATGAAGAAAAGGGCAATGAAAAAGAGCAGCACAGTGAGGAAAGGAAGCCTCATGAAGAAAAACATAGTGATGATATGCAGCACAATGACAGTCAAAACATTCATGAAGAAACTCAAAACAGTGGCAAGGATGATGAGGGAAGTAGCAAGGTCAAAGAGCCAACAGAGCATGTGCTAGCTGCCTCTCCTAGGCAAGGGGCCATGCTTTCTTCTCCAAAAGTGACAAAGCCCCAGACATAAAGGAAAAGGGTGCCTCAAACTATAACTCCAAATTTTACTAGGGCCCTCCGAAGCAAGGGTAAGTTGCCCAAGCAACCCATTTTCGAATTACCCAAGAGGAGGAAGACCAAGAAGGCCACCCAAATCAAGGGAAAGGAGAAAGAAGAAAGCAGCTATGAGAAGGAGAGGGGCTTTGACATAATTCAGATCCAAAGTGATGATAGCGATAATGAGGCTTGAATCCTAGAGTCTCTCTTGATCAATAGAGAAAAAAAATTGATGCTTTGAGGACAGGTCTAGAGAGGTCTAGAAACTTCAATCACTTTTTGCAAACACAAAATAAACAGATGAGTGTCCACATGGCGGTATATGAGAAAAGGGCCATCAAATATAAAAAGGAGGCCTCCAAGGCACAAGTTAAATTGGAAGAACTCATGGGCGAGTTCAATGACAGCGAAGATGAAGATCAGCCAAGGAGAAAGAGGCCAAGGACCATGGGACTCAAAAGAGCACTTGAGAAACAAAAGGAGGAAGAAGCTGCCCTTTTCCAATCTTTTCCTCTCACTACTTTGTTCACCCAAGAGATAGAGAACAATCGAGAAGCATGGCTTGAGAGGGTGAATGATCACTTGGAAAAGAATTTGGAAAAGGCCAATAGAGATTTGGAGCTTCAAAGGAGGATGACCGGGCACTATAAGAAGCTAAATCAGTTCGCCCGACAGAATTGAAGGCCACACAAGAAAAACTCAAAGAAGCTCAAAAGAGGCGCCCGACACCAAAAATGAAGAAAGACACCTCAAAGCTCCAAATTTTGGCCTCATATTCTTAGCATGTTTCTGAAAACTCTTGAGGGTCATGCTCGCCAAAATTGGGCAAAATTCAACAAGTTTTGGTTTTTTGTCATTTTTGGGCTTTTGGCTAAAAATCATGGGCATCGCCATTTCTGTTTGGGACATCCTCAAAGGATGAAAATGGTATCATTGGATGCCATAATTTTAGGGGGATCTAATCAGCCATTTTCAGATCAATTGAAGATGATTTTCCCCCACAAAATGGCAAAAAACACTCACTTTTTCCACACTCTGCCCCGTTTATCAGCAAAGTCTATTTTTTTGGTTTTTACACATAGGTCAGCTTTTGATAGACTTCCAGTCATCTGTTTGGACCAAACTAAGAATTTTCAAAAAATAGACATTCATATATTTCCCATGAGCCATCACAGGCCTCGTTTTGACATCGGGAAGGCTTCCAAAAGTTGCCCACAAGACAGAAGACTTTCTGCTGATATTTTTCTTAAGTATTTTTGTGAAAAATGTACTTTTCTAAAGTGACTTTTTCTCATCTGTGTTTAGCTATTTTTGGCCATGATTAGTTATGAAAAGTCAATTTATTTTCCATTTTTAGCATTTTTGAGATATTTTATTAGATATTTTGTGCCTTGGGCTTTGCAAAGCCTCAAGGACAAAATCAAATATTTTTGATAGGGCAATGAGATTGCAAGTTGCACTAGGAGGTTTTCCCTCATCTTGGTTTATATATTCCAAGATACTTCATTGTAAACAAGGTTGAACTTGATGAATAGAAGCAATATATGGTTATATAAGCTTAAAAGAAATACTTGTCTCATGTATTAGATAGTTTTTTGAATGTTTTGGATGATGAAAGAGGACTGCTGTTGGATTCCTTGACTTGGTAAAATGGTATAGTGTTCCTCTCTGATATGCTTCTTAGTTTTCATTCATATTTCATGCTCTTGCTTGCTATAAGACAGTAGAGAATAGATCTGAGACATGCCCTTGGAGGCACCTCAGATTTCTTGTTTCTTTATAGCTTCTATGTTTTCTTCCTTCTTAGTCACATCAAAGAATCCTTGATTGCTCTTTGATAACTGAAGAAATTGTTTGCTTGTTTCATTTATGGTTTTATGAATGCTAAGTATGATTCATGGTATGCCCTGCTTACTCATGACTAGTGATGGCTCCACCTCTGAAACCTTTCTTTGATTGTTTGATTGTCCTAGTTTGAACCAAGGAGGTCTTGTATTGATCTTGCCCTTTGCCTAAAAACTATGCAATCTTGCTTCAAAGTGCCCAATAGCTTGAAATACCATGCTTAGGAATTTCCTCATAGTGATTTGAGTTATTTGTTTGTCTTAATTGTCTTTCCCCAAAGTCTGATAGAAATTTCCTAAAGTTAGAGAGTCATATATCTCTATGTATTTCTTGAATGTTTATTTCTATACATTTATTAGTTTATAGTTACATTTCTCATGATTAATGGTTAGCCCTACCATGTTTATGTCAGCTATTGAACTATTTATGTTTGAAATCCTTTGTTCTTCACAAATTTAGTGTCCATCCCACTCCATTTTTCCCAAAGATCTGTTTTACCTTGATCAAATCAGCCCTTCAACATACCTTGTATCACCATCTGGAGCTTTCTTGACCTTTTCAAACCCATAGCCCAGTTGATCTGACAATATTTTTATCTATCTTAGTCTTTGATCAGTTCCTCCCTCAAAAATCTAAAAACAAAACCAAAAACCTACTTCATAACTAGCCTAAAATCAGAAACACAAGAAGCAAACACACATATCCCTTACACAAATAGAGAGAGCCCTCTCTGAGTCCAGAAAGGCTAGGTCCTTGGGCTCCAAAGATTGGTTTGATGTTTCCCTATCACTTGGCTTGCCAATCAGCCAAATCATGGGACACTAACACATGCTAGCATCACTGTTATGATCTTCACCATTGTCATCAATCTCTTGACTGATTTTTTGGTTCATAGTGTCATTGTTGTCATCATTATTAGGGCTATCAGTCATCATGTTTTCTTCTTAATCATTCTCCTCTGTGTTTGCAACATTATCATTTCCATCATCATTTTCTGTGTTTTCACTGTTAGAGGTGTCTTTGTCAATGTCTTCATTACTGTTTTGTGCATTTTCATCATTTTCATCCTCTTCCATATCTTCTGCATTGTCATTGTTTTGCCCAATGTCATGCTCACTGTTTTCATATTCATCACTGTCATGTTCACTACCCTTTTCTTCTAATTATTCCTCTATCTCTTCTTCAAATTCTACCTCTGCCTCTTCTTCTTTATCTGCCTCCGTCTCTTCTTCTAATTCTGCCCCTGTCTCTTCTTCAAATTTTGTCTCTGTCTCTTCTTCAAATTCTACCTCTGTCTCTTCTTCTTTATCATCATCCTCGTCATCATCATTTTCTTCCTCATCATTTTTTTTCTATTTCTTCTTCCCTGTCCTTTGTTTCTTCCTCATCATCACCACTTTCTTCATTTTCATTTTCCTCTTCCTCATCATTTGTTTCTTTTTCTTGACTGTCATTTTTCTCTTTGTCACTGTTTTCTTCTTGTTCTTCATCATCCTCTTCTTGTTCTGATGTTTTAGGAGAAGGTGAGGGCGAGAAGTTTCCTTGAGGAGAGGATTCATTTAAAGAGGATGAATCATGGTTAGTGGGGGTTGATGGAGGAATGGAGGAAGGTGGATGAGATGATGAAGGTAAAATTTGCAGATGAAGAGGCTGTGGATTTGAGAAAACATCATGGGCGATGAACACTTCCCATGGGATACCCTGTTGCTCTAACTGATGCAACACAATAATCTTGATAAGATAATGGTGAAAAATTCTTTTCATTTGTTGTGAAGGAGGACTCTTTAGCACTATGTATGACATCTTATCAACACATCTATAAAGATAATAGGGCAAATGTAGCAGCTTGGCCCTAGTGAAATGCATAAACAGTCTTATATGGTAGGAATAAAGTCTAGAAAACCTCCCCTCGCATGTAAAATACTTCATGATGACTTTCATTAAGGGGGCATATCTCTCCAACAAATGGGAAAAGGGAAAAATAGTTTTGAAATCAGCTTGGTATCTTGGTTTCAAGAAAGGTTGACAATGGCTCAAGTCCAAACTCACCTACTTGAACTATTTTTATCCGATACAAGGTATTCCAGTGGTCATAGAAATTGTATTGGTGGATAGCTCAAAATTTACCCCAGCTAGATGCACTTGATGGTCATGGAGGTTGAGGATAAAAAGTCTGGTCAACTTAGGGTGACTTTGGACTCTTTGTACTCTCTCACATAAATCAAAACAACCCACCTCTTGGAAATATGCAACTATTTTTGGGGGAGGTTGTCAACTCCTTGGTGTTCAAAGGTTCAAACTTGTTTACTCTTCCACCCATTCTTTGTTGTCCCCTAGGTCTTTGGCCTCCCTTGTCACTATCACTACTGCCTTCTCTAGACATTTTATATTTTACTCCTACCTTGAAATAAAAACCCTGAGACTATTTGTGAAATGATATGGAGAGGGCAAGTGAGATAATAATGAGAAATCAGTGATTTGGAAGTGAAAGGTAATGATGAGTGAAGAATGAAAATTTGGGAAAAATGATAAGGTCAGGTAGTTCTGAATGCGAAAACCACTGATATGCCAAAATTGGTTGTGAAGGTACCTTAGTAATGAAAACCACCTAAGAGGATGATGAGAAAAATTTCAAGGCTTGGCAGTGTGGAGGCTATTTTTTTTTCAAATGGAGATGTTGTTTTGGTAGATGAGTAGCTTCTTAGCAAAAAAATTTCAGTGTGCTTTCAGTATGTAGATAGATGGGTTCCCTTTAAACAAGAGTGTTGGTAGTAGGGAGATTAGGTTTTCTCTTCCTTTAGGGTTTTTCTTTTCTTTACATTTCTCTCTAAGTTTCACCCTTTAAAACAACATGAGAGGGGGAAGATCATCTAAATACCTTTTATAACAATCTTCATGAGGCACTAAGCAGAGGTTTTTAGGCAATTTGAGGCATTTGGAGGCTTTCACCAGTTTGAAAGGCTTCCTGGCTAAACACGTAGCACAGGAGCGTAGAATTCGGGCCTCTGCACACGTTATCGGGTCGGCCTGAATGACCTTGCACGTAGTGCCCAGGAGTAGCAGTCGGTCTTCTGGAAGACTATCGGGTCGGGCTGAACGGCCCTCTGCATAGTGCCCAGGCAGAGCAATTAGTATTCTGCACGACTGTCGGGTTGGCCTGAAAAAGAGAGCATAGGAGCGCAGTGGTCGAGTGGTCTTTATGCAAGTTTGAACGAACTGGCACGTAGCACCGGCGGAGCTGCACAAGTTGTCAAGCTCCTGCACGTCCCTGCACGTAGCAACTTGGGCCTGTCAGGCTACACTGCATGCGGTTCTGTGCATGGGTAGCACAAGCACGCAACACCGAGTGAAGTAGTCGGTCGATCCTACATGCGGTAAATGCTCAGTTTTATTTCACAGGAGCAGAGTGTAGAGTTATAATTTTTGAAGAACGCACACACAGGCGTGTAGCAAGGTTTTCCAAGAGTGTAGCGTCGGGTTCTTCCTGCCCGAAGTCTGCTAGAAACTCAGGAATTTCTCTTGAAGACTTCTCACTCCTTTTTTGAAAGTGACAAATGGAGTTGAGTGATGAATGAGATGTTTTTATACCCTTGGAATCAATAAATTAAAATTGGAAACCCACTCTTGCTAATGTTTTGAGTTTTATTTTTCTTTTGCTGGAGGTGAATTAAACACAAAAATGATCTTTTCTCATCTCAATCTTTCCTTTTTGCTGTTCTTAGGTAACTGATATGATGGATTTTATTTCCTTGACCTGTTTGATGCTTTAACACTCCATTCTTACCCATCCTATCATAAAAAAACCTTAAAACTTGCCCTCTTTGTCATTTGAAAAATAACATATCTCTTTAAACTCATTTAGTAAGGGTGAGTTCTTTAAAACAATGTTTGAGGGACCTGCCTTTACCCTATCAGTGTCAAAATGTTTCTTGCCTATTATGAAGTTTGGAGCTCATGTCTTTAACCCCTTTGAGATCTCTAAGTGTGGGTGATCTTTAAAACCTATTTTCTTCCCCTCTCACTAATTTTACAGAGGTATAATAGATCTGTCTTGCAAAGTCACCACAGTCTTTACAACCATGTTTGTCAATATCTCCCTTTGGCCACTTTTGTTTGTTGCGGGTTCCATGACAAAAATTTTTTTTGTCTCCTTGGTCATTCTTGAAATTTGACAATTTTAATTACTCAACAGCAAAATCATAATTGGCTTGGTGTTCCATTTTGACACTTGACCTTATGATTTCTTTCCCTTTGACCATTTTGAGGGAAATTGACTGCACTTGAAGGATTAGTCTCCTTCATACTGATACTCTTTGTATTTCCCTCCCTTTGATTCAGTGAAGTATTGTTGCCTTGATAAACCATGGAGGTGACCTTCTGATATCATTCTTCAAAATTCTGTCTATTTTCATCATGGAGATTTATGGTCTTCATTTCACTTCTTTGCCTACCTTCTCAAACTTTAGGATTTAGGGATTTTTCCCTTCTTCATTTATAATTTCTAGAAATATTCAATTCATGCTTGGTTGGGTTGATGTGCCTCTGTCCTTGTGGCCTTTTGCATTGGCTCCTTTCTTGGCAACACTTTTTAGCCGACCAGTCTTAAAAACCTTGATTCTCTTTGAACTTAGGCATGCCTTTTCTTCTTTGCTGTGAATTTCCTTTGTGATGATTTGTCCTCTCACCTTACCTCCTTTTCTGCTGAAGGAGGCCTTCCTTGAAGTATTTTTGATACCTTTGGACAATCATGTGTTGTCCTTCTTCCTCTTTGATTGTATCCTCCATGCACAGGAAAAACAAATATTTAGAACACCAAAACAGTCCTATGACCTGTGAAACCCTAGGTGACCTAGTGGGAGGTTTTTTGGACTTGGCTTTTGGCTGAAAACCTGAATTAGGGTTTTTAGGTGTAAAACATATTTTTTGACAAAAATTATGCATTGCAGACCTAAAAACTGATGACTTTGATTTATCTAAAGAGCCTAGAAAGGTAGTTTGAAACCACCAATGCTTGAGGGACTTGGTGAATAGGGGAAAAGGTTAGGCTACTTGGAAATCCAAGGCGGAAGTAAAAAGGTTAGGAAAGTCAAAACAGAGTGGTAAGGTCAGAGGTGGTAAAAAAATAGTGAAAATGAGTGGCATGAGCCCATGATGGGTCTTC
Organism: Pinus albicaulis; assembly: GCA_034641835.2. NCBI lineage: Eukaryota > Viridiplantae > Streptophyta > Pinopsida > Pinales > Pinaceae > Pinus > Pinus albicaulis. The sequence continues at coordinate 1,127,262,327 of CM076572.1, read as the reverse complement.
TGGGAGTGATAGGTTGGCCATGATATGACATGATAGTAAAATAGTGAAAAAATGATCCTGAGGATAATGAAGGCAATGAGATTTCTAGAACTCACAATATTCATGAATTTTGTTTCCAGAAATCTAGGATAATAATCATCTATAGAAAGAAAAAAAAATTACTGATGACTAATAGTGGCTCCACTTGGGGAGGGCATCTCCTTTCCAGGAGGTGTCCAGAACTTTAGATCTCTGGTTTTGTGAAGACCAATGCCTCATCCATTAGGCAGATTTTTAGTTCTTCTCATTTGTTGATGCTTCCTTGAAGTTGTGATCTCAATATTCTAAAAAACATGATTAGCTCAAAATCACCTCTACCTACCCAACCTACTTGGCCTAGCATTTTTTCTTCCTAGGGTGCACTTGAACTAGAAAACCCTTGAAATTTTCTTCTTTTGAAAGCAAAAAAAACTATCTACTTCTACTCTTATTACTTCTAAGATTTTAGATTATGATAATGAACTCTTTTTATTCTCTACCTAGTCTAACTAACTGTCAAGATTAGGCTGTATGACAGACTTCATTCTCTAAGTTATAGACATGAAATTGAAAGCATGGTTTAAATCAGGATTAGGCAATCTGACTTACCATGAGTTGTGGCATTAGGAAAATCTACACACAAACATTATTTTTGTACAAACAACACTAGAAAAATAAAGGTTGTGATTTATCATTTGGTATGCATCCCCATCTTTCTCTTTGGTTCAGTTTTGAGCATGTGGAACCAGTATCTTTCATTCCTAATCTATCCTTTTTGAAAAGTCAAGTTTGAATGATTTGACAATCTCTCTTTCACTAACTTATCAACACAAATTTAAAGCATTTTCAGCCATGATTAGGCTAGATGACTGAACAAGATATTCTTTTTGAACAAGAAGTGGCATTTAGGCTTGCACACTTTCAGTTCTACTATTTTTTGGTATGGGGTTGTACCTATTTTCAAATATGCCCTATTTTTCTTTCTTTCTATGTTTTTGTATTTTTGTGATTTTCTCTTGCAATGTTTATGTACAATGGATGAAAATTTTAAACTAGGGGTTTTTACATCAATGGTACTTGAGCATCCTGTCCTCAAAAGGATCTCCTAACATTCTTTGTCCATTTAGCTCTTGTAAACAGAAATCATAGTTTCCTCCATTTGAGGGCATGGTGTAAGGATTTTTCCAAAAAATTTCAAACATGCCATGCTCTCCTTGGTATTTCCTCTTTGATTCTTGCTTCCAAAACTTGTCTCTGTCAAAGATATTTCTTAGGTGGAAAAGGTATTATTTATAAACTTGAAAACAGATGATGATGTCATCAATGTATATCATAGTGAAGAAGTTGAAAATAGGGGTCATGGCTCTTTGGAAGGTGTCTTTAGCACTCCTTAACCCAAGAAGCATTTGGTCAAACATGTAGTTGCTCCAAGGAACTTTGAAAATGGCTTTATGCTGATTGATCAAAAGTGGTATCATCTGATGATAACCTGAAACACTATCATGTAATGACATTTTGTTAGAAGTTCCTACCCTTTGTATAGGATGATTTATCTTGGGATAAGGGTATTTGTACTTCATGGAGATTTTGTCTAGGCACCTAAAGTCTATACACAGTCTGCATCCCTTTGCTTTCTTTTTTAGTGATACAACTTGCCCAAGGGTTTCATGGTATTTCTTAGAAGGATATATTTTTTGAATAAGGTCTGTGTCACAAGGCTTTAAGCTTTCATCACTATATATACAAGCATCCTGAAACTTCTTGCATAACCTTATGTCTTTCATTTTGGTGTATAATGACAGAGTTCTAGATAACTTAATCATTTTGGGTCTTCTTAGGCTGCCCACATTATACTCCTCTATATCAGTTCCAGTAGATAATCCTTTAGGGTCCATAGCAATATTTGTGAGAGTCAATAATTCTTATGAAGGGAAAAAAATCTTTGATGATGAGGTGTCTATGTAAGGTAAAAACATAAGACTCTTTTGATCTAGATTCCTAAATTTTTATGTTATGTGAGAGTATTTCAACACTTCTGGATTGACAAAAGAGAATAGTTTTGGTTCTGAGTTTTGTCCTTCATTTGAGCAACTTGATTCAGGTTCCAAACTGATTTTTGGTTTTGAAATTTCATTTTTAGTTTTCAGAAAGTCAAGTTCAGTTTTATCATCATGTGGTTGTTCAGGGTTGTTATAGTGTTGAATGTCGAGTTCCTCATGCAGAGATTGGTTTGACTGTTGTAGTGTGTCTAGATCTGTCTCAATTTCACTTGTCTGATCATTAGTGTCCTCTTCATTACAAAATATGAAAGAATCAAGATATGAGTGAATGGAATAGACAAGGGTGTTGTTTGGCCTATCTAGGCTACTTACCATATACCTTATGTGGGACTCCTGGTATAACCTCCTGGTTTGGTTGAAAACAAGGATGGTAGCATATGACATGTCAAGTTGGAGGTTCTTCTGAAGCTTGGCTCCCCAAAATCTGGATAAAATCATACCATACTTGGGGGGAATGTCAACAACAACTATGTCCATGAATAGGTTCTTAGCAGGTATTTGTGCCAGATTGACACAAAGATCCTTGATTAGGCCCAAACACTTGACTCTACTCGAATCGAATGAGTACAAGTCTTTGTAAGGTTTAGTAATTTCTAGGCCTAATCTCTCCATCACAACTTTAGGCATGAGGTTGTGAGACGCACCGGAGTCTAGCATGGAATTATGCAAGATTTTATCACATATATTTAAGCTAACATAGAAAGGGATAATGGCTCCTTCTTGGTATTTTCCTTCTACATCAGGACCAAACAAAAACTCTGGTTTATCATTTTTCAAGTTTAAAGTATTAGTATCATTGCCTACGTTCAAAACCTTCAAAACTTGGGACCTATACACTTCTTGAGTAACCAGTTTAGTGAGAGGTATGGTTATCTTAATTTTGGCAATCTCTCCTTCAAAATTGAAAGGTACTTGGGTTTTGGGCATATTTACATTAGTTTTATCAGCCATAAATTTTTCTACATTTTTAATTTGTTGATTCTAATTTGGGGCTTTGGAAAAAAGTGTTTTCTCAGGGCCACTAGTAGAGGTACTAGGGAAGCTTGTGTCCCCACTTGGTTGGCTAATTTTTTCTTTGTTTGGATCGGCTTTCTTAGCCATAGCGTTTGTGTTACTTGTTGTCTTTCTAGGAGTTTTCAGGGGTTTTCCTAATTGCGGTGTCTTCTTTGTTATTTTTGGAGTTTTCTTGGTTATTTTTTCTCCTAAGGTCATATTTCTTATGGACTTCCATTATTTCATTTTCAAATCCCAACCTGTAGTCTTTAGAATCCTCATAGTTAGTTTTAGTTTGATCTAGGGAAAAGAACTCTTGTTCTTCTTTTGTGAGAAAAACATCATCTTCATTATCTGAACCTATTAAGTTTACATGGCTTTCTTCAGATTCTTCATTCTCTCTTCTTTCTTCATCAAGATAATTGTCTTGGAAAGGAGGCCTAATTTGTTGGTCATTGTCTTGTCGCCTATTTTGGGGAGGGTCTCTTCTGAAGTTTTGAGCTCTATTTCTATTTTGGGGATTTTCTTGGTTATCCCTAGGAGGTGCCCTTTCATTCAAGTTTATCCTCTCTATCATTCTCTCCATTGTTCTCATTAGGTTGTCCATTTTGGCATCAGATGAGGAGGTTGAGGCTATGGTTTCATCTTTGTAAGTGACTCTTTTTTCTGACCTCATCCTAGCTCTCTTTTCAATAAAGTTAGCTTCTGCACTAATAAATGCCCTTTGCATTTCTTCTAAAGTTGTGGGGTCTCTCTCTCTCAATTGGTATTTCATATCTGGATCAAAGCCTTCAGGAAATTTCACTAGTGCTAAGCCTTGTGGGGGTTTCATGTGAGGTGGGAGGGCATTGTAGACATTGTTAAACCTGGTGCAATAATCTTGTACACTTTCCCTTAGATTCCTCTTAAGATTGTTATATTCAGAAAGGATTTGGAGGCGGTTTTTCTTGATTTCCCACTTGTTTATGAAAGTTTGGTAGAGAGAAGGGAGATCATGTATGGTGTTAGGAGTTAATGCCTTAAACCATTTTTTGGCTTCCCCTCCTAAGCTTTGTTCAAAGATCCTCATTTTAATGGTTTCCTCTTCCAACTCCATATAGTTAAAGGCATCATATATCCTATCTACATGTTGTTGGGCAGTGATGGATTCAACTCTGGTGAAGTGGGTAATTCTGGGTTGATAGTCATTTGGCAAAGGCACTAGAGGTTGAGGTAAAACTAGGGGGGCATACCAAGCTGCCATGATGGGAGCTAACGGAGGATTTACAAGAGGAGGTTTTGTGAAAGGGGGTGTAGGATGAAGTGGAGTGGTTTGCACAGTGGTGGTATGGATGGCTGTGGTGGAAGTACTGGGAATAACAAACTGATTTTGAACATATTTGGTATGGAAAGAGCTAAAGTGATGGAGAAGCTGAAAGTCAGGTGGAGTAGAAGGAGAGGCTTCTCTACTAGAACTCTACTGCAAATCTATGGGCTCAAGGTTAGTCTGGTCAATATCAGTTTGTGACTTGGTTCTAAAAATGTTCTTTGTGTTGTGCAAGTTAAACTGGGGATCTTGCAAGGTTATAATATGTTCAGGGATAGAGCTTGCTCTATGAATGGTCGTAACAGTAGTTAAGTTTCCAGATTTATAAGTTTGCGACAAAATATTTTCTGGGTCATCAACTATGCTGGGAGGGTTTGGGTCTGGATGAGATCTGGTACTGATCCTTTGTGAAGCTAGATTTCAAACTAAAAATGTAGAGAGGTTGAAAGTTTAGGACTGTTTTTGTAAGGTTGACCTCTCTTAGTGCTTGGTAAACTCACACGGTATGGGACTAGGCTTCTAGACTTCTCCAGACTGATTTGATACAATCCCAGGGAGTTTAAACGAGAACTAGTGAAGTAATAGGCCTACTGGAGGCTAGTGGAGTCGCTAGGTGGATATTTTTTAGTTGTTTTGAGGATATATTTTTATGGTCCACCACCAATAATTGACAAAAAACCAATATAGGGATGTTTTGGGGTTTTTTGAGTTCCTTATGTAGCCCTAGGATTCATGAGAGTGTCATACAGCTGAGTCATCATTTTGCTAGGATGGTAAAACAACCAGATTCTACTCTTTAGCTGATAGTTTGAGTTCTCTTTGATTTGATAAGGGTAATTGAAGTCTTAAGGGATACTTAGATTGTCACTGACTCAGAGGTCCCATCATGATCACTATTATGTTAGTGATAGTGATGAGGTAGTTTTCAAAACACAAGATACTGTTTGACAAGGGCTTCTGAATTCTCTTAAGGAGGTATAAGCTTGTTACTTACTCATAAGGTCCCACCGTGATTGCCAGAATGTTAGTGTCTTGTGATTTAGCAGATTAGCAGACCAAATGCACAGGGTAAAATAAGACCAGTCTATGGAGTCCTAGGACCTAGCCTTCCTAGACTCAGAGAGGGCTCTCTCTATTGTATGCAAAGGATGTGAACTTGTTTTCTTTAGATGGTTGCTTTTAGGCTAGTTGTGAAGTTTATGGTTTTGTTTGTTTGGTTGGGTAAGATAATCAAGTAGGATAGGTGGAGTGAGAGGTAATCAAATCATTGGGCTATGGAGTCTATTAAAGTCATGGATATCTCAACAATGAGTAAGAGTGCATCACAAGGAAAATCTAGTGTGGTCAATGGATGTTTAAGGTTATGTGTGAAGTGAAATGGACATTAAGTTGGTGAACAAGGTAGGGAAAAGGGCAGTGAAGTATCCTTTATCATATACCCATAAACAAGAAGGTCTCAAATACTGATAAGCAAAATATAATAATCCTGAGATAGGGAAAACCATTAAGTCAATGAAAATACTTAAACAAATAGACATTCAAGATGAACAATTCAGTGAAACATAGAAAGCAAGAAAACCTATCTAACTTTAGTGATTTCACCTTGAAGGTTTGAAAACATATAAGATGAAAAATAACTTTAATCAATGAAGAGGGAACTCCTAGACATCATCAATCAAGCTATAAAGAAATTTGAGGGAAACTTATCAAGCATGGACAAAGGGCATGATCAAAACATGGCCTCTTTGGCTTAAACTAGCAAGTAACCCATCAAAGAGAGATTCCACAAACAGAGTTTAGATAGCATCAAGTAAGCATGGCTAACCATAAAACATATTTGGAAACTACATTATTAAACCATTAATGAAACAAACAAGCTTAGGTGGATCTAAGGAGCAGCTAATAATTCCTTAAACTAACCCAGCAGAGGAAAACATAAAGACAATAGTAACAGGAAGGACTAAGGTGCCTCAAAAAACATTTCTTAGCCTATACTTTTCTGATCTACTGCAACATAGAAGGATGGACACAATGATAAACAAGAAAAGATGAACAAATTAGAGACACATCACCATTGACCAAGCTTAGGGATCCTGCAAGCAAGCTTTCATCATCATCAATCAAAGCAAATCATTCACAAGCTCCATAACACCAAATTGCTCTTCAACCTCAAAGAACCATGTATTGCTCTCCAAACTCATCAAATAGCAACATTAACAATGAGTTCTCAATGCTCTATTTAACCAGAAAGGAGGAGAAAACCTAATAGAGTCTCTAGAAGCCTATTAGATAATTAGAAATGTCATTATTGTCCTTGAGACCTTGCAAGGCCCAAGGCACAAAATATCTAAAAAAAATATCTTTTTGGGAATTTTTAGCAAAGAAATTGACATTTGAGCTCTACCATGCCTCCTAAAACTTTCCAAGCGTACATTGTTGAATTTCCCTCTGCTAAGGGCGCAACACTGTGTTTTAGGATGAATTTCAATGCCAAGGGCGTAGCATTGGAGCAGGAAAAATGGGTCAACTTGCAGCAGTGTTTTGAAAGCCTTCCTGATTTCGGAAAAGGCTCCGTGATGGCCCGTTGGAAAGCCCTTTGAGTATACTTTCCAGATCTACCCTTGGTTCTCTAATTTTACCTCTAAAACCTATTCAAAAAGCAAAAATTCCAAGTCTGGTAAAGGCGTGGCACATGTCCTGAAAAGTAGGTAGAATGGTGAAAATTAGGGTGTTTTTTACCCTTATGGAGAACCAAAACAACTCCAATTGATCTAAGACTTTGTGAGCATGCTATATTTAAGATGAGGATTCTAAAAATGTGAGCCTTTCCTCCTGAATATGCTCTGAGAAAAAGCATAGCACCATGGGTGCTACCCCCTTGGCCCTCAAAATTAGCAAAAAAGAAAAAATTGTGAAAATTCTTCCAATTTGGTGGAAGTGTGCCTCATGGGTTTTGAGAGACTTGTAGAGAATCTTGTGCCAAGATTCAAAGTATAGCTTGGAATTTTTTGTCTTTTAGTGCTTGAATTTAAATGAGGGCTTCCTTCATTTTGGCACAAGCAAGTTTGTTTTTCATCGCATAATGCTTGGTTATCTTTTTCTAGAGAGAAAGTACCCTTTTTATCTTCTTAAAATACTTGTGTTCATTCTTGTAGTACTGAATGATACACTGATCCATCTCAAAAACTCTCTCCATATCCCTAATTTGTGCATCTTTGATTTGGAGTAGTATTCTAGTGCCCATCTCCTCATTTTCATTATCACTGTCTAGGTCAATAAATTGAGGCTTTTGTTTATTTTGCTTGCCTTTCTTACCTTTCTCACCTTTCTCCATATTTTGTTTGCCTTTGTCAGGATTTTGAGCTGAAGAAGTTGGCATGGTCCCTTGCCTCTTGGAGGCAGAAAACACTAGCCTTGATCCTCTTTGATATGTGAGAGGGAGAAACATAAATTTGTCTACTAGAATGCTCTTACCATGACTGATATTAAGACTACCTTTCTTTTCATCAATGATCTCTATATTTATGTCTCCTGCATTGTGTTCTTGAATTCCCTCTTAAGGGTCACTTGCATTTTCCTCCATGTAAGCATCACTGTTATGATCTTCACCATTGTCATCAACCTCTTGACTATTTTTTTGGTTCATAGTGTCATTGTTGTCATCATTATTAGGGCTATCAGTCATCATGTTTTCTTCTTCATCATCCTCCTCTATCTTTGCAACATTATCATTGCCATCATCATTTTCTGTGTTGTCACTATTAGGGGTGTCTTTGTCAGTGTATTCATTATTGTTTTGTGCATTTTCATCATTTTCATCCTCTTCCATATCTTCTGCATTGTCATTGTTTTTCCCACTGTCATGCTCACTGTTTTCATATTCATCATTGTCATGTTCACTACCCTTTTCTTATAATTTTGCCTCTATCTCTTCTTCAAATTCTGCCTCTGTCTCTTCTTCAAATTCTTCCTTTGTCTCTTCTTCTTTATCATAATCCTCCTCCTCATTATTTTCTTCCTCATCATTTGTTTTTGTTTCTTCTTCCCTGTCCTTTGTTTCTTCCTCATCATCACCACTTTCTTCATTTTCATTTTCCTCTTCCTCATCATTTGTTTCTTCCTCTTGACTGTCATTTCCCTCTTTGTCACTATTTTCTTCTTGTTCTGATGCATTAGGAGAAGGTGAGGGCGACAAGTTTCCTTGAGGAGAGGATTCATGTGGAGAGGATGAATCATGGTCAGTGGGGGTTGATGGAGGAATGGAGGAAGGTGGATGAGATGATGAAGGTAAAATTTATAGATGAAGAAGCTGTGGATTTGTGAAAACATCATGGGCGATGAACACTTCCCATGGGATACCCTTTTGTTCTAATTGATGCAACACAATCATCTTGATAAGAGAATGGTGAAAAAAAAATTTCATTTGTTGTGAAGGAGGTCTCTTTTGCACAATGTATGACATCTTATCAACACTTCTATAAAGATAATAGGGTAAATGTAGCAGCTTGGCCCTAGTGAACTGCTTAAGAAGTCTTGTATGGTAGGAATAAAGTCTAGAAAACCTCCCCTCACATGTAAAATACTTCATGATGACTTTCATTAAGGGGGAATATCTCTCCAATAAATGGGAAAAGGTAAATATAGTTTTGCAATCAGCTTGGTATCTTGGTTTCAAGAAAGGTTGATAATGGCTCAAGTCCAAATTCACCTGCTTGAACCATTTTTCTCCCATACAAGGTATCCTAGTGGCCATAGTAATTGTATTGGTGGATAGCTCAAAATTTACCCCAGCTAGATGCACTTGATGGTCATGGAGGTTGAGGATAAAAATTCTGGTCAACTCAGGGTGAATTTGGACTCTTTGTACTCTCTCACAGAAATCAAAACAACCCACCTCTTGGAAATATGTAACTGTTATAGGGGAGGCTGTAAACTCCTTGGTGTTCAAAGGTTCGAATCTATTTACTCTTCCACCCTTTCTTTGTTGTCCCTAGGTCTTTGGCCTCCCTTGGTACTGTCACTACTGCCTTCTCTAGACATTTTATCTTTTACTCTTGCCTTGAAATCAAAACCCTGAAACTATTTGTGAAATGATATGGAGAGAGAAAGTGAGATGATAATGAGAAAGCAGTGATTTGGAAGTGAAGGGGAATGATGAGTGAAGAAGGAAAATTCGGGAAAAATGATAAGTTCAGGTAGTTATGAATGCAAAAACCACTGATATGCCAAAGCCAGTTTTGAAGGCACCTTAGTAATGAAAACCACCTAAGAGGATGAGGAGGAAAATGTCAAGGCTTGGTAGTGTGGAGGCTAATTTTTTTCAAATGGAGATGTTGTTTTGGTAGAGGAGCAGCTTCTTAGAAAAATAGTTTCAGTGTGATTTCAGTATGTACATAGATGGGTGCCCTTTAAACAAGAGTGTTGGTAGCAGGGAGATTAGGTTTTCTCTTCCTTTAGGGTTTTTCTTTTCTTTACATTTCTCTCTAAGTTTCACCCTTTAAAATAGCATGAGAGGGGGCAGAGAATCTAAATACATTTTATAACAATATTCATGAGGCACCAAGCAGAGGTTTTGAGGCACTTTGACGCATTTAGAGGCTTACACTAGCTTGGAAGGCTTCCTGGTTGAACGCATAGCACAGGAGCATAGCATCCAGGCCTTTGCACGCGCTGTCAGGTCGGTCTGAATGGCCCTGCGCGTAGTGCCCAGGTGGAGCAGTCAATATTTTTAAAGGTTGTCGAGTTGGCCTAAACAACCCTGTGCGTAGCACCCGGGTAGAGCAGTTGGTCTTCTGCAAGACTATCGGGTTGACCTGAAGAACATAGCATAGGAGCGCAGCGGTCGGGTGGTCTTCATGCAGGGTTGAATGCATAAGCACGTAGCACTGGAGGATCTGCATGAGCTATTAGTCTCCTGCACGTCCCTGCACGTAGAAACTTGGACCTGTCGGGCTGCACTTCACGCGGTTCTATGCGCGGGTAGCACAAGCGCAGAACACCGGGCGAAGCAGTCGGTCATTCCTGCACGCGGTAAATGCGCAATGACCTTTCATAGGAGCGCAGCACAGAGCTATAATTTCTAAAGAATGCACACACATGCACGTAGCGAGGTTTTCCAGGAGCATATCACCGGTTTCTTCCTACTCGAAGTCTGCCAGAAACTCAGGAATTTCTCTTGAAGACTTCTCACTCATTTTTTTCAAGTGACAAATGGAGTTGAGTGATGAATGAGATGATTTTATACCCTTGGAATCAATAAATTAAAATTGGAAACCCACTCTTGCTAATGTTTTGAGTTTTATTTTGTAACTTTATCATTGATATCTCTTTTTCTTTTGCAGGAGGTGACTTAAACACAAAAATGATATTTTCTCATCTCAATCTTTCCTTTTTTCTATTCTTAGGTAACTAATATGATGGATTTTATTTCCTTGACCTGTTTGATGCTTTAACACTCTGTTCTTACCCATCCTATCATAACAAAACCTTAAAACTTGTCCTCTCTTTCATTTGAAAACTAGAAGATCTCTTTAAATGAATTTAGTAAGGGTGAGTTCTTTAAAACAATGTTTGAGGGACCTGCCTTTACCCTATGAGTGTAAAAAATTTTCTTGCCTACATTATGAATTTTGGAGCTCATGTCTTTAACCCCTTTGAGATCTTTGAGTGTGGGCGATCTTTAAAACTTAGTTTCTTCCCCTCTCACTGATTTTCCAGAGGTATAATAGATCTGTCTTGGACAGTAACCACAGTATTTACAACCATGTTTTTCAATATCTCCCTTTGGCCACTTCTGTTTGTTGCAGGTGCCATGACAAAATTGTTTTTTGTCTCCTTGGTCATTCTTGGAATTTGACAATTTTAATTACTCAACAGCAAACTCATAATTGGCTTGGTGTTCCATTTTGACACTTGACCTTATGATTTCTTTCCCTTTGACCATTTTGAGGGAAATTTACTGCACTTGAAGGCTTAGTCTCCCTCATACTGATACTCTTTGTATTTCCCTCCCTTTGATGCAGTGAAGTATTGTTGCCTTGATAAACCATGGAGGTGACCTTATGATATCATTCTTCAAATTTCTATCTTCTGTCATCATGGAGATTTATGGTCTTCATTTCAATTCTTTGCCTACCTTATCAAACTTTAGGCTTTAGGGATTTTTCCCTTCTTCATTTATAATTTCTAGAAATCTTCAATTCATACTTGGTTGGGCTGATGTGCCTTTGTCCTTGTGGTCTTTTGCATTGGCTCCTTACTTGGAAACACTTTTTAGCCAATCAATATTAAAAACCCTGATTCTATTTGAACTTAGGAATTCCTTTTCTTCTTTGCTGTGAATGTCCTTTGTGATGATTTGGCCTCTCACCTTACCTTCTTTTTTGCTGATAGACATCTCAATCATTCTTGCAGAAATGTTTAAGATGGGTAGTTGTCTTTTTGCAGAAGTTGTGCTTTGACCAAGGAGGCCTTCCTTGAAGGGTTTTTGATACCTTTGGACAATCATGTGATATCCTTCTTCCTCTTTGACTGCAGCCTCTTGGCACAGGAAAAAAAAATATTTAGAACACCAAAACAATCCTATGACCTATGAAACCCTAGGTGACCTAGTGGGAGGTTTTTTGGACTTGGCTTTTGGCTGAAAACTTGACTTAGGGTTTTTAGGTGTAAATTTTTTTTTTTGACAAAGCTTATGCATTGTAGACCTAAAAATTAATGAATTTGATTTATCTAAAGAGCCTAGAAAGGTAGCTTGAAACCACCAATGCTTGAGGAACTTGGTGAATAGGGGAAAAGGTTAGGCTACTTGGCAATCCAAGGTGGAAGTAAAAAGGTTAGGCAAGTCAAAACAGAGTGGTAAGGTCAGAGGTGGCAAAAAAATAGTGAAAATGAGTGGCATGAGCCCATAATGGGTCTTCTGGGAGTGATAGGCTAGCCATGATATGATAGGATAGTAAAATAGTGAAAAACATGGTCCTGAGGATAATGAAGGCAGTGATATTTCTAGAACTCACAATATTCATGAATTTTGTTTCTAGAAATTTGGGATAAACATTTAGTCATATATAGAAAGCAAAAAATAATTACTGATGACTAACAAAGCACAAGGTGAAAGGATGAATCCTCCACCGGTTTCCTAGCTGAAATGCTAGAAACAACCACCACCTCTCAAACCCTTGAACAAGAGTTGCATTATTCCTACAACTGGAAGCACATATGAGTGTGGATGAAGATGGAACCAATGCCGAATGATGAATAAAGCTCAATAGAAACCTTCCTAGAGTAGGCACTTGAAGTCCCCCATGGGTAAGGGTGGGATTTCTGCTTGGAAACACCCTGTGCTAAAAAACAATGCAGACTTAGCTAAACAACATAAGCATGCATAGAAATGTCAACCGAAAAATCTAAATCTAAACAGATCAGGATAATCTAAAACCTTCCTTCTATTGTGCCTTCATCTTCATTATATAGATTATGAGCCTTCCATAGCCTAGTCCCCCATAAATGCGATGCCTATGTGGCCACTAGCCTCCATGAAGACTGCATTGTCTCTCCATGATATCCATCATGTCTACATTTAATTCCCACTATCTCCATCATGTGTGCATTATATGCACCACTTTCTCCACTATCTTATCATAAGTGCTTTATGATCTTACTTTGAATGCACTATGATCTTAGTTGACCTCCTCCAAGATCCTCTTGATTTTACATTAAAGATCCATGATCTCCACTCTTCCTTCATTTAAGAAGCTGCTACACTACTCCATAATGTATATCTAGATCTAAAATATCCACATACACACATCAAAAGTGGATTTTATTCATATGTAGGGTTTGTGGGTCCCTCCACCCTCTTATTTAATTAATTAATTATGAAAATTAAGAACTCTAATATTCCAATTATCTTGTGTAAAATTGGGAATATTACAGACCACCAACACTGGAATGCTTAGTGTAATTCCCAGAACTCTTCCAAATCTTGCAAGAAGCTGAGTTCTTCTGCTAGAGGAAGTGCTCCTATTGTTTTGAAGAGGGAGACCTTCAACCTAGAGTAAGGGAGGTCTACAACTTGCAATGGCTTAAGGATGACCACCAACTATGGAATGCTTAATGCATTTCCTGGAACTCCTCCAAAACTGGCAAGAAGTTGAAGTCTTATGCTAGAGGAAGTGTCCCTAATTCTTTGATGAGGAAGAATCTCAACCTCACATAGATGGTTTAAGGTTGACCACTACCCAAAGGAATTCTCATGGGCATCTATGTCTCTGGCTACAACTTTGAATCTGAAATGGCAGGTTCTGGCTCAGGCTCGCTTGATGTGGCTTTGAAGCTTGTAGATGACCATCATTTCCCCCCATGTCAGATACAAGGTGAGATGATGGTGACAACTCAATTGCAAGATTGTTCAATACTCTAGAACAAGTTCTAACATATGGCTGAAATATATTCTTGGTTTTTGTTTCCCATTACCAAGAAGCGATCCATCCAAGATGAATCTGTGTTCTTCCAGGAGGCTTGTTTCTGAAGCATCTGTGTGAAGAATGAGTGTGATGACCACAGTGCTTGCACGGGTGAAGGTCAAAATAGTGATATTTCATATGGCTAACTCGGTCACAGTGTTGGCATTTAACAATATGTTGTTGCTATTGTGGAAGAGGAGAAAAATCCGGAACAACCAAAGATGCATTGTCATGAAGAAATCCAACACTATGGAATATGATGGGCTTTGAGTAATCTGGAGTATGAAAGGACGCCTCCTTGTCATATCCAAGAATTGTCCTGTGCTTTTTATGGACAAGCTCTTCCTAAGGTTTGATGATGGGCTTGGGAAGTGCAGGCTGGATTTTTGCTTTTGCATTCAATACTGCTCTTGTACTGGGCTTAGTGATCTGAAAAATTTCTTGTTGTTGATGGGAGTTTGTCTTAATGTTATTGTTATCACTCCACTAGATTCCCAAGGCTGAGGAAAGAATCCCAACAGAGGTAACCACAAGCCAATATTTTAACTTTATAGCTAGCCCTATCAAGTTAGAGAGGGATCTCTCCAAAAGGTTCACAGCCAGGAGGGATAGATAAATTAGGGTTTTTAGGCTAGATATAGAGTGCAGGGGGTTGTTTTGATTTTTTTTGGTTGGGGAAATCACTGGATGAAGGAATAGGTCAAGGAAAGATAGGTCAGGGAAAATGAATTAGGGTTGAAGGGATTAATGGGGCAAGGTAGGTATAATGAAAATCACTTGAAGGGAATGTTTATAGAATGATTTTGAAACTGTAAGAAGGCTGAGAAAAGCATCAGAGATGTATTTCTCTCAAACAAGATAATGAACAAAATATGATCAGCTACCAAAAACAGAGCATGGAAGACATGTATTATGAATTTATAACTTGTAAAAGATCATAATATAGAAATGAAAGTGAACATGAACAAAATACTTTCAAACATATGATACTGAAGAAGAAACAATGAAATACATTCAATACCATAGGTATCCCATAAATGTAGCTGAAACTCCTATTTATTAACTTGGAAAAAACTGAGTACAAAGCTTCCTTGATCAACTAGCAAACATCAAATTGATTCCAGCAAAATCCAACTTGTATTACATTGGATTTCTGCAATTTATAGACAAATTTACAAAATCTGAGGCAAATATCAAATCCAAAATTATTTCTAATAGCAAAGATGATTCCTAACCTCTAGGAATATAAAACTGTTTATTTGCTTAAATTAAATCGAACTGCTTGCCCAAGTCTTAGAATTCATGATCTGGAAGAATTTGGAGAAATCTCCCTTTCAGATATGCACCTTGAGAACATGGATAAATGTTTGATAATATGTTTTATTATGTTGACTGTTGAGTTGAATCGACCTTTTTTCCCCGGTGTTTTTAATGTGTTTTTGTCGTGTTGGTTTCCTCTACTAATCAATATTGTCGTTGTCTGCCTTTTTAATATGATAATAGGTGGAATTATTTTAACAAAAAATCCTTTTTATTTTTGTAAATAATGCAAATTTCTTTTACTTTAAAAATAGTAAGAATCCCTTTGAACTGGCGAAAAACCTTTTGGATAGATTTAGCATGGATCATTAGATTGGCGGTTCCCAAACAAATGCTATATTAATAAACCTTTTGGATATATTTGGTAAATAAAAGTGTGGATCAGAGATTAGTGGAGTATAGCGGTGGAATGGTGGAAGTATTAAATACAAGGTAGAGAATAATATCGCAATCACAAGAGCTGGAGCAGAAAGCAATGGTCTTCGCACATAGAATTTGTGATATGCGAAAAGGCAGGTGACATGAGAAGGTAATGGTGGGCCAATCGCAAATCGTGAATCGAGAGTTAGGAGTTGATCACAAATAAGGAGTTTTATCAAAAATCGCAATCGGTGATATAAAACTTATCACAAATCGGGACCGGGATTTGATCGCAAATCGCAATCGAGCTTCGGGGTTATCGGCGATCACAAATCTCATTTGGAGACGGGAAGTGATGAATGTTCTGTAATAAAACAATGTGATATGCAATGAGTGATGGGAGTGACATGGCGGTAGGTAGGTAAGGGTCCCATGTAATATCGCATCGGAATTTCGGAATCGGTAGCACATGAATGTGGTGAATATTTTTGCAATGGCCGATATGCAAAAAGTCACAAGGGGTCCACAAAGTTTTAAGTGACGATATGGTAAGTTAAAAAATTTTAAATGCTGTAATTTTTGAAAGCAAATGATACAGTAAGTATTATAAAATGATTTCAGTGAAAAAGGGTTTATAATAAGGTTTGAACGTTTAAATATTATAACGTGGTTTAATGTTTATCATATAATATATGATACAGATGTCTAGTGGGGGGCAGAGCTTATAACATATAGTCCGAAACTTTATAATAAATGGGTTTTTTGGTTAAAAAGGTTTTTTTTAATGGGCTTGAGAGCTATACTATGGTTTTTAAATATATTTTATGCTCATATGGTAAATGAAGTTTTGGGTTTTGGAAAATAATTTGGAGAAGTTAACAAATAAAATGGAATGTTCAGATATTGGGGAAAAGGTGAAAATGGTAAAAAACGAAGCGAGGTCAATGATAATGACAGAGATGAGGTGAAAGCAGAGTAAAATAAGGCAGGATGGGAGGGATGCAAATACCAGTGCTAACATCAGCTCCAATTGGAGAAGATAGCTCCGAAGGAGGTGTCTAGAACCGCAAATCTCTGAATTTGTAGATCAGTGCCTTATCCATTGGGCAATGGAGTCCAAACTATAAATTGAAATTGAAACTGAAACTGAAAACTTCAATCTAAACTAATAGGTCATCAAAGCCTTAGGGCCTCCACCTCGGACTTCAAACCTTGATGAATTCTGTCAACACTTACTGAAAAATGGAACTGAAAGAAACTTGCTGTTGAAAACAAAATCAAATCAAACTGAAAATATACACACCTACTCTAAATGATCCATTCATCACCTAATCAAGTGAAATGGAACAACGAATGAAACCATATAAGCATTCTGGCTGCTAGATGAATTCTCCGCAAGTGCTTTCTTATGAAAAAGAAGAGAGAACCACTGAAATGAAACTCCCATGAAAACTTGTAATCAGATTGAATCTTAATGAAATTGAAAAGCATGAGCCGACTAATTGATATCAAGAATGCTGCAAAAGGATCTTCATAGGAATACATATTAATTTCCAGCCCTTCTAATACATTACTTCTCTGCTCTAGGTATTCTTCGTACCTTGAATATGAACTTTCATATTTACCCTTACTTTCCTGATATGACTGCAAATGTTAGGATGAGCTTTGTAGTGAGACTCCTGATAAACAAGACAATGAAGCCAGCTCTCGGATAAATTTTATATCAACACTCTTTTCAGGCTCACAGTTAGCTAATGGAGTAGGACTTTTACTACAGATATCATCCAACACATCAGCTACTGGGTCATGAAAAACTTGAAAAAGTTGTTGCAACATATTTTCCATTGGTTCTAATGATATTGCATGACTTTCTATAGGCTGCTCATATTTTTCTTTAGAGACATTATGAAAAGTTTCCTTTAAAAATTGAAATGCTTCAAAACATAATGGTACAGAATCATCTTTCATTGTTTGATCATATGTTTCAATTTCCAAGCCTTTATCTGCAACCTGACATTCCATGTCATTCGAGGGCTACAAATCTGGATCTAAGGAGGGTTCTATGTCGCAAATGATTTCCTCAACCAGTTTAGGATAATGTTTATCATTTATAGTGTTGATCATTTGCTTGTCTGCCTACTCATAGTTTTCTTTTATTTTTACAAATGAGGTGAAACACAAGGGTAAGGATCTTTGACCGAGAATTTCATTATCCTCTTGATTGTCAAGATCATATATTAATGACCGCTGATTTTTGACTGCATGAAATTTATCTCTAATGAACTGAAATGAAGTGAAACAAAGAGGCAAATATCCTTCACTTACTTCCAAATTTTATACACTTTCCTCATCACTGTCATAGCTGATATGCATCGGCTGATCACTGTATTCGAGCTGTTGAAACTGAACTTCCTCCTCGCACAAACCAGTTGTTGATTTCTTTGCAAGATTAGCTTCTTTTTGGAGAACATAATCTTTGTAATACTAATCATACATAGGTAAATCATAAAAAGGAAGAATGTCATCAAGCATGCATATCAGATCTACAGATATCTCTTCTGTAGACTTATCTATAAAAATGATTTATTTATTTTCCCTTAATGCATACATAAAATCACTATCAGATCTATGATAACTAAGATAGGAAGGAGAATGTTTCAGATCAACAACTTGTTTTTCTTCAATCAGTGTGACATGGTCCTCTTGAACAACAATTTCATATCTCATGGTGATATTTTTCATAATTTCTGCTACTGTACTAACCAAAATGTCGAGCTTCACTTTTAAATATGTCAAGCATTCTTTCTATATGTTTCCCTTTCTTCTGTTTTCAAATTTAACCTTTTGATCAGAAAATTTGCTTCTACGTCTATTTCACTATCTTGGAATTTTTCAAGTGTTGTAATGTCCCTTTCTCTGAATCGAAATTCCATTTCCAGATCAAAGGCATCCAGGTAGTGTAAGAGGGCTGAACTAAGAGGCGGTTTCATATCAGCAGGGATCGAATGGTATACTTGATTGAATCTAGCTAAAAAAAATTTCACTTTTTCTCCTGGTTGTGTTTTCAAATTATCATATTCTTCTAAAATCAGATAAGGATTCCTCTTTATCACCCATTTATCAAGAAATACTTTCACAAACTGATGGAAATAAAAAATACTTGCAACTGACAAGTTTTTGAACCATTCCTCGGCTTCGCCTTGCAAATATAGAGTGAAGATCCTGATACTAAAATCATCTTCATAAACCTCAAAAATGTCGAGAAAACTTTCAAAACCCTAAATTTGTTTCTTAGCAGTGATGTTACCATATTCTCTATCAAACCTGGGAAGATATTTGTAATAATTTTCAGGGAAAGCATGGAGTATAAGAGGTAATATGAGTGTTTTATATCTATATGGAATTTTACAAGGTGTAGGAGTATGTACAGAAGCTATAGAATTAGTCTTGATCTCTTGAGTTCCATCAAATTGAAAAGGATATGCACAATTTTCAAGTAATAGGTCTTGATCTTGATCAAAATCAAAGGGAAACTTGGTATTTACACTCTTAAAATAGGCAGAATCAAAAATTTGATTATATTTTTCATACAACAAACTCTGGAAAACTTTCAGGATAGTTTCAGGAAAATAAAAGAAGTAATTTACAATAAATCCTATTACATCTTGAATACAATTCCATTTTGAATACCTGACCTTTATGTGAAATTCTTCCATTTTCTTGTTGGCAAGGTCAATCCTTCAGTGGAGTCTTTACATCAAGTTGGAGTCGCCAGGTGAATGTTTAAACCTTCATATGCATCTAACCACTGTCCACCATCAACAATCAGATCTGATCTTTGTTGTTTATTTCCCAGGGAATATTTGTCTTTTCACCTCCCCGACAGTGGCGCCAGTATGTTATCACTCCACCAGATTCCCAAGGCCGAGGAAGGAATCCCAACAGAGGTAACCACAAACCAAGCTTTTGACTTGATAGCTAGCCCTATCAAGCTAGAGAGGGCTTTCTCCAAAAGGGTCACAGCCAGGAGGGCTAGAGAAATTAGGGTTTTTAGGCTAGATATAAAGTGCAGGGGGTTATTTTGAATTGTTTTGGTTGGGGAAATCATTGGATGAAGGAATAGGTCAAGGAAAGCTAGATCAGGGAAAATGAATTACGGTAGCAGGGATCAATGGGGCAAGGTAGGTATAATGAAAATCACTTGAAGGGAATGGTTATGGAATGATTTTGAAATTGTAAGAAGGCTGAGAAAAGCATAAGAGATGTATTTCTCCCAGACATAAGATAATGAACAAAATATGATCAGTTACCCAAAACAGAGCATGGCAGACATGTATTCTGAATTTCTAACTTGTAAAAGATCATAATATAGAAATGAAAGTGAACATGAACACAATACTTTCAAACATATGATACTGAAGAAGAAACAATGAAATACATTAAATACCACAGGTATCCCATAAATGTAGCTGCAACTCCTCTTTATTAGCTTCACCAAAATTAAGTATAAAGCTTCCTTGATCAACTAGAAAACATCAAACTGATTCCAAAAAAATCCAACTTGTATTACATTGTATTTCTACAATTTATAGACAAATTTACAAAATCCGAGGCAAATCTCAGATCCAGAAATATTTCTAACAACAAAGTTGATTCCTAACCTCTAGGAACATAAAACTGTCTATTTACTTAAATTAAATCGAACTGCTTGCCCAAGTCTTCGAATTCATGATCTAGAATAATTTGGAGAAATATCCCTTGCAAATCTTCACGTTGAGAATAGGGATAAATGTTTGATAATCTGTTTTATTATGCTGACTGTTGAGCTGAATCGGCCTTTTTTCCCCTGTGTTTTTAATGTGGTGTTGTTGTGTTGGCTACCTCTACTATTCAATATTGTTGTTGTCTACCTTTTTAATATGATAACAGGTGGAATTATTTTAATAGAAAATCCTTTTTCTTTTTGTAAATAATGCAAACTACTTTTCCTTTAAAAATAGCAATAATCCCTTTGAATTGGTGAAAAACCTTTTGGATATATTTAGCACAGATCATTAGATTGGCGGTTCCCAAAAGAACGTTATAGTAACAAAACTTTTGGATAGATTTGGTAAATAAAGGCATGGAGCAGAGGTTAGCGGAGTATAGCGGTGGAATGGCGGAAGTATTAAATACAAGGCAGAGAAGAATATCGTAATCGGAAGAGTTGGAGTGGACAACAATGGTCTTGGCACATAGAATTTGCGATATGCAAAAAGGCAAGTGACGTGAGAAGGTAATGGTGGGCCAATCGAAAATTGCAAATCGGGAATCAGGAGTTGATCACAAATTGGGAGTCGGGAGTTAATCGCAAATTTCAATCAGCGATATAAAACTTATCGCAAATCGAGACTGGGAGTTGATTGCAAATCGCAATCAGGCTTCAAGGTTATCGGCGATCACAAATCACATTTGGAGACTGGAAATGATGAATGTTTGGCAATAAAACAATGTGATGTGTGATGAGTGATGTGAGTGACATGGCGGTAGGCAGGTAAGGGTCCCATGTAATATCGCATCGGCATTTCGAAAGCGGTAGCACATGAATGTGGTGAAGATTTTTGCGATGGCCAATATGTGAAAAGGCACAAGGGGTCCACAAAGTTTTAAGCAGCGATATGGTAAGTTAAAAAATTTTAAATGCCAAAAGTTTTGAAAGCAAATGATGTGGTAAGTATTATAAAATATTTCAGCGCAAAAGGGTTTTATAATAAGGTTTGAACGTTGAAAGATTATAATGTGGTTTAATGTTTATCATATAATATATGATACGGATGTCTAGTGGGGGGAGCAGCTTATAAAATAATGTCCGAAACTTTATAATAAATGAGTTTTGTGGTTAAAAATGTTTTTTTAATGGGTTTCAGAGCTATACTATGGTTTTTAAATATAGTTTAGGCTCATATGGTAAGTGAAGTTTTGGGTTTGGAAAATAATTTGGATAAGTTAATAAATAAAATGGAATGTTCAGATATTGGGGAAAATATGAAAATGGTAAAAAACGAAGCAAGGTCAATGATAATGACAGAGATGAGGTGAGAGCAGAGTAAAATAAGGCAGGATGGGTGGGATGAAAATACTAGTGCTAACAGTTCTTAACAAAAACAGGTTCAAAATGATGATTCCACTGTTGTAATTCTTCTTGCTGAACTTGAGACTCCAACTGTAAAAAGTAAAAAATTTCATATGTATTTTGTAGATAGAATTTAATGTCAAAAAGAGTGTCTTTTATAAAATTTACCATACCATCAACAGTGGAGAGTATAAGAGTATTCAATAACTCTAATACTTCATCAACTTTCGCCATTTTCTTAGCAATCCAATCTAAAGAAATGAAAGATGTTGTCTTCTATTAAAAGGCACCAATGAACTTACCATAGGGGCTTATTTAGGTTGAGATGGGTGTTCTATTGAATTTTCATATATTAATAGCTCCAAAGAACAACTCCAAAGCATGCATGTCAAGTTCTTGATCGCTACAGAGATAGAAAAAGGATAGAGGAGTTGCTACATTAAATCAGAATTCTTCAATGGGTTTTGCATTTTCTTGTAGGGACTGGAGATGTTCTCTTCTTTGAAACCTGGTGAATTTTTCAATGCTAAAGCACTTGGATTTTGGAAAGCCTTTATTTTTTATACCTAGAATTGGAAATTAGTACTTGGAAAAAGTTTTTATAACAGAAGTAGACTCAACATTTTCAGTAATTTTTTTTAATCAAACCTTATTCCAAAACAGACTGGTCAAATTGATAAAATTGTTTCTAATCTATTCCAGATGGCTCATGACTCAATGAGGTTAGTTTCAATTCTTCAAGAGACATCCCAAAGTTTTATAGAGACAAAAAATGCTACACTTTCTGCCTTGAATCATATTCACTCTAATAACTTATTTTGTTATTGAACCAAGCAAGCAAGAATTTATGTGAGGAGCCCTTTGTTTTCCACCGTATGAATTGGGTCCTTATTCTCAGCAGAGGAGAGGAGTCAGTAGCACGAGCATTAATTCATCATCTTCTCCTTCCAGGTTCTTCTGCTACAGCTCTACCCCCTCTTCCAATTTTATGCTAGCACTAATAGTATTCACAACATCAACAATATACGATGATGACGAGCCTCTAGATTCGATTTTGAATCTATATTTTTGGCTTGAAACAAAGAAGAAAGGGAGTCACGACTTCTAGTGGGGGAGTGGTTGATGAAGTCTCTATGCATGGATTGACTTCGCTCCTCAGCTAGGCTCAACCATGTGCTCGTACCCGAGCACCTATAGGTTCAAAACGAACACTAAAGCCTTCAATGCTCTACCTTCACCCTCTAGGGAACCACGCGATATGCCTGTTGGGAAAGACCCTAAACTATTGTATCACATAGGGGGAACTTATTTAGAAATAGATGTCGACATTGGCTCCTCAGTGCTCGTGAGTAGTATAATTCACCTCGCCCTTGATCTATGTGAACATGGCTTTCATGGTGGAGTCTTAAGAGGAGGAATAATTTCCTAAGCGGGTCCTTATTCTCCTTTGTTGTATATGCTGACACTAGTTCCACAAACAATGAGGTAGGCACCAGAGGAGTGCAGATGCCAAGGGACGAGAGAACGTTCGAGGAGCCAAGGGAGGGAAATCACAGTGCTGAGAGGCAGAGTGTGCTTCACAGGGTGTATAGGAGTATGATGCCACAGGGTTAATAGTGGATTCGCTTCTAGAGGTAGGAATGACTGTGTATAGTGATACAAATGGCCTGATGACCAGAAACAGTGATAGGAAATGAGGACTCTCAACACAATCCAGAGACAGGTGTGTGGAGTATAATCTAGAGCCTACAATATATATATGACAGTGTATGGGTAACCTTATAATGTTGAGAGAAGTAGTGTATATGGATCAGC
The DNA here is from genome assembly GCA_034641835.2 of Pinus albicaulis. Lineage (NCBI taxonomy): Eukaryota > Viridiplantae > Streptophyta > Pinopsida > Pinales > Pinaceae > Pinus > Pinus albicaulis. Next base: position 1,127,238,879 of record CM076572.1, on the reverse strand, counting down.
GTGGGGAGGTAGCGCCTTAAGTGGAGGGCCAACCCGAGGAGGAAGAGCCCACGACACCACAGTGGACAGAGCCTACATATGACAGAGGCATTTGGAGGCGAGAAATGTGGGATTTATACAATATGCAAGTAGATATCAGTCCATTCACATGCACTCAACGCATAATAGAAGGAGCATTCAATAAAAAATGCAAGCACAAATGAAAAAAAATTGCAGAGGATGCCAGTTATGAAAAAAATAGAGCTAACAGGGTGTCTATATGGAGCGTTACACAAATTACTCCATCTTGGTTAGAATGAACGTTAGCATAGCAAAGAATTGACTACAAAATATTGGGTACTACTACAAAAACGCTTAAGCTAGAATAACAAATCCGCCTTGCTGAGGGTACGACAAAGAGAAGATAACATTAGAGGGGTTACTGAATAGGGCAGACCTGCAAATGAACCAGCTACCTGAGCTCTGATACCATGTTAGACATAAGCATGGTAAGCACACGAGAATAATAAAGATAAGCATGGATGAAATATTATTCACAATGATACATATTTATCGTACATTGGGGTGACCCTTGGATTCTATATCCCAGGGTCTCTTGGACTCCCTAAGTCTCTTGAGCTTCCACACTAACCCGAGAAGGATTAGGTTTCCAACATGTATATGATGGATCATATGCTCTTATAGTTGATGATATATGTGTGATGCATTCCAGTATAGGATATGGTTAGCTATGTGATCAACTACATGATTTTGATCTCTTGATATATGTGTAAATGTGATGTGATGAAAACTGCAGGCTAATATTTGTGCATGAAGGTATTTCATAAAGAGGCATGGATGACACACTTGAAAGGTTTGGTTTAAGTGTGATGCAACCAGATGGGAATCAAGGAAGACATGTAGATGGTGGATTCCTTGGAGTTAGGCTTCGGTCAAAAGTCCCATGACAATGTCATATTCATCTTGATTTTTGGTGGTTGACCCAATACAAAGTCCTTTAGTGAGGTACGGTGACCGGTCAGGATAGTATATGGCCCAAGCGACAACATCTAGGTTTTTCAACCATCGAGAGGCACCATCAGCAGATCCAAAATGGTAGATTGGCGAACGATCCATTTGTGACACATGATGAGAGAGTGCGTTTTTAGAACAATTCCATGATGAGGTGATCATCATAAAACATTATGGTGCATACATATTTATTCTAGGGTAGTGAGGACCTTCTTTTAGGGGTGAAATTTTTTGAGTTAGATTCCATTGACGGGGTTTTTTAGGCATGTCCCATCGGGCTCTGATAATGTTTCGAAGTTCGCGATTCCTAAAGCTTATTGTGCGACATCATAGAATAGGACTAGTTCTCCCTCAGTAAATGACCAAGGGGTGATGTTGCAATAAAATGATGCATTGACCCTTTTCTTGTGGGCTTTGCTATGTTGGAGAGATTCTTGTCGAATTTCCTCAATGAGTTTTAACTGTACCAACCTTTTCTCTAGGGGTTTAGTTTTAGTGAGAAGTTCAATGGCCTAATGCAGGTGGGGATTTCACATTCGATGGGAAGAACGTATTCCACCCTGTAGACTAACTTGAAGGGTGTGAACCCTATTGAATCTTTGACCACTGTGCGGTATGCCCACAGGGTTGAGAACACCATGTGGTGCCAATTGGTTTTATGGTTGTTCACCACATGTTGCAACATTGTTTTAAGGACTTTGTTGATAGATTATACCTAAATGTTAGACTGGGGGTAGTATGGTGATGCAAACTCGTGAGAAAAACCAAGGTGTTGGGACAATTCCTGGAATATTTCATTTTTGAAATGTTTCCCATGATCTAACACCAATTCCTTGGGGACACTGAACCATGTGATGAAATGGTTGAAGAAAAAAAGTGTTGTGTGGTTTCCGCGGTGTTGTTTTATGTGGGTATGGCTTCTGCCAATTTGGTGAAATAATCGACAACCACAACTACATATTTGTGGTTGCCGAATGATGTGGGGATGTATGTCATGAAGTGTATGTCCCATTTATAAAAGTGGCCCCCTACGATGACGGGGTGCAGGGGAGCTGGAGGGGCTCTCACCTCAAGTATGAGGGGTTTCCGCAGTGCAATATATTAGATAATCATTTTTGGGATTCAAATGTGTTAAGTAAGTCATTCATCTATGACCATTTCCATGAGAGGTAGTCACAACTGACTAATTTCTCATGATTTTTGAATATTCCACTTAGCACTCATTGCATCGAGTGATGCTCACAAGGGTGAAGAAGTGGGATTGAAACTAGTGAAATGAACCACATAGCGTCAATCATCACTTCCAGTGCTTGTACCCGGTAACCAAGACTTCCCGGGAGGTCACCCATCCTAGAAATCCTCTGGCTCAAGCACGCTTAACTGTGGAGTTTTCCCCATAGTCAAGCCCACTTAGCTTGCTACCCAATTTGAAAAACCTTAGCAAGTATTTTGCCTCATGAACCATTCAATTAGAGCTACCTTTACTCTTTGTATTTTAAGTATGAGGGGTTTCTGTAGTGTATTATATTAGATAATCATTTTTGGGATTCAACTGTGTTAATTAAGTCATTCATCTATGACCATTTACATGAGAGGTAGCCATAATTGACTAATTTCTCATGATTTTTGAATATTCCACTTATCACTCATTTCTTCGAGTGATGCTCACAGGGGTGAAGAAGTGGGATTGAAACTAGTGAAATGAATCACATAGAGTCAATCATCACTTCTAGGGCTTGCACCTGGTAACCAGGACTTCCCGGGAGGTCACCCATCCCATAACTCCTCTATCTCAAGTGCGCTTAACAATGGAGTTTTCCCCATTGTCAAGCCCACTTGGGCTCTCACCTTGTTAGTGTAACATTGGAATCGCTCACATATTTTGACTGCTTGTATGCAGTCCTTTAAAAGGGTGGGCCAGAATAAGTTGACACATAGGACCTTTCGAGCGGTGGCCATCCCTGAGAGGTGGTCGCCGCAAGCCCCATTGTGACAGTCATTCAGGACATTCTCGGCTTGGTCATAAGTGAGGCATCGATGAAGGATGGTGTCGACACCTTGTCAGTAAAGGACATCCCATAAAATAAGGTATCGATGGGCCTGATGGCGTATGCACCTTCAATCATCACGAGTGATCTTAGGTTCAAAATTTTGAGTTCGTAAGAAAATTAGGATACCATCATACCAAGTGTCCTCTATTATCACTAAGAACAAATGTTCGTCAGGTAGTGCATCATTAACGGGGGATCCTTGGGTCTCTGTTGGGAGATATGTGATGAATTCAAACAATATGAGTGCCATTTTTCTTTTAGGGGAGTTAAATTTCAGATCAAATTCTTGTAGTATAACTACCCATAAGGCATATTTATGATTCATCATATGGTGAGTGGGAAAATATCACATGGGTTTGATAGCTGCTACGACAGTTGTGGTTCGAAGGATGATATAGTGTAAAATATTTTGTACTGCATTGTACTAGGGCTAATGCTATTTTTTCTTTTGGTCCATACTTCAATGCAGGCCCAACTAAGTTCTTTCTTACGTAATAAATTATGAGTTCCCTAATGTCTGGTCCATCGTAGACTAGCACCCTAGAAATGGCTATATATGATGCAAATAAATATAGGATGTAATTCTTATTGTGGTTAGGTGGGTTGATCAAAGGAGCTAAAGAAAATGTGTCTTTTAACGCATTGAATGATTTTTGGGCTTGTTCATCCCATTCAAAAGGGATTTCTTGATGAAGGAGATGCAGGAATCCCTACTTGCAAGTGGCATAGTTGGGGACAAAGCGTCATAAGAAGTTGGCCTTACCCTGTAGGCTTTGTAACTACTTCAATTTTTTTGGAGGTGGTACTTCTTTGATTGTCTAGAATTTGATAGGGTTGACTCTAATACCTTGCTAGGAAAAAATGAATCCTAGCAATATTCCAGAGTTATATTGTTGAAATCATTAAAAAAATAGGTGGAGGTCTTCCAAATGCTGAGCATGCAACTTGGATCGTATGGTGAGGTTGTCCAAATAGGCAAGGATGAGATGAGCCAAGTCATGAAAGATGTAGTTCATGGCCCACTAGAAGGTGGCGCTAGAATTTTTAAGACCAAATGGCTTAACTTGGTATGCGAAGGTACCCCAAGGGGTGGTAAACATGGTTTTGTATCGATCTATGTGGTGAATATGGATCTGATTATACCCACATAATCCATCCATAAAGGATAAGGCATCATGACCAGCACAAGCATCTATGACTTGGTCGATGAATGGTGTGGGGTAATTTTCCATTGTACAATATTTGTTCAGATCTCAGAAATCATTACAAACATGGATGGAGCCCTGTTTTTTCATGATGAACATAGGGTTAGAAACCCAAGATATGTAAGTGATTGGGTAGAGAAACCCAGCATTGTGGAGTTTATCTATTTCCTATTTGATTGTTTATGCCTTAAAAGGGTGTAAGTCACGTCGTTTCTGCCAGACGGGGAGGGCATCAGGCCATGTGTCAATATGGTGTTCCAAAATTGTGGGACATATTCTTGGCATCTCCGAGTAATCCCATGCAAAAATATTCATACATTCTTGTAATAGGGAAGTGTACAAGGTTGCTTCTTCTGGAGAGCATGCTTCCCCCGGGGATATTTTTTCAACCTTGCTAGTTTGTTTCGAAATATTCACCTTAACGGTAGGTGAAATATTTGACATGTTTCCCTCCTCAAACACATCGAGCACTCAGATAGGATTTTTGAACCAATTTATTTTTCCTGATGGCAAGAAATATTTAGATTCAATGGCGTAAATATTATGGGTTGGTGTCCTACTAGGCACAAATTCTTTTTCAGGTAGAAAAAATGAATGATGATGCATGGAATCCCATGGACATTCAAGTTTCGTCATGGCCTCCAAAATATCTTCATTCGAGTGAAAAATAATATCTAAAGGTGAATTGGTTTGTGTGAGGTCGTGATGAGGGAATTCAGGGCTAGCATTGTTGGTTGACAAGAAAGAATATGATTCAGTGGTTGATGTCGTAGAACCAAACGAAGTTGACAAAGCACAGATATGATGGGTCTGCACCATCGATGGTACTAATATTGGCATGGTAGTTCTAGTGGTATTGACGTGAAGAAATGATGAGCAGACAACCCAAATCATGGTTCCCATGGGTGATGAGAAGAAACATATGTAATGTTGTGTGTCGTAAACATTAGGTGGTGGAATAATTTCCTTAATGATTAGTTTGTATTGGGTGAAGGGGAGTTTGTACAACCTTTTTGGTGTACAAGAGGAAAATGTATCCTCCTCAATAGGAAACTGGAATTGAATCCTAAGATGCTGAAATGTTTGTAACATAAGGCATGATTCTGTACCATGAGAATGACTAGTGAAAATTTCACACATAGGGTAGGTACTTACTGAGTAAATGGTATATGAGTGAGTACTACTCACAACATAAGACAATGATGCTTGGTTTGGGTCTCGAGATGGGGAATTTTTGCGTGCTTGCCATCTTTGGGTCTTAGTTTTAGTGTGATGTGGCTTCCTTGGGTGGTTTTGGTTTAATGCTGCTATGGATGATCGCAATCGTGGAAGATATTGACAGTTATTCGTGTGATGAAATTAGGAGAATATGCGACAATAACAATGAGTGATTTTATTTTGGTTGGAGATATGTATTTTGGGGATAGGGGTTACTATGCAAATAATATTAGCAAACCTGGCCAACTTCGAGAATTGGTTAACCAGGTAGTTAGGTTTATCGCATAAATCACATGGGAGGTTTGGTTTATACCATTATTTCCTGGGGTGTTTGGTCTTCTTCCCATATCTAGGTTGGTGATGGTGAAAAGAGGTCGGTAGGGTTTCTGCTAGTTTTTTCTCTTCAAACATGCACAAGATGGACCTAGATGCTTCATTCCCTTGAGTTGTGATACTTTCTAAAAGTTCAAAGTCTAAAATGACTAAGTCATATTTTTCAGCGATGAATTGACACATGAAGTCTAACATAGAGTGTAATTAGGAAATGTGGGGACAATGTTGCACATGATGGTTACCTCCATAGGCCTGACAAGTATGATTTATGTGCCTAGACAAGTTTCTTTGGGAAAAACGGGTGACTGGGTACCAGCGATTAAATGCCCTTAATTCCTGGCATTGATTGATCAAATTATCAAGTTCATCACACAAGGCACAGCCTGGGACATGAGGTCTAGCCTCTGTTTGTCTCCTTGGTGCCTACTAGGTTGGGCATGGTGGGTATGAGCATGACACTGGTTCTTCTCTTATGCACAAGATGGTCTTGGATCCATCCTTCCCTATTTGCATGGGTGTTGCAGATGGATCCTAGGAATTGGATTCCACCAATGCATGTAATGCATCTCTATATCAAGTAATTTAGGGAAATGATGAGCATAATGCATGTACTCTTTGTATATGGTGCATGCATGGTTGGTACGCAATGCCTTAATTTGTACATTTGTGACCTTTTCTCTAGTAGGTGGGGTTATAGTCGTACTTTCAACATGTAGAAGAGTTTTCAATTCCTATAATTCTAGGAAATTTTTGGTAGGATTTCCAACTACATTACATAATTCACAAGGTGGAGATGTCCTAGGGACTTTAGGAGCATCCATATTATTCCCTTTTTTCTTCTCCTTTTTAGTGGCACTGGTTGGTGTCACAACGGGTGTTTCTTGAGTCATGATGGCCTCCTTGGAGGTGAAAGGAATGATACTTGTAGAGGTGAACTTGAGTTTCTTGAAATGGTCAGTGGGGCCAAATACCAAACCAGTATCGTGAGAGCCATGTTGGGAAATGTAAGGGTTGCCACGACTTGGTGTGAGACAAAACCATACGGGGGATATAAAAAGGGGGTTTGGGTGATGGCATATGGGAGAAATGTTGAGTTGATGGTGGAGACACTCATGGTGTCAGGCTCTAGTTCTTAACTTAGTTTGGTTTTTGATGAACTCATCATGCACATCGTAGCTCGTGTAGTTGCTAGAGCTTCTCCTGGAAATACAGGAGATTCCCCAGGGTATGTTTCGAGGGGCGTGACTGGTTTGAACTGACTGGGAGTGAACTCTATGTATGTTGTAACCAACTATGCATAATAATCTACATACATTAGGGGAATTTTGAGGTCTAAGATGGGCCTCCTAAGGAAATTATAAAATAATAGTGGAAATAATAAAATAAGATTTGACTACATCATCAAATTTTAGAGGGGAAAAAAATGATTTTTTCAACTTGTATTTTAAGCTTATCTCCCTATGGGTTTACTCAAATTTTGAACAAGAACACTCGTTGAATGAATAATTTGATTCCTCATCCAATGATTACCCGTGTTTCATACTTTCAATGGACCATGCTACATGAAACGTTATTACAATCACGTTTTTTCATGTATTTCTCATTTTTCGTGTAGCAGGGTCTATCAAAAGTATGCAACATGGGTACTCCTTGGATGAGGAATTAAATTTTGCATCCAACGAGTAATCCCACTTGAAATTTGAGTAAAACATTAGGGAGATAAGTTGGAAAAATAGTTTATTATTTTATTATTTTTAATATTTTTACTTTTTTACCCCAAAAATGGTGAATCGTCCCCCATGGTTGACATCATCATTTTTGGTTGTACATTTTTCTGAGGCCCATTTTAGACCTCAAAAGTTCTCTAATGTGGTAGCACACCATCAAGGGAGGTTACAGGTTTCTTCTTGTAATATGTGATTTGGTCCATAGCAACGACTTTCCCTTCATGGGGAAACATCATCACTCTGAATATGGAGGATGCTACCACAATCATTGTGTACATGTAATATTCCCAATTAGTCATGAGCTAATTGGAATATTAATTTTTGTTTTATTTCTTTGTTTAAAGAATAAGAGGGCAAAGGAGGTCCATATTTCTCCTTAATCATGAATAAATCAATGCCAAATGGGAAAGAGACAAATCTTGGTAGCTTAATTGAAGCACCCTTGGTGTGAAAGGGGTTGGATCACTTTGACTGGGTAAACCTTGACCAAATCTACAGCGCTGTCATGGAGTGGCCATCAATGAGGTATAGCGCAATTTTAGATGGAGATTATTTGTGCAAATCTAGTGATCTTTTTGGATGGGGTTTAGGGTTTGCAAGCTCATATTCTATTTAAGGAAGAGGATGGTAGCCATATGAGGTTGTTGACGTATATGATATTTCTGAATATATGGTCTATTTAGACCTATATCTTTGTCTTGCTATTTAGCTAGAATAGAGTGTTGTTTAGCACAGGGTGTTCCTGATCGGGAATCCCACCTCTTCCATTGAGTAGCTCTTGGAGGAGTCTTGCACTACATTTTCCACTATCTGGCTTAAGTCCAAGCTTCTTCTTTCAACTACAATGTAGATCCTATTAAGGGTTTGGTTGATTTTTCAAGCTGCGGCAAGTGGAGACTAGATCTCTAGATCTAGGCTATTTCAGTGCTCATTTTTTAGTGGAGGAGGTTTCCACTTCATTGGGAGGATATTATTGGAGGGATTTGAGCTCATTTTCAGATTTTGGCATCATGCCAACCTTATTTTGATCCCTACAGTGCAGTTTTACTTCCTGATCTACGTTATTTCTGTAGGAGGAGTTGCAAGGTGGTTTAGCACACCATTTGGAGAGTTGATTTTCTAGTGATGGGGATCTGCCCTTCACTTTAAGGATCTATTGGAGGAGGCTATTTTATTGATCATATCAGATTAGCCACACTTTCTAGATATGTAATTTTTAGTAAATCTGCAGTCCTAGATCTTAGATCTACAACTTGTACTTGGTGTTTTGCTGAAAACCCTTGTGGGGTTCTTTAGAGGAGCTTGTATAATGCATGGATCTGATATAGATCTAACTTTTGAGGCACATATCAGCTATAGATCTGATGTATAATATACTGCTATTGCAGAGCCAATAAAATAACATTGTAATGGTTTTCCAGCTTTTATACATGGTTGCAACACCTCTTATTGCATGATTTTTATCCATTGGAGGCTTGTATTTCCTGTTATGCATCTTATTGCTCATTTATTATGTATATTTTTCTACTATAATAACATATGAAAGGTCTCCATAGTGGCCTCTTTCTTCATAAATGATGATCTTCATTATTGTTCCATCATTTTGCACTGTATTTCTACATTTCCCATTTGGGAATATTGCAGTGGTATCAGAGCATCATCTTGGCATAGCCTATGCATTATAAAAGCCAATATGTCATCTGAAGAAGGAGAGACTCTTACTGATAGAGAGAAGAGGTATCAAAAGAGAAGACACAGAAAGTTTTATTATACTGATGAGAAAGAAGACAAGGGTAAAACCCCTTTATCTGGAGGTGAGGATGAAGAGAAGGAGTTCCCTAAGATCCTTCTTAGAGCCATGCAAGACATTTCTAGAGAGATCAAAGAGATGAGAATGGATAGATTTAAGGAATCCCCTAAAGTATTTCATCATGGAGAAGGCTCTGGCATGTCTCATCACTAGAATGATCAACCAGTGCATCAACCACAAGTTTCCCAACGCTCTACCATGCCTACATTTTTGGCTGTGGGAAATGAAGGGTTTCAGGAGCAAGAATCCATTGAAGACTATTTTATGGATTTTGAATCTCAAACTCAAAGATTCAAATATCACTTGAGTTTTCAAGAGTTTTTTCAAGTGAAGGACAATATAAGACTAAGTCATAATCATAGAAGTGGTGGATTCTTTCAAAACCATGATCAACATCACACTATGGGAAGATTATTTTTACCCAATTTTGATGGGTCATCCAAGTGTACTGCCAAAGCTTGGGTAGAAAAACTTGACATCTAATTTCAGTTGAACAAGGTTCCAGAAATGGAGGCCATTAAGATTACAGCGCTGCACCTTGAGGGTGAAGCACATGACTGGTGGTTCCATGGCTTGTCTACATTGGGTCATGCCAATGTGACTGCTTATTCAGATTTCACTAAAAGGCTGGTGGAAATATTTGATAGAAGAGATCCAAAATCACCATTCATGAGCCTTTCAAAGTTGAAACAATCAGGTAATGCAGAAACTTACATCTCTGAATTTTTAAGACTTTTTTTTATGGTTCCTGATTTGTCTGCAGCAAGAAGTATGTACATGATCATTGATGGGTTAGATGAACCTCTTCATGGGTTGGTTAACTCTACCAATCCCACTACCCTACATGATTCCATTGAAAGGCTAAAGACCTTCAAGATGCCTTGCCAAAAGCAAATGCAACATTTCAGCATAAGCCCTCTTTTTCATCAAAGGCAAAAGAAGAAAAGGCTGCTCCTTAAAAGGAGAGTCAATACAAAAAACCTCTTTATGATGATGTCCAGAGAGATCTAAGAAGAAGGAAGCATTGCTTCACTTTCCAAGAAGCTTGGGAACCTGGACATAGATGTGCAGCTGGAAAAGCACATTATATAGAGGTCTTCTTAGATGATGAGGAGGAAGAAGAAGATGAACCAAGAAGAGGTCACAACGCTGACACTGCAGGAGGAGAACCAACACCATAAGGAGATGGGAATGGAGCATTTTCTCCTATTGGAGGGGCTCTTTCATCTTTGGGAGGAGTACCTAAGTACTTGACCTTAAGATTTCAAGGTTCCATCTTGAATCAGAGGGTTTCTATTTTGGTTGATAGTGGGGCTACCCACAATTTTATTGATGCCCAACTATTGCAAAGGAGGGAAATACCCACTGATGCTTAAAAGGGATTCTCTATTTTGGTCCTAGGAGATAGAACAATGCAATGCATGCATTATTTCCCATCCTTATCAGTCACCATGGGAACATATACATTTATTGATCACTTCTTTGTGTTGACATACCTGACACCAATGTGATATTGGGTGTTCAATGGTTGATTACTTTGGGGAAAGTCACCACTAATTGGTAGGCTTTGCAAATGGAATGGGTGGATAAAAAGAGTGGTAAGACTAAAATGATCAAAGGCATGCATACATATCCCTCACATACAAATTCCACACAGAAATTAGAGATGGATTTGCGTAGTGGAAGCAAGGACCTTACAGTCCCATCTATTATGCTCATGAGATTGTTGCATGGGACACTATTATCTAGTGGCAAACCACCTGGGAGGCCACCTGATCCAGAATTGGTGAGAGATATCTCACAACAAAATGCTCAAATCATAGATCCAGGAGGGATGGGAGCATTAGAAGGAAATTATACAGTGCTAGGAGTCTTGGGTAGGCTCAAGGAGGAGGGAGACACTCTCCTAACATCATCATTACCCACTCTCATTTCATATTATGCGCTATGGGAGGAGAAGCATGGAAGGAATGACCTTCCAACATGTACCTTTGGCATGGGAGATGTTAAGGAGGAGATCATCCATATGACATATATTCTTTATGATAGATCATCAGCGCTATCATTATGGAAGATTGATCCATATTGGAAATCCCAATTGTTGGTGGATTATTCCAAGGATCTTCACACATGCATGATACTTGATGACCAGCTACATGAAGAGGGCTATTCAGTCCAAGAAGGAGTCATCTATTATCATGGTAGGATCTTCTTATCTAGAGCCTACAAGATCAAGGAGAAGTTGCTACAAAGAGCATATGAAGAGTTCTTTTCCAGCCACACATATTCCATGAGATTCTACAACATCATCATGAGAAGCTACACTTGGAAGGGCTTTGAAGGAGAACTATATCAGAATTTTCAAAGATACATGAATCATGTGGAGTTGGGACAACAACATAACTCTATAAAGGAGTTAATTAAGCCATCTCTTTCTTCTTTTGAGAGAGGATATAGATCTATGCACCACTCCATTTGTTTAAGGAGAGACTTTGGTGAAAGACATGCTTATGTACCTACCATTTTATTTGATGAACATATGCATTATTTTACTATGTTTATGTAGGTCATAGCTCCAAGGAGGAGTACTATACCATATAAAATTCATGGCCAACTTTGGGCCACAAATATTTCTGGATATGGCCACTCCCTTGGAGGACAAAGGGAGATGATATTGTATCATTGTGGGTGCATTCCAAAAGCACCAAAAATATCTCACACTTTCAACCATAGTGAGATGAATTGGGCAGAAAGTAAGTGGTGGGGAAAACACTTACCACATCATGATTTGATGTAGTAAGGAGATGCATTTCGCTGGTTCCACATGTGGGATTATGACCCACCTCCATATGCACAAATTTCTATTTGTATGTATGTAGTTTTGATCCCATACATTGATGATGTACTTGTAATTTTTATGGGAATGTATGGGGGAGGATGGAAGGTATGTATGTGCCCTATGGGTTGGAGATTCTCCATGTATCTTATGCTACATGTTTTAGGGAGAACATTGAGCAAACCATGTTTGTTTCATTTGAACTATTGTCTCCTTATGGGATGGATTATTTGCATCTCATGAGAAATTTGGAGGAGAAATTCATGGAGGGATGGATTGGTGTACACTTAGATTATGAGGGAAGCTTATCACATGTTAGTGACACCAATGGAGGAAGGAAGGAGTTGCAACACCCACCTTGTCGGTTGCTTGAGGACAAGCAAAATTTGGGAAGGGAGGACTGTAATATTCCCAATTAGTCATGAGCTAATTCGAATATTCATTTTTGTTTTATTACTTTGTTTAAAAAATAAGAGGGCAAAGGAGGTCCATATTTCTCCTTAATCATGAATAAATCAATGCCAAATGGGAAAGAGACAAATCTTGGCAACTTAATTGAAGCACCCTTGGCGTGAAAGGGGATGGATCACTTTGACTGGGTCAACCTTGACCAAATCTACAACGCTGTCATGGAGGAGTGGCCATCAATGAGGTACAACACAGTTTTAGATGGAGATGCTTTGTGTGAATGTAGTGATATTTTTAGATGGGGCTTACGGTTTGCAAGCTCATATTATATTTAAGGAAGAGGATGGCAGCCATATGAGGTTGTTGATGTATATGATATTTCTAAATATATGGTTTGTTTAGACATATATCTTTCTCTTGCTATTTAGCTGAGATAGAGTGTTGTTCAGCATAGGGTGTTCTTGATCGGGAATCCCACCTCTTACATTGAGTAGCTCTTGGAGGAGTCTTGCACTACATTTTCCACTATCTGGCTTAAGGCCAAGCTTCTTCTTTCAACTACAGTGCATATCCTGTTGAGGGTTTGGTTGTTTTTGCAAGCTGCAGCAAGTGGAGACTAGATCTCTAGAACTAGGCTATTTCAATGCTCCTTTTCAGTGGAGGAGGTTTCCACTTCATTGGGAGGAAAATATTGGAGGGCTTTGAGCTCATTTTCAGATCTTGGCATTAGGAAAACCTTATTTTGATCCCTACAATGCAGTTTTACTTCCTTTTCTGCGTTATTTCTATAGGAGGAGTTGCAGAGTGGTTTAGCACACCATTTGGAGAGGTGTTTTTCTAGTGATGGGGATCTGCCCTTCACTTTGAGTATCTATTGGAGGAGGCCATTTTATTGATCATATTAGATCAGCCACACTTTCAATATCTATAATTTTCAATAAATCTACAGTCTTAGGTCTCAGATCTACAACTTGTACTTTGTGTTTTGCTGAAAACCCTTGAGGGTTTATTTAGAGGAGGTTGTATAGTGCATGGATCTGATATAGATCTAACTTTTGAGGCACATATCAACTCTAAATTTGATGTATAATCTGTTGTTGTTGCAGAGCCAATAAAATAATGTTGTAAGGGTTTTCCAGCTTTTATACATGGTTGCAACACCTCGTATTGCATGATTTTTTTCCATTCGAGGCGTGTATTTATTGTTATGCGTCTTATGGCCCATTTATTATGTATATTTTTCTGCTATAATAACATATGAAAGGTCTCCATAGTGGCCTCTTGCTTCATAAATGATGATCTGCGTTATTGTTCCATCATTTTTCACTATATTTCTGCATTTACCATTTGGGAATATTACAATACATATAAATTCATCCAAGAAGGACGTTATAATCCAGTTGTGCATCTAATACTTTAATGTCAATGAGCACAATCTTGCTGGCAAGATGTACTAGTACGTCTTGGAATATACCTACCAGAGCGGAAGGGCACCCATCATATGCTCTAAGCATGATTTCAGATGGTTTTGTTTTTGGAGATCCTAACTTCTGCAAAACCATTTTTGACATGATACATGTGGATTCTCCTTCATCCATGATGCAATGATGAATGGTGATGTTATGGATTGAAACTTGGATTTGAAAGGCAACTAGAGAAGGGAGTCGTGGGCTCGCTTTATCTAGGTCAAAAACCATTAGGCGAGAATCATAAGGGTCAATCACACCTAATGTGGAAAGTAGGGATTTTTGTTGGGCTAGGAAATATTGCAGGACTTATAATGTTGATATGGATGATGGTGATTGAGCCAAGTTGTCCATTATGTTGTAGCTATGAGCAGCCTTTGAATTATGTCTTGCGCGCCCCATGGGATCTTTAACCATTTTTGGCATAGGTTCTATAGGTACCTGAGGAATGGTTAATGGTGTTATAGTAAAGTTCTTGCTTGATGAAGATGGGTTGGTATCTAGGAGAGCTTCATAATTTCTATTTTAGGTTTGCAGGAGAATGTATTATCCTACCATGTAAATATCGCGATTAGATTTGTTATGAGTGTTGCCTTATGGAAGTTTTATCTAGAGTGGTTGATGTTGTTGTGTATTAACCACTCCTTGATGGGGGAAATGTTCCTGCAATACTGCAGGTTGCTAGCTCTACCCCCCTTGTCCCCTATTTCCTTGAATTCTTTTTAACTTTGGGACTTGAGGATAGTGGTGGGTGTAATGACCATATTCCCCACATATGGAACAAGAATTATTTTTCCTTAGACCGATAATCTCTTTTTTCCTTTGAGGGTTTCTGTTGATTTTTTCTTGGTTCTGATTTCGGTTTGGATTGCCCCCAAACTATGTTCACGAGGGGCATTGCTAATTGTTTCCCCCCCCTAGTCTAGGGTCTCCCTTTGGTTTTCTCTTTGGTTTTTTATTAGCAACATTAGGGGTATTGTTGGTATTCTCTTGGTCAAATGATAGTTGTTGTTGAGCTTGGGAGGGTTGCACTAAATTAACCCCTACGTTATTTTTCACTGGTGGTATATTTTGTTGTTGTGAGGGGAAAGGAGAGTATTGGTTTCCTTGTCCCTTGTTTGCAAATGCATTTTGGGATGACTATGTTCCGTCAATATTCCTAGATGAATAATGGTTCCCCTAAGGGGGAGTGTATGGTCCTCCCTATGGGGGATGATATTGGTTAACCCCGCATGCTGCATTTTTCAATGGTGCAAGCTTACTAAGGTAGTATCATGTGTGCGGTACATTTTGCATAGTATCGAATGGTTGAATAGAAAATGAGTACCTAGGATAATCATAGGTGTTGTTGGGTTGAGTTAGGGTTAAAGACCCTATCAATCCATCAACAATATTAGATGTGCTTGGTATCTCTTTATAATTTTGCAGGCATGGGGCGTCTGGAAGAACGTGATAGATATATCTAGACTAGGTGTATATCAGCTCTAGTTGTTGGTATTTGCTAATGGATTATTCCTCATTGCATGGGGATGAATTTTCCACATATTTTTAAATTTCTGATGTGAGAGATATCAAAAACAAGTCCAGGAGGACTCTATCATCAAAATAGGCTTTACACAAGCTACGACGATTCTCCATTCATGGATATGGTATGATATGTGCATGGCGGGTGTTCTTTTGAAGTGGATGAGAAGTTACAGTACTGAGTCGAATCGGGAGCTAAAATAATGTAAGGAATGTTGTAGCTAGGGAATTAAAGCTTCCATGTGACGCAAAAGGCTGGTCAACATACCATTTCATTACAGGCCCTATAAGGGTGTGTTGAAATAGTAGTAGTCGAATGGTATAGTCTATAATACTATTCGACGAACACCATAGGTGAAAAGTGATGACATGGTTTCCTAGTTCTTCACCTTTCTTTCCTTCAAATTTTGGAATTTCTTAAGGGAGCTTGGTGGGCATGGCTAGCCAATTAAGGTCATGTGTAATTGGGTCATTTGATAGCTTACTTAAATATTGTAGATTCAAATATGCTAAGAAAGGTATTTATGAGTTATCCACCATCGTGAGACGATTTTTGACAACTATATGCAAAGGGTTCCTCTGTGGGGAGGCTGGAGGAAGACTACCCTGGTGGGTGCTCCTAGGGCTATCTAGAGGAGTGGTATGTGGGATCCCCAAATGGGTAGTGGTTGGTGACCCTTGGGGAGTCGTGACAAGTTTATTTTGTCAGGGAGGGGTCCTGAACAAATTTTCCCCGATAAAGGAAGATCCTATAGTTGTGGTAGTGTGATGTCATCTACGCCTAAATGGTGGGATGCTTGTCACACATCCCGATAATGGGGGAAGGTATAAGAAATTCCTAGATCGACGGGGTTCCATGGGGTCCTCTATGGTGTTGATTAGTGTATACTAATTTGTATTTTTTGGGGGAATAATATCCCTATCAATGCAATATAATCAAATACATAAAACAAAGAGAAAATGGAAAGGTAATTTTTTTATAAATCAAACAATGTGATCAATCAAGCAAAAAATGGTTTTTGTTTGTTTACATATTATAAAAATCATATGTAGACTTGATTGTCCTTGCCACTCTCAAATTAATTGGGCCTTGCGGATATATATTCTAATGGGTCCTTGGACAACGTCCCGAAATAACTGGTGATACCTTCCAACAACTGAATTATCAACCAAGGTAATGGAAATGAGGATTGAGTGTTTCCCACACCGTCACCTATAGGGAAAGGATTCCCTATATTTGGGCCACTAAAGTACCTTCGTCCCACATGAGAATTCAAGTATTTATCTTCTTGGTAGTCAGCTACCAGTACCTAGAACTAGATTTGTCGGGTAGCCTTAAAGAGTAGCACACGCATTTGACCTAAGTCGAACCCCCTATAAATCGAGTCTCTGTTATGCTCAGGTATTCTTTTCCGTGGGATGATTGAAGTATTTTAAGCACCTAAAATTAAAATTATATGTTTCATAGATGTAAAATGACCATGGCGGCTTATGGGATGCCTACCCCCAATGGTCTTAACCTGAACTATTTCTTCTTTTATGACCCTTGTGGGGAGAATTAGTTGGTTAAAGTTATGGATATTTTTAATTGACTTGACTTTTCTTAGGGTGTGAATTGGTAAGAAAAGGTAATTTAAGTGCAAAAACCTCCGAGTGTCAGATTCCTTCTTATAAAAAGCTTACAAATGCTTAGTGTGTGGTGAAGTGAACATACCAAGTGTGATAAGATGTGGATATGTGATTACTTTTTACTATATCCCTATAATTACAATAAGTGTTTGATTGTTCCTTGCATAATTAGAAATGATATCTGGATAATGGGCTGCTTACAATCCTTATAATTACATTATGTGGAGCTAAAGGGAGATGGGGAATCCAAATTCTTTGAGAAAGTGTTCATATGCAAACCCAGGTTATCCTAAAGGCGCAAGGGAAGACAATATTATTTTCTTTATATACTAACATTCAGCCCTAGTCCCAAAACTAATGAAAATAAAAATAGCTTGTTTAGTAGTAAGATTTTTGGATGATGGGAAACTTCCTCCTTTACTAATTAAACTATCTGATTTTCATAAACTTCAGAAAAATAGTCTAAAAAACATGTGTGGAATTTGGCCACTTACTATTCTCCCTAATTAAGTCATGTTTGTTTTTGCAAATATATAAAAAATAAGTCAAAACTCTAATTTATCCACTAATTATGGTTAGCACAACAATCGAGCAAACTGAACAATAGAATAACACAGTGCAGAGGTGAAGGAATTTCACTAAAGGGTGCCAATCACCTGAAAAATGAAAATGCAAGGATTTTTCTCACTTTTTGGAGATCGTGGGTGTTTTCCCAACACAGACACGTCATAATACGTCTATCAGAGCAAAAGGTGTGCAGGCAAGAAAAAAAAGTGAAAATTCGATGTTTGAGGCTTAAAACGTGTCCTTGGGGTCCTACAAAAATTTCCAGAGAGATACTGAGTGCCTTGTAGTTGGTTATGCAAAGAGGGGGTCCTGCAAAACAACCTTTAGAACAAAGAAAAGAAACCAATGGAGTCACAAATTTTGTGTTAGTGTTTTTGTGGCAATGGAGTGTCAAATAACACCTCCTTAACAGTTTGTTTTTACCTACAAAGGATCATAGAGATAATTAGTGTTATTAGTGAACATACATAAACAAAACAAAGAATCATTATTATTGGATGTAATTCATGAAGAAACATAACCCTAAACAAAAGATATAAATAAAACGCAATACTCAATGGAGAAAATATGTCAATATAATAATGGAGAAAGACTCCCTTTATTGACTATTGATGGTAGAAGAATACAATGGAATGCTAAAACACTTGAAGGGAATCCTATGAGCTATAGTACTCAAATATCCTCAGCAAGGAGGTCCCTTTCCTCTGTCTCTTTGCAAGCTTCTCCTCTCTCTCAAAAGAAGTGTGAAGACTCTCCAATGGTGGACTTTTCTGCTCTCACTAAGATGTTTGATTTCTTAGAAGCAATATGGCCAACATGTTAGTGCTCTCACTTCCTTTGCTTAAACAATGAAATGTGGTGTTGCTCTGATAGAAATTTGGCCAACATAACAATGTCTCATGTTTTACTCTTCCCATCGCTTGTTTATATAGAAAATTTTGAACCCATCTTCCCTCCATTTGTCTAAGAGTTATAGTGACCCAAGAGTAGGAGAAGATGATTCCATTGAGGGTTGCATATCTTTAGGGCAGCCTCAAGTCTATCTTACTTGACTGGACATGTCAATGGATCTCCTCCCCCAGTGTGGGAAGTGGCGCCAAAATTCTGAGTTCTCCCTTCACTTCGACTCCATGTCTTTCGAAGAAAAAGTCACACTGTCCGCTCAAACCTTCTTTGTTTCTAGTACGTTGTCCAATATTTTCTCAAATAAACTTATGAAAAGTTAAATTTTTATCTTTCCATGATGTATTCTGCTGGAAAATATTGATGTGTACCTTTTTTTGGACCATTTCTAATGTCTCTTGTAGTGTATGATTTTTGGTGTTAAAAAATTCCAAGTGGAGCCAAAGCATGATCATTGGATAGCAACAAAACATATACTGAGATATCTGCGATGAAATATCCACTACTTCCTGAAATTTGATAAAAGGAATGGTGTCCACATAATTGGATATACATATTCTAACCAGGGATGCAGTGAGGAGGATGGAATAAGCACTGTGGGAGGATGTTTTAGTTTGGGATCCTCCATGATCTCATGGATGATCAGAAAGAAAGACACAGTTTCTTTGAGTAGTATTGAAGTTAAGTATGTTGCAGCCTATGAAGTAAGCAAAAAAGCGGTCTGGTTAAGGAAGTTTCTATTTGAATTATTCGAGGGACCGATGGACCCTACAATGATACATTGTGACAATTCTAGTTATATACGATTTTCTGAAGACCCAATATTTCATGTAAAGACAAAGCATATAAATAACAAGAATCACTATATTGGGGAGCTCGTACAAAATGGTGTGTTGTAGCTACAGTATATCTCCACCGATGAGAAGGTATATGACGCATTGATGAAATCTCTTCCTAATAAGAAGCTTGTGTACTTGATAAACAAGCTTGGTTTGGTTGATATATCCTCCTTAGTGTAGAGGGAGAGATAGGCACATCATTCTTGTCTTCACTTGGGAAGACACAATGGAGGATTGGGTAAGCATATGGCATCTAATAATATTTGAGGATGAGGCAGGGCATCCAAGATATGAGTAGTCATGGACCGATATTATTTGACGACTAGCTATCCAAGACAAGAATAGTCCAAATAAGCTCATACTCCGTGAACACCCGGGTGGAACATGTACCTTGAGATAAAATGATGATGGTGTCTATAAATCATTGGTCTCACCAGCATTGTGCTCTAAAATTTTGGATAGATAGAGTTTTTAGTCTAAGATATGAGTTGTGTAACCAGCTCCAAAAAGAGAAGAAAAGAGATATCAACACCTTAGAAATGAGCCACTTCGAGGGGGAAACCTCCAATACATTACATAAATGAACAATTCTTGGATGATACAAATGAACAAAACCCCCTTCTATATATAAGAGTCCATGGGGCCACAATATAATCCTAGTTGGGCCACAATGTAATCCTAGCCGACCTAACAATAATAATGTAAGTGCACAATAATAACAATATGGGGGTTACAGGGGTACAATAATAAAAATAAGGGGGGATAAAATAACATAATAAGGGGCTACACTATTAATATAGGGATTTAACATGCCCCTCTCCTTTAAACAAGTGTTGTCCTCAACGCTTGATTATTTCTTGATGCTTCTGTATAAAATTCTCATCCTCCCATGTGAAATATTCTATAGGAAAGTTCTTCCACTTGTTGAGATACTCTAAAATTGATCGTACTTGTCGAGTTCTTGTTTCTATGACTGCTTCATAACTTCTTTCGATGTGATGTTGATCTTCCTGTTGTTTCATTAGATTCTGCACCAAAGTTGGTTTATCCTTTGAGAGTTGGAGAACTTGTTGTTGATGCTCGTTGTGATCTTCCACTAATTTATCATCCATATTAGCTATTATTTGATCCTTCAAGCCATCCAACTTAGCCTCCATTTTTTCTTTTAAACCATCTATTTCATCTTCGATTGCTCTTCGTAAGATCGAAACTTGTTTCACTTGGTACCGTAATTTTGATATCTCATATTTCAATTCTTCCTCTTCATGGGTCATAGTATAGCTTTCTGAGGGCTTAATGGGTATGGAATTATTTTTTGGAGGCATAATAGAACCCATTACTGACAAAAATTCTTCAATATTCCCTTGGAATCAATTCAACTTGATTCTTCAAACAAGACTTATGCAATTCGGAATAAACAATACACACCTTTTTCTTGCTTTGAGGAGCTCGATATTGAAATTCAATTATCTATGTAATTGGAAATCTTAAATATTTGAAATTCAGCCCTGTAGTATCCCTATAAAGCTTCTTTCAAATGCCACAGGTCTGATCTAATTTGGATTCCCCAAGACAAAGTTGTGTCCAATATCCCACAATGACCTAATTATGGACTGGTTCAGTAGAGCAAACTTGTAGGACTTGCCACGTGTCACTGTTTCGTCCTTTTTCTCTGAAATTGATAGCCAAGATACTACAGTCTGTGTACTTGTGACCGATTTTTACAGCACTCCAATCCGATGCCCAGAGAGAGAGTTATTGAAATTTTCCCACGATCACCTCTTTGAGATGAAATTCAGGAGCCTGAAAAAGCACTACCTTCCACAGATCATATCTCCAAAAATGTTGTGAACCAAGATTTGAATTTTTTTGAAGAATTTCCTCAGGATTTCAGCTTTGCACCATACAAATTTTAGATTCTTAACCTTCATAGAAATTTTTTTATAGCGCAAATGCCATGATGACCTGTTTAGGAGCCTGAAAAAAAACCTAACTTCGACATATGATATCTCTGAAAATATTGTGAACCAAGCTCTGAAATATTTAGAAAATATTCCTCAAGATTTTAGCTTCGCACCCTAAAAATTTCAGCTTCTGAAACTTCGTAGAAAAAAAGTTATAGCGAAAATTCCACGATGACCTGTTTGGAGCAGCGAAACCATAGAATCCCAAGCTTTGATACCAAATGTTGTGTAACCAGCTCCAAAAAGAGAAGAAAAGAGATATCAACGCCTTAGAAATGAGCCACTTCGAGGGGGAAACCTCCAATACATTACATAAATGAAGAATTCTTGGATGATACAAATGAACAAAACCCCCTTCTATATATAAGAGTCCATGGGGCCACAATATAATCCTAGTTGGGCCATAATGTAATCCTAGCCGACCTAACAATAATAATGTAAGTGCACAATAATAACAATATGGGGGTTACAGGGGTACAATAATAAAAATAACGGGGGCTAAAATAACATAATAAGGGGCTACACTATTAATATAGGGACTTAACATAGCTACAGTATATCTCCACCGATGAGAAGGTATATGACGCATTGATGAAATCTCTTCCTAATAAGAAGCTTGTGTACTTGATAAACAAGCTTGGTTTGGTTGATATATCCTCCTTAGTTTAGAGGGAGAGATAGGCACATCATTCTTGTCTTCACTTGGGAAGACACAATGGAGGATTGGGTAACCATATGGCATCTAATAATATTTGAGGATGAGGCAGGGCATCCAAGATATGAGTAGTCATGGACCGATATTATTTGACGACTAGCTATCCAAGACAAGAATAGTCCAAATAAGCTCATACTCCGTGAACACCCGGGTGGAGTATGTACCTTGAGAGAAAATGATGATGGTGTCTATAAATCATTGGTCTCACCAGCATTGTGCTCTAAAATTTTGGATAGATAGAGTTTTTAGTCAAGGCCTTGCTATGTGAAAATGTTATTTGATATGATGCTAGACAGATGGGTTACCAATCCGACTCTTCTTATGAGATCTCTTCATATTTATAATGTCCATGTACCTCTTATGAATACCTCCCTAGTTAAGAGGGAGTGTTGAAAAATTTGTAACTAGGTTCGGTCTTCATAAGTATGAAATGTATTTCTTATTCTTGTAAATTATAAAATGAAATAAAATTATGTAAAATTCCAAATTCAGAACAGCTAGTAGGGCATGAATGGAAAACGCATTTTCCAGTAATGGCTGCTACAGGAATTGAAACCAAGACCTGGATCACTTAGAAAAATATGTCTAAGTGCTGAATCCAAGATGAGGCTCCAAATAAATCCTTCTAGAGTGGTTAAACAGATCTCCCTTTACTAGATGTCCTCAAAAGGTGCCCGATGAGGGATTGCAACAAATGTAAGCACATATAATGGAATGACAATGTTATTATATAGTTGTGAACACATGAAGATATGTATAGCCAACAAATATCTGATATAGCAGCAAATGTATACAATGTGTGGAGGAATCACTCACTCCAGCTAGGCAATGGAAGCCTCAATAGAGCATATACAAGAAAATACAAGAGCACTGCTGCATATGAAAAGCCCTGGCTAAAATAACGCAGTTTATAGAAGACACTGCAACAAAATACATGATAATAGAATGATATATCAATATCATCTCAAATAAATGAGGGGGAGAAATCTCTCAACCCCTTAAAACACTAATACAACAATAATACACAATCCTTGGAAGGATTGGCTACAATATACATGGAAATGGAAAATATGCAGAAATGTTGGAGTTGCTGGGAAAAAACTGCAACTCAATACTAGAAATACATGGAGATGGCTAAAGATGATGCTCAAACTGAAACAAACCTTTTCCAATGGATCAATCAATGCAAGGCTGATCCTGGCACTGAAGATCTTGCCCTCTAGTAAGATGGTGCAACCCCTCACTGCAAGTGTGCACTGAAATAACGCAGTATAGAGGCTGGAATGTGTTGTCTATGATGAGAGATGTTGGCCTTGATGCCAAAATATGAAAATCTGCTTTGGAAACCTTCCTTGTTAATCTTCCCGAGGAATAGAAGCTCCATCCTCTGAAAGATGAGACAAGGAATGGTGTTGTGGAACCCCTCCACTGCAATACCCAGCAACACTACGTTATACTTCAGCAGAAATAACGCAGTGACTGAATAATGGTTTTGGCCTTGAGCCAATATGTGGAGAAAATGAAGTGCAATCCTCCAAGAGTCCTCTCAATAAGGAGAGGAAATCCTAAGTAGGAATCCCTCGTGCTAAGCAGCACTGCAACTCAGCTAAACAGTCGGGACTGCAAATATGTCTAAGCAGACAAATGATCGAATGCTCCAAGATGTCTCACTATGGCTGCCTCTTCCTCCTTTTATGAAAGTGAATGCCTCTTTTCCCTGGACCCCACACATTAGGGTTTCTTCCACAAAGAATATTTTTCCCTCCAAAACTGCATTGTCTTCTCATGCAAGCTACACCTCTTAGGCAGCACTGTTGACTTGGTCAAACTTGACCTTTTTCTCATGTAAATTGCCCCTTTTCACACTAGAAGGTGCAAAATAAGCTGCTCCAATGATCGTTTTTACACTATTAATTATCTTATTCCTACTCATGGGCCTTTTACCCATTTTATTCACCTCCTAGATGAAATAAGAAAAAATTAATATTCCAATTTGCTGCATGAAAATTTTGGAATATTACAGTCCTCCCCTCTCAAAGATTGCTTTTCCTCAAGTAAGTGCAAGGATAGAATGATTTCTCTTCTCCTCTCCCTATAGCATCTCTGTATGATGATCTCCTCCAAGGAAAGTGATGCTATCTCATCGATCAAATCTCCACATTGCCCCTCCTCAGCATGCAAGTTAGCAATCAAGCCATCATCATGTAAAGGTGAAATACTCAAGAGGATAGAAAAGTGATGTCTAGAGGTCCCTTTGAAGAATGGGATCTGAAATATAATGGGAAATATCTTTCCCATATGGATCCTCCATCTCCAAGCTATGATCCATGAAAAATGAGTCACCTTCCAACTAGGCAACTCTTGAAAACTGTCTTCCACCTTTGGCTCCGGCAAAGTAGGTGGGCGGAAATTTTGCACATGGTAGACAATGTAGCCTAACCCACGCTATCCATATCTCCACTTATGATAAGTGTAGAGTTTTGGCTGTCCATGGACCACAATAAGTTTTCCCTCAAGTGGCAAAATGAGGACTAGACCTCCAAAGATCTCTCCCCTAACGCTGCAAATCAAGCTAGCCCAAGTATCTCCATATATGATGAGTTGGAAGTCATAATCATATGGCATCTCCTCCATCATATGGCTCACCTCATAAAGAGACAAATGTGCTATCAAGGTGACCATATCATATCCCATGTTCCCCTTAGAACATGTAGTGCAAAAAAGTGTGAGGAATTTCTCCCTCAAAGGACACATCCACACAATGTGTCTCTCTCCCAAGCATGCTCCTCATAAAGACATCAACAATAGAAGCATAGGGAGAAAAAATGAGAATCATACTTGCTGCCATATGCAACAAATGAGAAGGACTATGGTCCCTCAAGTGAAACCAGTGCAGCATGACCCTCAACTACAATAGAGACTGATAAAATGAGTGGCTTTTCAACCACTTTCTTGCTTTCCCAATCTCCTCATAAGTATGGAGGAAGTGAATTATATGATGTGTACAATGAACATGTCCTCCATAATGTATCTCTTCCCCAAATCCTCCCAGGGAATGGCCATCAATCATGCTTATGGCCTCTTCTAAACCATATGGTCTAGAAAAAAGAATACTCCTCCTTGGAGCACCATCCTGCACATATATGGTTAAGGGACATATATCATATAAATAATCATGTAAATAATCATCACCCTTACCATATGTTCTTCTCATACAAATGGAGTGGCTCATAGATGAGTCTCCCCTCCTTAGAGGAAAAGAGGTGGCTATGTTGACTCCCCAAAAGAGTCACGTCTCTCCTCCATCTGCATCTGGTCCATGCATCTCTGCATATGCTGATATATCTCCTCCTCAATGCCCCTCCAAAAATACCTCTCCATGATGGTGTGGTATGCTCTCATAGAACAAGTGGGACTGAAAATCAAATCCTTCTGAGCTGCTTGTAGCAACTTCTCCTTGAGCTTGGAAGCTCTAGGAAAGAAGATCCTACCATGATAAAAGATAACCCCATCTCTGACTGAATATCCCTCCTCATGCAACTGGTCATCCAAGATCATACAAGTGAAAAGATCCTTGTAATACTCCACCAATAGCTAGGAGTTCCAATATGGATCTATCCTCCATAGCGACAACGCTAATGATCTCTCATAAAGAGCATATGTCATATGGTCATCCTCCTCTTTGACATCTCCTATGCCAAAGATGCAAGTTGGAAGGTTTCTGTCCTTCCCCTGCTACTTTTTCCACAACGCAAAATTTGAAATGGAAGTGGTTACTGATGATGTTGAGGGAATGCTCCCTCTCTCCTTGAGTCTACCCAAGAATCCCATCAATGTATCAAGCTCTCCCAAGGTTCCCACTCCTCTGAAATCATTGAGTGGTGCCTCAACTGATGAAGCATCCATCCTCCTTTTTTGATCCAGTGGTCTCCCCGGAAAAATGTCTCCATGCAATGAGACATCCTCAACAAGAGATGACTGAATATATGAATGGAGAAAGCTCTCCATTCTTCCACTGCACAATCCAATCACCTTCTTAGGTGCATCAACCTCCATAGATGAATAGGGATGTGTACTCCTCATCTCATGATGATGGGTCTTCTCCCTACCTTTTCCTTGTGTCTCTATCGTTTCACACCTCCTCAACAATGGCACAGGTAGAACATGAGTTGTGCCTTGATCTCCACACATGAGATCTTGGGGACTTCCTTGCAAATATGCAAGCATCCATCTATTTGGAGCAAGGGCTCCTCCTTCCTCTACATGAGGTGCTAGATCAACTCCAAATCTAACAACGCTGTTGCCCTCAATATCTGCAACATGAATGGGCAACTCACTAATGATTGGATCCCTTTTTGAAAAAGAGATCTCCATGCTTTCTTGCTCAAGGATGTGAGAAGAAAATATTTCTTCCAGAAAAGTATGGTGCAAGTTCTTATGCAAGGGTTTTGTTTGATTTTTCTTGTTTTGATCCACCATATTTGTTTCATGAATCCTTCTATCAAATCTTTCCACTAATGCCTTAGTGAAACTAGCATAAGATGCAATGTTTATATTTCTCAAAGAAAAGGATTCAAAGATCCACCAGGAATAAGCCTTACCTCTCAAATACAGCGCTACAACTCTGATGGCTTCATCCTCTGGCATTTGGTGCTGCTGCAAGAAGGTCTCTAACTCTTCCACCCAATCTTTGGCTAAAATGTAGGTGAACCCTCAAAGGTAGATAGAAGAAATCTATCTTGTTGCTCTCTTCCTTTCACCTTCATCTTGCAAAACTCTGAAAAACTGATATGATCTCGGAATTTCTGAGTTTGAAACTCATACTCTTTCAAGATATCACTAAGTGTTTCCTTCCTAGCAACCTCTTCTTCTCTTTCCATCTCTCTTCCGGCAATCCTGAGCATGTGACTGCGCTGAGTATTAGGATGTGTATCTGCATGCTCACACTCCTCAAATCTAGAGTTTGCTTTAGAATCAAACCCTCCAGAGATTCTCCATGCATATTCCTCTTGATCTCCTTGAACTCTTCATGAATCATATGTACAGATTTAGGAAGAAGCTTGGTAAGCTTATCCCCTTTTTCTTCTCCAAAATATGGAGTATTTTTCCTGCTTATTTCTTTGTCTCCTTGATGAGAATAGGAAGTGCAGGGTTCTTCCTCTTCTTTCTGCTCATCATCCTTGGGGAGGTTCTTCATGGATCTGAAATATGATGAGATAAATCCCATCCTTTTAAATATTTTGATCTTCTTGGGCTAGACTCACAGTTTGAGCCAAGAAAGTAGCTTTGATACCACTATAATATTCCAAATTCGGAACAGCTAGCAGGGCATGATTGGAAAATGAATTTTCCAGTAATTGCTGATACAGGAATTGAAACCAAGACTTGGATCCCTTAGAAAAATATTTCTAAATTCTAAATCCAAGAGGAGGTTCCAAATAAATCCTTCTATAGAGGTTAAACAGATTTCCCACTACTAGATGTCCTCAAAAGGTGCCTGATGAGGGACTGCAACAAATGTAAGCACATATAATGGAATGACAACATTATTCTATAGCTGTGAACACATGAAGATATTTATAGCCAACAAATATCTGATATAGCAGCAAATGTATACAATATGTGGAGGAATCACTCACTCCAGCTAGGCAATGGAAGCCTCAATAGAGCATATACAAGAAGATACAAGAGCACTGTTGCATATGAAAAGCCCTGGCTAAAATAACGCAATTTATAGAAGACACTGCAACAAAATACATGATAATAGAATGATATATCAATATCAGCTCAAAGAAATTAGGGGGAGCAAGCTATCAACCCCTGAAAACACTAACATAGAAATAATACACAATCCTTGGAAGGATTGGCTTCAATATACATGAAAATGGAAAATCTGCAGAAATGTCGGAGTTGTTGGGTAGTAGCTGCAACTAAATACTAGAAATACATGGAGATGATGCTCAATATGAAACAAACCTTCTCCAATGGATCACTCAATGCAAGGCTGATCCCGACACTGAAGATCTTGCCCTCCAATAAGTTGGTGCAACCCCTCACTGCAAGTGTGCACTGAAATAACGCAGTATAGAGGTTGGACTACGCTGTATATGATGAGAGATGTTGGCCTTGATGCCAAAATATGAAAATATGCTCTAGAAACCTTCCTTACTAATCTTCCCAAGGAATAGAAGCTCCCTCCTCTGAAAGATGAGACAAGGAATGGTGTTGTGGAACCCCTCCACTGCAACACCCAGCAACACTACGTTATACTTCAGCATAAATAACGTAGTGACTGAATAATGGCTTTGTCCTTGAGCCAAGATGTGGAGAAAATGAAGTGCAATCCTCCAAGAGGCCTCTCAATAAGGAGATTAAATCCTAGGCAGGAATCCCTCATGCTAAGTAGCACTGCAACTCAACTAAACAACCGGGACTACAAATATGTCTAAGAAGACAAATGATTGAATGCTCCAAGATGTCTCACTATGGTTGCCTCTTCCTCCTTTTATGCAAGTGAATGCCTCTTTTCCTTGGACCCCACACATTAGGGTTTCTTCCACAAAGAATCTTTCTCCCTCCAAAACTGCACTGTCTTCTCATGCAAGCTACACCTCTTAGGCAACGTTGTTGACTTGGTCAAACTTGACCTTGTCCTCATGTAAATTGCCCCTTTTCACACTGGAAGGTGCAAAATAAGCTGCTCCAATGATACTTTCTACACTATGAAGGATCTTATTCCTACTCATGTGCCTTTTACCCATTTTATTCACCTCCTAGATGAAATAAGCAAAAATTAATATTCCAATTTTCTACATGCAAATTTTGGAATATTACAACTTATTAGTATTATTTTGAGCATGGGTTTCTTTCTCAAGGTCTTTTTTTTTTATATTTCAAGCACCCATTGAGTGATTCTAGGGATTGTCCTAGGTCAAGAAGTAAATAGAGTCATTTTTATAAGTTTAAGACCCCACTGGGCACATTGTAACTTATAAAGAAAATTATTTTTGTCTTTAAAAGTGTCTGAATATGCTCCAAGACCAATTCAGTCTGGCAGCTGGCAAGTCGACCTAAAAGAAAGAGCCACATAGATCCTTTAAGAGCCTATAAATAGAACACAACTTTTCCTACTTGAATCACACACACTCGTCACTCATTCTAGAAAAGAAAGAGGAAGGAGAAGGGAACAAAGAAGGAATAGAATGAAGAAGATATTTGTTTGGGAAATTTCCTTTCACATGTGCTAAAGGAAAACTAGGGTTTATGTAGCAGACCTGGGGTTTCTATCTACAAGTTTGATCTTGGAGAAAAGAAGACAAAGAGGTCAAGCAAAGGTCACCAAGGGTCATCCTCAAGCTCGAGAAGTCAGGCAAAGTAAATTGAAGGTCAATAGAAGGCTCTTTAGGAAGATCAAAGCTCACACATGGGAAAATGCAATTGCAAAGAGGCAAAAATTTCAGATCTGCAACAGGAGGCCGAAAATTTTGCAGCAAGAGGTCAAAGAAGTGATACTGGAAGATATTTGACTGGGTTCGACTAGATAGAAGTTAGCACATCATCTAAAGAGGTTGGTCTTGGTCTTGGAAGGTATTGGTCTTAGTCTTAAGGTCATGGAATTCATCAATTGAAGAATATATAAGGAATATAAGATATTTACGGGTTTTCCTTTCAAGAGGATAGGTTTTGACCCTGGATTTCAACCTATATTATGTGTTATTGTTCTTATTTTTTTGGTAGTTGTTTGATGATTCACACATATAGTAATAAGGAACAAATATAATAAGTAAAAGGACATCACAAGTAGTTATCAAGTAAAGAGAATTAATTATAATCATTTCCCTATAGAATTATCAACACACTATCCATTTATTAATCAAATGGATTTTTTTTTCATTGTTTCATGGTTATTTCTATGTTGGATTACTATGTATTTTTATAATGATGAGATGAAAGTGTCATTATTGATTAACTTAATATGCATAAGTGAATGGTATTATTACGTTTTCCATGAATGAACACTATATGTAGAAGTAACCCCTTATTGTAGTTGTTGAAACATGCTCCTCAAATATTATAAGTTACTTTTGGTTGGAAGGAATTGAGGGGCCCACCATTTTAAAAATTCAGACACCAAATTTCCCTCTTTTATACTCTTTTTGATCCACAATGGAGCTTTCTACCTTGAGTTATCAATGGCCAATTATTTTTTAAATGACATTTGATTTGAGGCATGAAACACCAAGAGTTTCTTAGTGGCTTCACCTTCAAAGGTAACTTAAAGAAACCAAATATATTATTTGATATCATTTGGAGATTTTAACTGAAATTTTCATTACAATATCCCTTAAAATCTCCTTTTCAAGTGCCAAAAATTCAAGCATTTTCTATAATAAACTTGTCTTTTTCAAGGTATTTTTCACAAGTGTAACATTAGGCTACCCTTCAACCTATCGCCACACCCCTTGAATCAAAGATCATCAATACATTGTTATTTAGGCATGAACAATTTATGTAGCACCCCCTTGCTGGGAATCCAACACTATAGCATCGGGCTAATCCTCAAGGAAGTGACACAACAATATGAAAGGTTCCAACTAAAAGTTTAAAAAAAATCTTTAAAAAAAAAAATCGACCACTTCTAATGTTTTTTTTTGGCTTAGTGGCTAACCAAATGTTATAGTGTTAGGCTTGCCACTAATCCAACATTATGGTGCAATGAAAGAGATTAACGTAAAGTTTTAGCATGTGAGAGGCCACACTTATATCAAGTATCACTAGCTTGGTAGTCAAGCCAACATTATAACACTTGGCTGACTATCAAGCTAGTGAACGACATAGAAAGACATGGAAATTATGCTTCAAACCCCACTCACAAGGCTTACACCAGATGATATGCTCATGGAAAATATATTGACCTATTTCTACAATGACTGGCTAATAGCTAATCCCACACTACACCACTTGTTCACAGAGTTAATACTCATGATTCTAAACATAGGAGCCTCCCCCTTATAATTAAATTCTCCACTAGTGTATTAGCTAGTGCTATATTGCTTGGCTAATGCACTGGCCAATGATATAGTGCTAGCATAGACACAAAATTTAACATGTCAATCTCTATGAAAAAAAAATCACTCGACTAGCACCTAAGCTAGTATTATATTGCTCAATTGTAGTGCTAGCCTATACACCAAATTATAATTCCATTCTCTATGTTATCACTCAGAAAAATAGAGCATCATTTGACAAAGTCCTAGAGGTTCATGTTTCAAGGGTAGGGTTATAGGATTCATTTTTCATTACTTGGTCGAGGAAAAATTTTAATTTTTCTTATTTAGCCTATCCTAAGGTCTAAACCCACCCTCATTCAAATCCCCTCATGTCACATCAATCATAATTTTCTGACATTTTTCATTTCCCAAGGCTTTAGCGCCGAAAGCGTTGTTTTATCCAAGAAACCACACTTTCGTAGTGAAATACACAGAGAAATTACACTTTTTGCTGCAAAATCGCCGATACTTTTGTAGCAAAAATGCCTAGAATTACACTAGACACACTACGAAAGTAAGGTTTCCTATCTGTCATGTCAAATGAGCTGTTAGCTGTCAGAAAATGATTTGAAAGGGATTAGTTAGATGCCATTTGAGCCAATTAGGGTAAAGACCAAGGTACATGGTTAGGGCTGAAGTCATCATCACCATTTTAAGCATGTATGAGTCATAATTATGTTATGAGTGTTCATCAAACTTCAAAATATTTCCGAATTAAGTCATTTCTCATTCTCCATTCCTTCTTTATGTGTTATTGAGATTTGGAGAGATATTTCATTAAGCAAAATTTCTGGCTAGTATTTTCAAAGTTTACAGATATCATTGATCAAGCGAGGTAGAGAAATGTCAAGCGAGGTAGAGAAGACTTCAAAGAACCATGGCTGCAAAAAGGAAGACAAATAAAGGTGGCCACTGTCTCAGATATGAGCCTGATAAATGAAGACCCAACAATTGTAGAAGTCTTCAGAAGGATAGGATGTTTATAGTTTTTTGAAAGACTGCAAGGCTGCCATGTACAGGTTTCCAAAGAATTTTTCCTAAATTTCAGTGGAACAACTACTAAAGTGGGGATGTTGAATCTAAATATCACACTAGAGATCATTGCAGTAGCAACAGGGATTCCAAGGGGACAAGAAAAATGGTTCAAAGGGTTCAAATTTAACATGGAAGAGTGCAAAGAGTTTATCAAGCCATAAAAAAAGTGAAATGGACCTTACAAATGCCATTCGAAGGAGCTGCATGAAGGATAATTTCTCAAAATTACTGCTTATCATCCAGAAATATTTCACTTGTGAAGGGAGATACCATAAATTCTATTCTTACCATTTCAAGCTTCTCCTACACTTTGTTGGTAATAAATCTCTTGATTTTCCTTTCTATTTACATAGAAGTTTAGCAAAAATGGCAGATAAAGTTCAATCAAAATATGAAGGAAGTGAAACCTCATTATTTCATCATGGTTTAATAAAATTGTTGGTTTTAGATGAGCTACAAAGACTAGGCAGAAAGTGGCCTTATTTCCTGTTTTTTAGTGGTTTTGAAATGGATGCCCTTACCCCTACAAGAACTCGTAAACCTAGGGGTATCCCATCACCTTTAATGGTATAACAAAGTGAACTAGTAGGGGCAGAGAAAAGTGAACCAGTCATGATGGAAACAAAGCAGTTGCAAAGATTTGATACACCCATTGTTCCACCTACAAACCAAAACTCAATAATGATCAAGCCTGCAAAACAAGAGCAATCTGTGAGTAAATAAGGAAGAAAAGGATTACAAGGGGTTAAATAGTGGCTTTAGAAGACAAAACAGTGGCTAAAGGAAGTTTAGAATACATACTACATGTCATTTATATTGAAGAGACTCCTATAGACCAGGTTGAGGATATAGATGAAGGTGGACATAAACTAAATCTGCAAAGAAGCTAGATTTTGAAGGTGAGGATGTAGGTTTTATGTTCCAGGCTAGGAAACCCATGACAAGGCATGCTAGAAAAATTTTGGAAAGTAGCAAAGAGGTTCATCCAGCCACTGACATTGTCCCATCACCACAAGACATTATTGATCTTTCATCACTTGCAGAAAAAGATCCAGTTAGTTAGCAAGCCAAATAAATAGAGTTTGAACTCCTTGAAGAACAGTTGAGGTTGGCTAATCATGAAATAGAAGTCATGAAAAAAGAGGCAAGGAGAAATAATGTCCAGAAGGTCCATTTTGAAAAGATGAAAGAGGTTTGGGAAGAGTAGGTTGACAGTGTATCGAAGACCCTAGACAACACACAACAATTAATCAAATGGACTATGCCATTGAGTAAAGAGGTGAAATATGTCAGAAGAATGAACTTGCATTTGAAATATACCAACAAAAAGCTAAAATATCAAGTTACCAACCTCCAAGAACAGCTAGAACTAATCCATGAGGAGCTGGAGAAGAAAGGCCTAAAAATGACAGTAGTTGAGGAGACAATAGCTCAACTCATCATTAATGAGGAAGAAACACCTCAAGACTCTTAGTTTGGGCTGGTTTATATTTTGTAAGGTAAATGGCATGTTAAAAAACAAATTATTACAGCTAGAAGGTACATTTTTGAAGTTAAGTAAAAATCTGGAATTTACATAGTTTTTAGCAGTTTCATAGTGTTTCCTAGGCTTGAAGCCAGGAAAACGCTACGAAACCACTTGTAGCCTTATTTTTGCATTTAAAATAACTTTGGGGTGCTTCCAAGGGGAGGAAATGATATGGAGCATGTGTCAAGGTATGATGAACACAATGCAAAAGGAAAGAGGCATAAATTTTGATGGCAAAGGTCATTTTTTGTATGCTATGAAAGTATGCTATGAAACTATCACACTTTCGTAGCGTGCTGTTTTGAAGCTTTAAAAGCAGGTTTTTGGGTAGTTTCGGATAGGTGGACAATTTCAAAGGGTCAAGGGACTTTTCCAGTAGTCATCCAAGACTTGAAGACCATGAGATGAAGACAACTCATCAGCTAAACCATTCATTGAAGATAAGGACTAGTTTGCCTGAAAAATAGGGTTTGTTTCCAGATTTTGAGGAGGCTAATTAAGGTGTCATGTAGTGATGAGTTCTATCACAGCCTATTCGAACATGTGAATCATTATTTTTCAAATATGTAACTATTTTAAGAGATAAGGTAGTTGATGTAATAAATAGCAATTTGAGTCCTATTAGGAAAATGACTGTTTCATAGTGTAGTTGTCATTTTCTCATTAAAGCACATGTCTTCCTATTATGCAAGGTGTCATTAGGAAAAGTTTGATGAATCTATCCAAGAGGTAGATCATATCTCATGTAACAAGTCTATTAAAGAGCATATATTGTAATTTGTAAAGGGTTGGAGATTTTTTGGCAATACTGCAACTTTATGTAAATTGACTGATATCAGTAATAGAGAGGACTTTTTCTTGACCAACCTGAGATTCTGATGGATTTTTTAGTGCTTATCTGATATATATTTTATATGTGACCATTTGCAATGGTTTTCATCTTTAATACTCAGAATTCATAGATGTATGCTCTGACTTCCTTTATTGATGAATTGACTGTGTTATTTCATGTTCCATGTGTGATTTACCTCTACTAAAAACTCTTACTTGCCTCAAATTCCATGTCAAGAGAACTCACCATTGAAATACTGATTTTTTGACTCCATAAGCCCAATTATTGTATAACTGAACTCTTTTCAACCTACACACATCACAATCAAGTTGTTTTCCAAGTAGAGTTAGCCATCTAGATTCATCTTTATCAAATATCATTAACCCCTTTGAGAGAGCCCTCTGAGACTGAAGAGGCTAAGCTTCAGTTACAAGTTGGTTTGAAAAATTTACCTGAAGTTGTATGATTAGCAACCAATCAAGTGTAATTTTTTGATAACACTCTATAATAAAAAAATCACTTAAATTCCAAACGCATGTAAAGCTCACTCATTTTTGTAGCAAGCTAATGAAAGGTTAAAAATAAAAAGATAGACATATGAAGGATAAAAATATCCCTAGCCAAACATTAATTCAACTTGAATAACATGTAGAGCACATTCTAAGCCACTAAACCCCACTTTGTGAAACTAAGATTGATCCACGTAACCCCTCAACACACCAAGTCACTTGGAAAGAAGAAATCTTCCTCCTTGACTATAGATTATCTTTAAAACTTAGTCCTAAGGTAATTTTTTACCTCGTTGCTTGTGGATTTAACTACTCTAACTTTCCTATCATGATTTTCTCATAGTGAATATATGTTTACCTTTATAATTATCTTCCATCAAATAAGCAAGGGATTGCATGACCTTAATAGTGTTATATAAGTTTGGGGAGTTTTTCTGTGTCTTTCTCTTCCTAGAAATGTATGTTTGAATTCAAGTTAGCAAAATATCATCGTTTCTTGGCCAAAAAATTGGTATAAACATGCTTTTTTGGCCATTCCATCTCCCATAATTATTATTTCTAATACTTCTCTCTCTCATTTCAAACTAGGATAATTTTAAGTTATTCCCTAGCTCCTTTGTAAGAATTTTGACAGGGTAACATTAAGTATGGTGCAAAAAAAAGAAAAAACAATTTGTCAAAGCTCGGGACCTCTTAAACGCATATTCCCTCTCGATACCTATGGTTTATTCTCCAAAGCACCTATATTTCCATTCTTGAAGTCATTATCATACTCCCACGTCACTCAATTTCCAAAGTAGTGGGCTAGCCATTACACCCTAGAGCTAGTTTCATGAAAAGCATGAGGCATAGAATCCCTAGCTACCTACATTGCGTGCTAGGTAATTTTGTTAGGGGGGTTCATTTATCCATTGTGGTAGGAATATTGAAGATAATATCCTTTATTTTCCCCCTTAAAAGATACTTATGTTAAAACCCGATCAACATTGAAACACCAAAATCCTTATTCCTTTGCATTTCATATTTAAAGACTGATTATATAATGGGTCTTTATTTCCTGTTGATGTTTTGCAGGAAATCCATTTCCACTCCCAAGAGAAGGGCTAGTAAGCCATGAATGACTAAAAATACATAGGATAAAGAGATAAAACCCTACCAGCCCAAAATTCTTGGATACTTCATAGACAAAACAATTGTCTACAACTAGCTAAAAATATACCAAAATTTCCATAAATATTACCTACATGTAGTTGGGTTAGACATGGATGTTTACAAGGAAATAACTAGGTCTTAGTTTTGGAAGATAGTGGCTCACCCACCAATATTTCCATACACTAAGGTAATAGAATGGCTTATGCAACAATCTAATCTAGAGAAGGCCATGATTAGAGACATCCATGGGAAACCTCTAGTCCCATTTAATGCTTCTAACATAGAACTATATTTCAGAATACCCATAGAATATGTATCTCTGGATGAATATTGGTTAGCAATTTTCAAATTATTTCCCAGGGAAATTCTAAAGAGATGGTGGGTTGCTAAACCAACAAAGAGTATCTTTTCAACATGCTTAAGAATTCATACGAGATTGTGGTTGTCATGATCTATAGACTATATATCATATCAAACATAGAAACATTTCCAGAAAGTTAGGTGCCTCTCATGTACATAGTGGTTGTTGAAGGTAAAATATTCAATTGGGGTGACATCCTAGCAAGAAACTTAAAATAAAGTATTGAAAATATTTAGAACCTTGGAGAGGGTCTGTAACCCAAATTTTATATGGCCTCATACCTATTATATTTCATCTATAGTAGAAATAAATTACAATAGATCCTATAAAAACCCTTTTTGTCACCCCTCATTTAAATATCATCACATGAATTGTTTATGTAAATTTATGTAAAAATGAAAGTAATGATTAGGTTGAGGAGTGTACAAAAAATAAGAACGTCAGTAGGAGTTTCTTGTGTTGAGTGTAGATCGAATCCATTGCATTTACTTTAACACTATCTCCTTGAAGAAGTTATGCGGCCTTGCTACTGCAAGAATTTAATTATGTATAGGCTTCCTGAGAAAATGATGAGCCCATATAATTCTCATTTCATGGAGAGTGTTGGGTGGTCAATGTGAAAGAAGCCAATGAGAACTATGGGGGGGGGTGGCATGTAGATATAGGAAAAATGGGAATGTGAATGATGGTTTTTATGGGAGAAACGAAGTAGTGAAAACATGAGCACACACAGGAACATGGAAGCTCAGGAGAAACTGCAATACAAAAAACCTTGGTGGTATGATTGGAAACTCATTCCTCACATTTTGGTGTGACCCAATGTGTGTATTGGTGTTATATTTGGCCGAGAGGGTTTAGGGGAGATAATTATTAACTCAGTGTTTTCCTTTGGGGCTAAGAAAACACCCTTATAGTGATACCATGCTCTTAAATTGAGAGAATGTTCCATAAATCTTGGTTGAATCCCTGTGATTGATTTCTAAGAGATATAGAGAGTCATTATAGTGCTCACTACCTAGGATAAATTATAGGCCACTTGAATATTGGACTCCTCTTGATTACATGCCTCACTGATTATTGGTGTGAATTCCCTTGAGCTCTTAACTAATCAGACTCTGAATCTGAATTAGGGGTGGTGTTGACATTTTTGGATACTTCCAACATATAGGGGGTCTTCCCAATGTGAATTCCCAGTTATAACTCACACCATTTGGAGTAGGATCCCAATATGAAGTATAGGCCTAAACACCATAATTGTAAGCTTTTCATTGGTTTGAATGAATAACATAAGAGATTATATACATAACCCTTGAAAAATAAAGTAAGTTGACATTGTGAAACAATGATTGTAATGTGTAAAATGAGACTTTCAGGAGGGGGGGATGAAATTGAGCCCCTATAAGGAATTAATAGTACTAACCTAAGAGAGACACACGAGAAAATAAAGATTCATTACTTATCTAGAAAAATAGTTTGCATATACACAACGATCATCAAACTACATACAACATACCTTCAACAGGATAAGTCCCAAGGCCGCCAAAATAGTTCAATTTCGTTAGTACATATTAACAAAAAATATATAGAAAACATCTAAATAATGATCCCTATACATTCACAATACATGCATGAAAATGTGTTGGCTCATTGAGCTTCAATTATGAGGTGAAAGTTCCAAGTACACAGTTACAATGATGAGGCACTAGTCAGAGTAGTGGAACATTAAGTCACTTATTGCTTCTCCAAAGAATATTTGTATATCCTATGTGAAGTAGAGAAGCGAATACTATCTCTCCAAAGCTTAAGCCTCCAAAAATCCTTTTGCTTGAGTTATGAGGCTACTTTTATAACAAGGGGAATGACCTTTCATATTCCCCTGACTCTTGAGTTACCCTCATGACCCTTGGAATTCTATTATGACCTTTGGACTTCTATGAAACTCTTGACCTTCTAAATGACTTTTGGAATTCTCCTAAAGACCCTTTTGTCCATATATGACTATGTGACTTTTCATATTCCACATATTACTCTTGGACTTCCACACATTACATTTTTTTCATTTTCTTAAGAATGCATCATTACATTCCACATGATGATGTGGCATGAAACATGGACACACGTTGAATATTATGATGCCACTTGTACAAGTTACAACTTGATAATGATGACATGGACTTCATAATGACATGGCAATGCCAATTTGTTTCCCTTGCTACTTCATCTTGCATTCTTGATGGTAAATCTGGTCTATGATTCATCTTCATGAAAGATCCAATTGGTTGCTTATATTCGCCCTATAAAGTATATTTGATCAAAATCATAATCATTTGAATCATAATGAAATATATTCTTTCTGTCATGGTCCATGATCCACTTCCTGTCACCATGAAAGGTCTATTTTGTTCTTCTTCCCCGCATATATTTCTTTATGATTTTCTGCATGCTATCTGCTTATGAACATCACCTTATCATGCTAGGAAGGTACTTCTACCAATGAAAATAATTCATGACAAAGCTAAATCAGTCTTGAAAACATATATCATATCACTACCTAGTTCATGGAATGATCAACTCATGATAGGCCTATGAGAGGGTTAAAAGAAGGATACTTGATTAGGAGGGTGTAGTAAAACTCATTAGTGGTTTAGGGAGGATCCACTGTCCATTTTACTATGCTAAAGGTAGTGAAAGGTAAAGGATCACAAGATGCCTTCATGGTGTGCTTTCATGCTTAGGCAAGAAAGAGAGTGAACTCAAGGGAGCAGGGTGCAGGTATGGAGCATGAAGGAGAATCATTCATTGTTTCAAGGTGCACTTGTACACTCAAAGGGAATAAACAGGGTGAAAGGGTGCACAACATAGGAATTAAGGGGTGAGGATTCGAGCCTTCCTAGTTCACTAGTGCACTTAACAGTAATTAGGAGGTGCAAGGTGCACTGTCGATGCACGAATGAGAAGTCATTCATTATTTCAGAGTGCGCTCATACACTCAAGGAGGGTGTATTTCTTTGAGTTAAAGGAGTACACTCAAATGAAGGTTTTTGGCTTCAATAATATGCCATGCAATCAAATGGAAGAGGGAATGATGAAGGCCTCAATCTTCGTGATTGTGCCATGTGCTCATGCTTCAATACTGTGCCATTTTCTTTTTAAGAGATAGAAGGTCGTTGATTTTCCTAACTATGCCATGTTCTTCTGAAGTGCGCTTTTTTGTTCCAAAGTGTGATTTGTTGTTTTTAAGTGCAATTTTGAAGGGAGATAAGGTCATTTTTCTTCAGAAGTGAAATTTTGAAGGAAGAGAAGGTTTGTGTCCTTCCGAAGTGCAATTTTTCACTGAGTGAGGTAGCAAAAGGCCAGGAACTTATCCTAAGAAGTACTAGTGCACTGTGAGAGGGAGGAAACCTTGGAAAAAAATTGGTGAAAAAGCATGGGATGAAAATATATATCAATGAGGCTCATGAATAATTTATGCTCATCACCTAGTAAGAGGGCTAATTCCTTCACAACCTGCATTGGGCTAAAGGACCAAGAAGGGCTCCAAAATAACTAAGTGTGAGACCAACAAAGTAAAAGAGAGAGGTGCATCCAAACACAACTAAAACATGGATCACACACAAAAAACCATCAATACAAGCCATAAATATACACAATACTCATGGATTACAATCACACCTTGAAACGACAACAAAGAGACACTTATTTCTAAGTGTGACAGTTGTAATGACACATTATGATACTTAGAACACAAGTTATGACAACTGTGGGGATTATGACCAAAAAATGTGTTAAGTTGTAGGAATGTGTATATTTCATATTATAATGATATATAAGACCATATCATGTAGAAGAGTGTTCCAAAACTAACTTTGGTGATACTC
Source organism: Pinus albicaulis (assembly GCA_034641835.2). Classification (NCBI taxonomy): domain Eukaryota; kingdom Viridiplantae; phylum Streptophyta; class Pinopsida; order Pinales; family Pinaceae; genus Pinus; species Pinus albicaulis. The sequence goes on along the minus strand of CM076572.1, from coordinate 1,127,198,328 downwards.
AAAGGTGTGATGTATGCAAGAGTGAAAACAACAAAACGACACCTGCGATGAGAGGGAATCATAAGAAGATGCTTAAAAAATGGAGAAGACCTTGAAAGAGACACATACCAGAGTGAAGATAACATGAAAAAAAACACTTTTTAAAGTGAACATGAGCAGAAGCGACAACCACAGACATAAAAGTGACACTTGTGAAAGCGACCGTGCACAAAATCGAAAATTACGAAAACTCACCAAAATAGAAGTATAATTGAAATCAAAATGAGGGATACTATCAATGAAAGTGTGCACTAACTATTGACATGAGTTTAACATAACATATACATTGTCTTGATGAATGATGTTGCGCCTGTTCAAGCTTGCAGAAAGGAAGTGTGGTCATGAGTTCGACCAGGATTGTGCATGTGTGTGCAAGTGACTTTGAAAGTTTGAACTTGAGAAGAAGACTTGAAAAATTTACAAAAAATAAATCAACCATGATATAAATATTGAATGATATATTGTAATATCCTCATTATGCTCCAAAATTCAAGTGTAATAAAATTTTTAGAGGGCGTTGATCGCAACATCAACACATGGCGACACACTGGTAGAACTCCAAATTCTTTGCTTAGGTTTAATTCTCTAAGTGAAAGGTCTTAGTCTTTTAGGAAGTACTGATTCATATAAAATATTACCTTGACTTTCCTACTTAACCTGGTTAGAGATATAGTCTCCTCCATTCCCTTACTTAGTTAAACACATATCAAGCCTTTCCGAATCACAATTTTTTCGATCTAGGAACAAGTAATATATAAATGCAAGTTTAAGATAATAAAAGTATGAGTTTTAATCTATGGTGTTACTCCACTACTAGTATTCTTGGAAAATACCTCGATGGATTCACTATAGTAACACATTCATCGCTTCACTAGCAGCAAGCCTAAACAGTACCCCGACGAAGTTACTTGTTTCACCTCTCTTCACTCAGTTCTTTATCCCTTTATTTATTTTATTCATAGAATTGTACTTAGGAACTTATTTATTTCATGGGTGGAAGAGGGATCCCAACTTATTGAGATAAGGAGAGGTTATTCCTTCAGGGAAGGTAATATAGACCTCTAATATTGGTTTGCTCACTAATTTATTTTCCCCTTACCTTTCTCTACTTGATTGGATTAGCAAGAAAAACACTATTTACTTACAATGTCGAGTTGATGAATGAGGGTCCTAGAATAGATATGAGCTTTATAGTTTGACCAAAGGCTTTCCATTCAATTGGATCATATACTCCATTCAGACATCATTGACTTTAAAGTTATGTAAACCCCTATAGAGAAGATATAACATATTAGCCAAGCATTGTTCATCATCACAATTTCCCTTTTCAAGATTTTCCACATTAAATTTTGAGCTAAACATCAGCATATTTCATGAAAAGTATTACTAAACAAAACAAAAGGAAAAAACATGAATAAAAAACAAAACAAAACCAAAAAATTCAAAAAAATGGAGACGAAACATAAAAACAACATACATAATATACAATAAGAAAATTAAAAAATGCAGAGACTCGATGGAGAGTGGGATAAAGGGTGGATGCAATGCAAGGGAAACTAAATGCAACTAAGCCTACTCCTAACCTAAGCAACAAGAAGTTCAGGGCTAAGTGTAATGATACTTTCAATGTAGCCACTGGTGTTCCGAACCTTGTTGTTTGAAATTTTGATTTTACAAAACTTACAAGATTCTTGTGAATACACATTCACCCATGCTCTCAGTTCTTGCAAACATAAAAAAAGATTGAAACTTTTTGTTTACAATAGGAGCTTTCCAAGTAGGATTTCTCTAACCATTCAGCGATTGGATCTCAATATTCAAAACAACCAATTTGAAGACCCTGGGACTTATGGGAAAATGAATTTTCAATTAATGCATTTCAAATCACAACATGAATCTTTGGTATTATAATCATATTGGTCAATTAACATGCAAGGTTATCGATTCCCTATTAGTTCCATTTGTATCCAATTACATGCGATACCATCAATATGAAATATTGGGAAATAAAAATTTTTGACATCGTAGAACCAAGAAACCAATTAGGATGTTGAGTTGACAAAAATCTAGAAGCATAGTCAGTGTTTGTATCAGAATGAGGGCTTTGGTATGTTGAATGATTAAAAAATTTGCACACACTCAAGTAGAGAAATTGTGTAAGGAATATAATTAAACTAAAATCATACACAAGAGAGATAAGAAGGTAATTGGATTCAAAAGGTTCTAACAGATAAGAATCCTTCAACACAAAATGCCCTTTATGTAATATCCCAAAATAGGAAGAGCAACAATATAACACACAGTAATGGAAAGAAACAGTAAATATCAACACATTGCAAATGAGCCAAAGATAGATCCATGGTATTAAGCATAACAATATCAAATGAGTAAAATATCTTGGGGATCAAGTCCCTCAAGCTAGGCAAGAGAAGTCTCCAATGCCTAAAAGCACCAAAACAAGTGATACAACTGTTACACAAAATAATGAAGCCAAGACAGCGCAGTTTTAGTGAATAACACTACAGTTGGACAATATAAATAAATGGATCTGATAATATAATGCTCATACAATTCTAGAAATGGATATCTAAGCTCCCAAAGGATTTTCCTAGACAACCAAGAAAGAATTTTCGGAAATACACAAGAATACAAATGGTGATATAAAGCCCTAGGGCTGAAGTATCATTGCAACTGAAGCACATAGAAGGAGGTAGATGAAATTTATGTAAATATAAATGGCACTCCTCCAATAGACTCTCTCAATGAAAGGTTTATCCCTTCACTGAATATCTAACTCCCTAAGTGATGCATTGAACCCTCCTTTGAATCTGCTCAATAGAATAACGCAATTTGAGAGTAAAACTGTGATGTAGGAGATGGTGGTGACTTGGCCTAGTGACAAAATATGAAATGAAGCCCAGGGACCTTCCTTATTGATCTCCCAATGGAAGAAATTCTTCCTCCACTGAAGACAAGCTCAGAAATGGCCCAATGAAACCCTCCACTGTTGCACCCTACAACTCAGCACAACTCTAAATAGAAATTGCGCTGTAGAAGAAATATGTAGCTTGGCTTGATGCTGAAATGTGGAAATAATGCTCAAGAACTTCTCCTGAGTAGGCACTCGAATTCCCCCGAGGATGAAGGTGGGATTCCCTCTCAGGAACACCCTTGTGATAAATAACACTTCAATCTTAGCTAAACAATTGAAGAGAGCCACAAGTCATAAAAAACCATAAAAAAATAATAATCAAAGCATACCTTCCATGGTTTCCATCCCCTTCCTTATATGCTTGGTGAGCTTCCTCACCATGGGCCCTGCTCATTAAAGCCACTACTTCCATTCAAAGGATCTCCCTCCAAAAATGCGTTTTCCCTTAATGAATGTCCACTCCCTCCATACCAACACTGTTGATTTGGTCAAATTTGACCCAGTCCACATGATTCATCCCTTATTCACACATAGGGGTGATTTATCCAGCTATTTTTATGTCCTCCATTTACATTTGGAGTGATTTATTCCTACTAAGGAGATTTATGGGTCTCCCTACCCTCTTATTCTTCTAACTAAGAAGCAAAAACAAAAATTAATATTCCAATTAGCTGCATGCTAATTTTGGAATATTACAATCCTCCCCTCCCAAACGTTGCTTGTCCTCAAGAAACTACAAGGATAGAATTGAAGAGCCTCATCTCCTCCTCTTGTAGCATCATCATATGATAAGTTCCTCCAATGAGCAAGATTCTTTCTCATCAATATGTCCCCAAGTTGCTCCTCCCAAGTGTATAAGTAAGCCTTTGGTGATAAATCCAAATGGATCTCATCATGAAAAGGTGGTGGAGGCAACTATATGTTGTCTAGAGGCCTTCTTGAGGCATGGAATCAAAAAAATATTGGGAACCTTCATTCCCATGTGAAGCTCCAATTCCAAAGCTATCATCCACACAAAATGAATCACCCTCCAAAATGGTAATTCATAGAAAAACTCCTCCCAAATTCTCATCAAAGGCACCTCCCAAGTGCTCAAGTTAACCATATGGCTCACCTCATATGGAAGAAGGAGGTCAAATGTAGCAATCATGGGTTTTTCTATGTTCTCCCTAAAGTATGAAGCATAAGAACTATTGAGAATATCATCTCCAATGGGAATATCCAATCCATGTGTCATCTCTCTAATCATGCCCACAACAATGATAAGGACATCATCAACTTAGGGGATCATAATCAGACTCATACTAGTTGCCATGTGTAATACTGGAGAAGGATAATGGTCCCTCAAGTGAAACCAGCGCAGTTTGACTCCTAACTGCATCAGAATATGGCATGATGAGTGGTTTCCCAACCAATTTCTTGCTGCCCCAGTCTTCTCACATGCTTGGGGAAGGTGTATGATGTGAGGTGTAATTTGAGCACACCCTGAATAAGGTATCATCCCTCCAACATCTCCTAGTGATTGGCCATCATCATCACTACTTATGGCCCCAAGTGGACCATTAAGTTCATAAGAAAGAGTGCCCCCTCTTGGAGCAATGGCCTGCACATGAATGGTAAGGAAATACAAATACATAGTAAGTGAATCATGATGTACAAAAATACAACCTTTACGTGTATTTTGTTCCATCTAGTGAAGTGGCTCATAGATGGCCCCCCTATCACTCCCAATGAGAAAGGAAGTGGTTGTGATAACTCTACCAAAGAGATATGTCTCTCCTCAACCTCCAAACAATCCATGCATATCTTCATATGATGGTGCATCTCCTTTTTTAAGCCTTCCCAAATGAATCCCTCCATGACAGTATAGTATGCTCCTATAAAATCAGTGGGGTTGGAGAGAAAACCTTCATATGCTGCATGTAATAGATTCTCCTTGAGCTTAGATGCTCTAGTCAAGAAGATCCTGTTAGCACCCTATAGGGGTCATAATTTTGACTTGACTATTGGTAATTTTGTAAATTTTTACATACTTTTCCTTCTGCAAGTTTTATTCACATATTTTGTAAAAAAAATTAAAAAAAATAAAAATAAAAAAGAGGGTAAAAAGTCCTAAAAGAATAATCAAAGGACTTAGAAAAAATGAATAAAACATGAAAGTGAGCAAGCATAAATGCCACTACTTTTTACTTTTTGACTATGGCAGAGTGTCAATAAATGCCATTAGTCCATGATGAGTTATACAGTTCAATCTTAACTTATCATTGTTTCAATTTCCATTGTTGTAGATAGAGAATAATGAGTTGTCATACAGTTTAATAATGACAATTCAGTAGTTAGGTAGAAAATAAAGTGAATCCAATAGTTTAATCTGGATTCATGGATGAAATAAGTAGAATTAGATAGTTTTACTTGCTTTCAGAAAGAATAAACGCTGTAAAGGTTGCTAGCTCAAATGCACCTTACTACAAAGGAAGAAAAAAAATGTTAGCATGGTAAGATGGGTAGGTAGAAGAAGGTGAAAAGTCTCAATGTAAATATCATTCATCATGGGCTGCAAAAATAACTAACTTCCCCTTCCCATAGTCATGAAACATTCTAGACTATCAGTCAGAAAGGCTCAAGGCATTTCCTTGAATTTTGTTGGGACCGGACCCAAGGCTCTATGACTGATCAGTTGAAAGTGTGAAATGTCTATATTAATCCTTTAATCACATCATTTACCATTCATGCACTCATTCCCCTGAATAATCCTAATTAAAAATCCATTTTTACTTAAAAGATACTCTAATCCTCATTTGATTAACTTCCCACATCATTTCAAAGCATAAAACCCTCAAAATCACATTTTATCCTAAATCTAAGTGTTGAAGTTATTATAATGCAAATTTACTTTTTAAATCTTCACTTTCTTAGTTATATTAATGTGTTTTTGAATATACATTGTCCCCTGGTCATATTAACTCTAACTTATGCATTAATTCCCTACAATTTACCTTTTCCTATTATATAACTCCTTTATTATAAGTAAATTCCAAAAACCCACTTATTATAACTTAATCCAAAGTTATTTATGCCCACATGCATAAATAAAAACCCCCCCTATAACCCCTTTGGCGAAAATTTTATCCTTATATGTAATCCCGACCCTATGGTATTTAAATATTCTTGATTTAATTATCCATATAAATAAAATATGAAGAAAAATCATAAAACATACGTTATATATGTTTTAAATAAAAAATTATTGAAGTTTCGTCTAAACTAAACTTCAGCAAAAATAAACTCCTTTCCCTTGTATATTTTCCGCCCCAAGTCCCTTAACGTAAGGTTAAAAATATAACCTAACCTTTTTCCCCCATGCATATCCCCTCATTGCAAACATTAACCTTGGTTAAAATCCTAAATACCCCTCCCGACCATTTTTTTCATTGAATAAAGCCTGTTTTGTACATAAACTTCCCCAAATTTCTTTACATTATCAGAGTTAATTTCAGCCCTCCGATCATCCCAACCCTTTTAATCCGACGGTTCTCAAACAAAGCGATATGTTTATCCCCATATCCTTTCACATCCCATCGCGTTGCATTTTAGCCATCCGATCCCTATTTACCTTTTGATCCAACGATTCAGAGTTAATCTGATAATCTATCCCCAGACCCTTTATCATTCCCCATCCCTACACCTTTTCTTTTAATCTAGACCATTTTCTCCCAAAGGCCTGATCCAACGGCGATTGTTCATTTTCGGGCTCCAAACATAAACGTTCGATGTTTCGGCAAAGCCGCGCGAAATGGGTGGTTTTTCCAAACCACCCCGCGCTTACGTGTCACAACCATGTTGTATCGCATTCGAAATGCATAATACCACTTACCGCCCTTCATCAACGCGAATACCACTGGCGGTATTCCTTAAACCTTCCTCACTTAACCTTAGTTTAATGTTATTTAGCTATGGTTTCACCATTGGTTCAATACAATAAAACTTAAATTTTTATTCAAAATTTTCACTATTTTCCTTTTTAACTGGTGAAAGCGTCCATAAACTCTTTTCTTCGAATTTGCGCCATTAAACCCTTAGAAACCTTGCAGAGCCTTTTTCAACCTACCAGAGCCATTTTTTGATGCTCATTTCCCTGAATTTCAATTACAAAGTGCTACATTGCCCTCTGAAAAGCCATTTTCGAAGAATTGAAGACTGAGCACCTCTGCAACATCTTCAACCCGATTTCGCTAGTTTTTCAGGTACTTTTCTTTGAGCTTGCCCTCTAAGATTTCAAAAATTCCTATCATTTTCAAATAATTTCCAAAATTGCACAATTAAACTGCATAAAAGTGTCCATTTTACAGGGGAAATTCTGTCAAAATTTCCCTAGAATCCCTAATTTCCCTTTCTTGCAGTTTGTCCCAGAACCTAGTCTGTTTCGCTGTTGAAATCAATCTTAATATACGTTCTGAGCTTTAAAACCCTTGCATTACCCAAAACCCTGCTCAGAAACCCCATTCTCCAGTAGAAATTCACCGAGAAACCCCTATTTCTCATAAAGTAACTTAGAAAACCGTTTAAGCTTGCTTCGTTCAGATTAAAAATGACAAAGAAACAGGTAACCCCCAAGAATGGAGGCTCGAAGTCTCAAAAGAAGTATTCTGCAAAAATCCCTCAGCCTAAGTTCTTCAAAATCGATAAGCCAACCCCTACACTCGCGGTTGATTCTACAAAAGTGGTAAGACCAGTCCAACCCCCATTCATTTCCCCAGAGAATAGCCCTTTAGTTGATCTGGACTATAGAATACTAGACCCTAATGTAGAATTTAAACTGCTTGATGTCTATAATTGGTGCTATGGCAAATCAGTGGAAAAGGGTGACAAAGATATCCCAGTTTGGGAATCCAATCTACCTAGATATATTGTCCCTCTCACTCATTTAGTTCCTGAATTTATCAGATTATGCCAAGCTTATTATATGCGAGAACAAAGATGCATTGTAAACAAAGAAAAAGAGATCCTATTTTACATCACTGAAGAGTCAATAAATTCCATGCTGCAAATGAATCATGACACCAATTTTGCTTCCCTATCAATAGAATATTTAACCCAACTATATCTTGACTTGGATTTCAGTACTAGATTCAAAATATACCGGACTTTTTGTCCAAAGCAAGTTGATATTCCTAAGTTAAATCCTCCTTTTGACACCTTTGATTTCCTAGATGAGACTAGAAAGATTGTCTCAATGCTCTCCTTCATACTAGGATACACCAGTGATGAATTCACTGATGTGGCTATCTTAGGTTTTCTTTCAACTCTAAGCCCTAGTCAATCACCATCCATTCTGTTCAATTTTGCTAGATTCATTATTGAAAATATGCATTATCAGTTATCCAGATTATTAGAAGAAGGAGTCTTCAGATACTCCTCTTAACTACTCCACCTCTTCCTATATTATCAAACAGATAAATTTCTTATTGAATGTCAGAGAGCGGATGCAGAAGGAAAGGTTCTGTCATTAGTATTTTGGTCATATATTCTAAGAAAATGGAACATAGAGTATATTTTTGCGGATTTCAATGACTTGTTTATAGCCCCTGCTATGTATATTTTGGAAAAAGAAGATATCCCTAGGATCAACGATGAGACAAGAATAATTATACAACTATCTGAGAGCTGTAAAACTGAGGACTGGTATTTATATAAAAATTACACAGAAATCAGAATGTATGGCTCATCCCTGGCCCCATATATATTACCGAGATTTTTTACTACAAGAATATTTGCTTTGGAATATCTGAGACAGCTATTGAATGTAGATGAAATCAACTTCATAGCTTCCAAGAAAAAGACCCAGTTTAAACTGAAGAATCAAATTGGGCCATTTATTGTAAATAATAGAGAAGCAATCAATGAAATCAATGTGAAGTTGAAAGAGTAGAAATTTCTATGTAGTTTCATACGAAATTATGATCCACAAGGTGTTTTAAGTGTTAGGTCCCTGTAATTAGAAAGATTGGCAAAAGTCCAACTACAGGGGTAACATCAAACCACTTTGGGATTCAAGGATCTAGCCCTCCTAAATCTAGAGAGGGATCTCTCTATAAATGAGTTTAAAGATGTGATCTTTAGAGCCTGAAATGTGGTATTAGGCTAGTTATGAAGAGCATGAGTTTTGTTTTGTTTGTTTTGGTTGGGCAAAGACATGATGAAGGTGAAGGCAGTTCAAAATGAAGGGTGAAGATGTCTACAAGTGAAGGAATGATTTGGATGATAGAAAAAGGCAAAGATAGTTTTAACCCATTAGGCTATGGAGTCATAGGAGGATTTTAATTGGACAGCAAGGTTCAAGAAGGATCCATGGGGCAAGTCACTTATGTCAAAGGATCTCTTAAGGTGATTTATGGAGTGAAAAAAATAGGAAGTGGAGAACAAAACAAAATTAAGAACAGTGCACAATTTAAGATCAAGTAAGTGCTTTTAAAATATCTTGCTTTCAACATGTTCTTAGAGAGAAAAAACATAAAATAATTTTGTGATCAGGTAAGTACTTTTAAACTAGCCTGCATTGAAGTACTTTGAGTTTAGAGAAACAAAATATAAAAGAATTCTGAGATTAGGTAAGTTCTTTTAAACTAGCCTGCTTTGAAGTACTTTCGGTCAAAAAACATTCAAAAATAGTTAGAACATCTTAAGATCAGGTGAGTACTTTGAAACCAACCTGCTTTCAGCATATTCTAAAGGAAAACACTGATGATCATCATAATGAGCAATCTAGATCAGGCAAGTGCTTTGAAACCAACCTGCTTTAATATACTCAGTATTAACAAGAGAAAAACATATAAAATAAAGCTTTCAGTAAGAGTAGGGTACTACTGAGAGTAAGTCCTAGCTCTATGTTTGTTGTTCCTTATCAGAGAAAATGAACAAAGTGAAACCTTAAAGAAAATAACAATTGACAGTGAGGAACACATCACCATTGACACAAATCAGGATCCCATAAATTAGCAGCTTGTATTTGATGTTCAAACTAGTTACAATCAACAAGCTCGGAGGGTCTCTACAACTTCAAACTTCTCATATCAGCTTATTTATCTTCAAATTGCACACAGTGCATCAGTAGCTTCAGAAAACCATTACATGCATTCAGATGTCTAGAGACCAACATTTGCTTATGTTCTACAGAGGTATTTATAGAGAAATGAGGAAGTGGGAGGATTTCCCAAGGATCAAATATCATTAATTATGTAATCATTTCTAACTCTGCTCCATAACATCTGTTCCTACCTTTCGAGGCATAATGATCGAAAGATGTGCTTCTGGACTATTCTTAATCTTCTAAAATGGTTCTGCTGACAATTAGAGATAAGGTTCTTTGATTTGTATTAATTTTTCAGCTATCTTCAGGTAAACACCTCTTGTTCAGGTAATGACTAAGCCTCCTTTGTTTTCTGTGAGGCTGCAGGTGTCTTAAGGAGTTGGAGAGGGTTCAATTGGCCTTGGCTGATGGAGGTGGAAGCTTTCTCGGCTTGACATATGTCTTTGTCTTCCCTTAAACACCTTTAATTTACTTGAGAACTGCGTTTTAGGACTTCAATCTCCTTTTTCTGGTGTGTTCTATCTTCGATGCTGATACTCTTTGATCGGTGCTGGATTAACTATGTTTTCTGGTTTGCAGAGCTATACAGGGGTCGAATGGCATCAATTCCTCATGAATTCATTGATAAAATGCGAATTTAAAACCCTGCAAGTGATTTTGTGGTGAATCGCAGGCGGGAGGATCATCACCCTCGACCTGTGAATTTTTCTTCAGCATGGCGGAAAAAACCATTTAAACCCTCAAAAATATGAAAAAATATTAAAAAATCCTGCATATATAGGCTGACTGCTTTAGAAGGCATGTGGAGGGAGCATAGCCATTGGATGGCATCATCCAACGGGAGAGATTGATCGTGAGGAGTGAATGGCAAGGCGGAAAAGAAAATCAAATCAGAGTTGTCGATCGCGCAGAGATTGACGGTCGGGAGCGCAGGTGGAAAGTCAAAATGGAGAGATCGGGAGATGAAATTTGGGCCGTCGATCTGCAAATAAGAACGACGGCGGAGATGCTGTTACCGTTGCGTCGTACCCTGAGTTATCGCGTGTGCATCTCTAGCAAGCGACCACCGTCTGATGAGTGGCCTTAGATCGGACGGTGCACGTCAATATCGCGCGGGGTCCACGTCTGATTTTTAACGTGCAATGGACATTGGTTTGATGAAAAGTACCCAGGCCACGCGTCAATAGATGAGTGGAATCGTTGTCGATCGGGAGAAAACCACCCTGCGCTTGAAAGCAGTGCAATTGATACCGCCGGTTTCTGAACAGTAGTCGTGGCGTGGGGACCACCGGTGGATAAAAACGAACTGTCGGATCTGCAGGTTAAATGGACAGTTGTGATGCGATCAGGCGGTGAAAAAGAGTGGGGACCACAGGCGCGATGGGATTGCGAAGACCATCGGATGGCTGGGAAATCAACGGTTAGAAACGTTCCCGATAACCAAACGCACTAAGCATTTTTCAGGCTAGCGCCTGGTTTCGGCACCTGGGTCATGTGGGAAAAAGGTCAAGGGAGCTGGCCGAAGGGGGCTAAGACCCATATATGTCCAAATGTGGGTTTTTTAACCTTTTTCAATGCAATTTGAGGCCAGAAATGGGCAACGATAGAGGGAAAAAAAATGAAAAAAGGCTAAACAAGGGGTATGTGTAGGATTTATAGGGGATTTTGGGAGGATTTAGAGGGTAAGAGGGGAATTTTGACAAGGGGGAAAAAGGGTTAAAATGGGGCATTCTGGGTGAAGGAAGGGGAGAAAAGGGGATTTTGCAATAGTCTTTCTCATGGAATTTTAGCAGAATTTCTGAGTTCTGAAGGGAAACAACAGTGAAGACTTGGATAGAGGAGATGATGTTTAGCAGAGGCTTCAAGAGATAATATTTCTACAATGAAACTATTCCTTGAAGGCTAAACAATATTTTGGCCACCTTTTGATAGAACAAATTTATAGGTGGCCAACATTAAGCACACTAAGAGTAAAATGCAAGTTACCTGCCTTCTTGCATGACTCAAGGCCCCATATTGAAAATTATGCTAACAAAAATGAATGGGAGCCAAACACCCTTTTTGATGATGATTCACAGGTAATACAAGTAAACAGTGGCAAAGGCAAGCAGATTGAACAGACACAGGTGGCTTCTACAAGCCAAGAGACTGATAATGTACATAAAAGAGACAGGGAAGGAGATAGTTTCATAGCTGAGACTATTGAGGACAAAAAATTTAGAACTCCTTATAGTAAGAGAAGTAAAATAACAAAAGAAGAAAGGGATAAGGCTGTAAATATTGAATATAATGAAACAGATGATGAAGCTACAAGAATAGTCACTGAAACATTAAAAGAGCTTCATAATGTAAAAATTGGAACACAACAAAAGGATAAAATCATGAAGGAAAACCAAAAAACTATTGATTTGCCTCCTTCTTCTAAGGAAACTGACAATACAGAGTCAGAGATTCAGATCAGATTCAGACAGATTAAAGAGAAGAATGAAGAGATAAAGAATCAAGCATATTCTAGATTTCTTAAGGAAAAACCTGGAAACAAAGACATGCTTCTTTCAGCATTTGATTATTCATCCAATAAATTAGTGATGTCATTCTTGAAACCTGCAGTGATTGATCCAAAATCGGTAGCAGATTATTCCAAAAAAGATTTTGAAGTGGATGCAGATGCCATTCATGAATTGGATCAAATTGAATTTCATAAGAGCAATACTGAAATGCTATATTCCAAAATTGTCAATAAGACTATGAAATCAATTAGGCTTGAGAAAAAAGTGCTCAACCTCCAGAATCAAATGAAGTTGGAAAATGCCTCACTATATGCTAATAATTTGAGGGTCAAAGCACTAGAATATTTGGTGATTGAAGCAAGAGCTAATCCTGCTAACATGGAGATTGCAAAAACTTTGATTAAACAGAAAAATGAGGATATAGCTACCCTCAGAAAGCAGCTAAAGTTGTCCCAAAATGAAAATCCTCAAGCAAAGGAGATTCTTCAGTAGAGAACTGAAATTGATGAACTCAAACAACTTGTTCATGTATGACTACTCAAATAAAAGAAATGGAAAGTCAATTGGAAGCTTCCATAAGAGAAAATGAAGTCCTAAAGAAAACTCAACATGTTCACATTCCTACAGTAATTCCTACTATAAGTACTACTATTCCATCCACATTAGCTGAACACTTAGCGCCACAGGGAGTAATGGCCACTGCAGTTCCAATTACTCCTTAGGAAATATCTGCCTCTTTTTCTTCATCATCACAGATGAGCACACTACAAGACCAAGCAGCCATGATCAAAGCCATGGAGGAAATATCTATTAAAGATAAAGAAATTCTTAGTTTGAAAGGAATTATTAAAAATCTAGAAAGTTCCAAAAATGATGCCTTGATTAATTCTAAAGGACATGAGCAAAGGGCTGATCAACTACAAGAACAGGTTAAAATTTTGCAAGCATAAGTAAACCTTACAGATCAAGTGGCCTATATAAAAAATCATTGATGGACCAAAATTATTGAAGGCATTCATTCTCAATGGCCTTCAATTAAGATAATTTATGAACAGAGAGAATTACTTCAAGTTGCTAGTGCAGAGATTGACAAGACTAAGAGGGAAATTGACAATAAGCCAACCCAAGCAATCCAACTCATAGCTTTTTTAAACAGTAAAAGTAGGGAAGATTTGGAAGAATTGAAAATTGTTGATAGGACAGAAACCATTCTTCAAATCAAAAAGGTCCTGAACAAAAGAAACATAATGAGTAACCTAGAGGACAGGTGTAAAGACATGAATGTAGCCATCTCAAGATTTTTAGCCAAATACAAAATATTATCAGAAGTATGTTTTCCTGACATTCATGCATTGAATGACAAACAAATGGCACATAAATACTATGATCAGAAAATCAGAAATTATGCAAAGGAGCAAGCCAAACAACCCCTGCCACCAAGATCACCAACTGGAAAAATATTTCTTTAGTATTTTGATAATCTATTCTTTTTGGATAATGAGATCAAACATATGTTCACTATCAAGCCTAACTTTTCCAAGTATACAAGTTATAGGAAATTAAAGATTATGAAGATCCCCTCTGCAGAAAAGTGGCAAGAATTCACAGATATGCTGTGACTTTGATGGATAAAAAACAAGAAAATCACTTGGAAATTCATATTTTACTTTTACCTCAAAGGTAAAAAATACAGGATTAAAGTGTATCAGTAGGTGAAAGAGTATCAGTGAAAATAACTTTATTGTTGGTTACTTTTTAATTACCACAGTAAAACAGCTCAAATCAGATGAATAAAGAGTATCAGCATTGAAAGTTAAAGGAAGGAAAGTTCTTCAACCACTTTCCATGATAAGATGCACCTAATGCCAGCAGTAATCACAGCATAGCAACAATCAGTTTAAATTAGAATAATATTTCTATTTTTGCATGTAAAAAGGGAACAGCTTGCAAACTGTTTTGCAGCTGTCCCTCTTATTATGTTTTCTTTCTTATTTTTTATTAAAACATTATCTCAATTTTTGAGATATTTTGTAAACAGTTTTTTGTATAAATACTTCAAAATTTGAAGTATTCAATGTGGAATAAAATTTCTCAAGACAATTATAGTCTTTTTCTAGATATATTGAAGTTGGTGAGTCAAGTAACGAAGCAGCAGGCCGGAAATGAGATTAGAGACATCATAGCATAAGGATTCTCGTGGTGACAATATAAGTCTCGTTTTTCCTATTTTCAGTGTATTTCTTTCAAAGTTTACATTCATTCATATTATGTGTTTCTATTATGTAATGATCAATTAAGGATTAATTAAATAGGATTAGTGATAATAAGCTCCTTGTTTAAACTTGTTGGCATTTTGATGTTTTCTGCTTGATAACCGGACCATAGAATTCTTAATTGCTCTAGGTCCTAGTTTGATCCCCTTCTTTAGTCTTCTTATCTGTAGCTTAAGGATTCTTAAGTGCCCTTTTTCTCAGATCCCACCCACTCCATCAAATCAAGCCTATATAAAGCCTTAAAAGGTCACCTATCTTGCCCTTAGCACATTTGCATCCCTAAGCCTTATTTCCTAGTTCTGCTTGCCTAGAGAGTTGACTCCATTGCCCAATGATCTGGTAGATCTTTCCGGTTTACCTTGAAATATATTTATTCCCACCAAATCTTTCAAAACAAGCCCTAATTTATACTCATAGCTAGCCTAAAATCTTTTATCAAAACAAAGCTAAATCATAAGGAGAGATCCCTCTCCAGAACTCAAGAAGGCTAGATCCTGAATTCTAAAAGAGGTTCTTGGTTACCCATGGTTTTCTTAACTACAAAAATCCTCATCCCACAACTTGAGAATTACTAGGGTGATAATAGATCCTACTCTGAAAATAGATGACCCCATCTCTCACTGCATATCTCCCATCTAATAATTGGCCATCAAGTATTCTATATGAAAATAGATCCTTGGAGTATTCCACCAATAGTTGGGATCTCCAATAAGGATCAATACTCAATAATGACAGCGTTGTTGATCTACAATGTAAAGCACATGTCATGTTGCTACCCTATGTTGGGAAAAATACTGAGAGGGGGGGGGTGAATCAGTATTTACTGCATACTCAAAACTTTTCACTTTTTCATTCCTTAAAACTCATACGCTACTTTCCTTCTGTAAACTAGCGTATATACGCCGATCCCCTTTATTAAACTAGCGTATACACAGAGATCTAGATATGTCATTAAATCTTCACTTATATTAATCCATCATTCATTCATCAGATGTTCAATAACAGTAAACATGTGCAGTAAGAACCGAATAAACCATCACACAAAGCATCACACATGAACACCAGGAATTTTAGGTGGAAACCCAAATCGGGAGAAAACCACCGCTGCAGTTGCTCAGCCTTCAATATTTTATTATAGAGAAAACATATTACAACATATGTGCTGGCGCAGACTTGACCAACACGCAGGCACCCACCTGCGCTCGTTTACCAGCCTCTCCTGGAAGGGAGCTACGACCCCCTGACTCGTTTACCAGCCTCACCTGGAAGGGAGCTACAACCCCCCGATCTCGTTTACCAGCCTCACCTGGAAGGGAGCTACAACCCCCTGACTGAAGGCTACAACCCTCAGCACCACCTTGGACCACGTTTCATCAATTTTCACACCGGATCCAACAACTTCAATAGAACACCACTTGCAGGCCACATTTCATCATATTTTCATACTGGACCCTTTCCATACTTTTAAGCACAACCATACATCACCAACAGATACATATCAATACAGATCAGATAGCAGAAACACAGCAGAACAGATCAGATATTTCATACCCCTTGCTTCAGCAAACCCTAGTTTGCATACGCGCTTTTACTTCATTGATGTCGCGTATATACGCGCTTCCGTCCACACAAACTAGCGTATACCTCAGTGTATATTTTACTGCGCATACGCGCTTTCTCTTCGGCGAAGCTGCGTATATACGCGCTTCCTCCGCGGCAAAGTAGCGTATAGATCTTTAATCATTACAGAGCATCATACTTCATCAGATAAGACATTCACCTCAGATTCAACCCTTTACTTCAGACAGATGTTCGCCTAGATGTTCGCCTCATCACAGATCTAAGCCTTCCATAATCAGATCTAGCAAATACAAAAGCAATTCAGATCTAGATCTCCTTCTTCATCATTGGTGCATCATACATTCAGATTTATCATTCAAGTGTAACCCTTTCCATTCAGATATACTTCAGAGAGAAGTATTCATTCAAGCTCAGACATCTTGCACACACTCATGTTATTTGCACAATGAATTTCTTCTCCTTATATAGGTTTTCCCTTTTCAATACCATGAGCCCCCTTTTTTAATACCATGGACCAAAACAATACCATAAGCCCAAAACTACCTGGACGTGGTCAATTAGGCGGATCATTACCCAATACAATGGGTTAATACCATGGAGGTTACCCTTGGGTTTGCACTTTTTGAGCGCTTTTGCCCATACGCGACTTGGCACGTTATTTTCCGCGTGCATACGCGACTTCCCCTAGGCCAATCCGCGTATACCAAGATACATACTCTTTTCAACATAGATTTAGCACTTGCTGACTTCTTTTCTTCACTGCCTTCTATACACACTGCTGATACATCAGATTTACTTCATCAAGAACATATTCTATCAATCACAACTTCATCAAGTAAGTTGCCATCTTCTTCATCAAGTGAGTTGTCATTCAATGACAACACTTAGCATCATCTTGCTAACTAACATCATATCACATCAGATTTACATCGATTACCAAGTCCATCAAGTCAAGCATAACTTCATCAGGTGTATTGTCATCAAGGACAACACATGTCAACTGTCACATGTCTTCATCTTCATTCAGTGGGTTGCCATCAAGGACAACACTCTGCATCATATTTCCAACAATCTCCCCCTTTGGACTTGATGGCAACCATGATGGTGTTTGGTTACCACAACAGATAGGTACCATGTCACTCTCCCAAATATGTCACTCTCCCAAATATTTGACCTCATTATCTTCTCTTCATTAAAACACCATGTCACTCTCCCCCTTTGACATCAAGGGCAAAGGGCGGATCAAAAACCAACACTCTCCCCCTTTTCTCCTCATGTGGAAGAACATTCTGTAGGTCTGATATATGCTGAATCTTCAAACATATTTATCAATGAAGTACATGACTCTATGAACTTCCTATCACCAAGGACTCATACTTACATCAAATATCCATCCAAGTGGATTTACATATGAGACTCAACTACCCAACCAAGTGGGTTTACATATTTCAATTCAGCTACCCAACCCAGTGGGTTTACAAAATTTGACTCAGCTACCCAACCAAGTGGGTTTACAAATTAGACAAGTCCTTACATGACTGAATATTACAATTTTACACCAAGGGTCTCAACATGACCTTTTTATCAACCTACAAATATAACTTTTAAGACCAACACCAGAAAGTCCTCAAGAAAGAGAACATATTTCAGAACCATCATAATGCCAACAATGCATTATAATCAGCAACGCTAATGCTCCCCCTGAACCTGTGCATCCATGCATCCTTTTCATATGACTAAGGCTCCCCCTTAGTTTGTGCAACCTGAACATTTTCACCAACAAATCATCAAGGCATCTTCATCAAAACATTAGAAACAGATTTATGAGAACTGGAACACCACCAGAGATACCAAACAGCACTGCAGCTGTGCTGAAGAATGCTGAACCAACCAAAAAAATTTCAGCAACCAAACATACGCGGTTTTATGTGCAGGAACTCGCGTACATACGCGACTGTGTTTCAGGAAACCCGCGTATCCCAAGATACCTTCTAAATTTCAACCAGATCTGATTCTTTGTAGGGAAAAGACAGTGTTCAGCTTCTTTCTGAGATATTTGACTGCTTCCCTGGACTACAGATATAACAGAATAGTGTAGTTGTGTCTTCAAGCGTCATCCAATGGTTGTAGCATAAGCCCATTAGTAACCAAGCCTTCGGATCCTTTGCAGCATCAATACATTCTTTCCAAAAGAGATTATCATACCAGGACAACATCTTCAGATATGTGTCAAGCAATCATCCATGTGGTCCAAAATCACCATGATCTTCAAGATGTAACATGAAGTAACATATGTAGGCAAAGATCTCAACCATAGCAACCAAACTCTATATGATCTGAAAACAAATGATATCCAACTCATCCACACAAAGATACTTATCAGCAACCAGGGCTCAAAATCTTATCATAATAATCCATGTACCAAATCATCATCATTTGAGCATGAGTATCACCAAGACCAAAGAATAAGCAGTCATATTTCCAACAATGCAACCATTAGAATTCAACCTGCTACTCCCCCTAAACCAGTGCTTCTTCCTTAACTTGTGCAATCTGAGACACCTTCAACAGGAAGTCATCAACAACAATCTCTGCATGATCTGTCCTCATCTCTGAGCTATAAGACTTTCATCTTAACAATGAATGCTCTTCATCATAATGCAACCAGGCTTCATCCATAATCTTCAACACAAGAACCCATGCATCATTGCATTATCATGAGTATAACTAGAATGATGCTAACAGTGCAATCATCAGCAGTCAGACCGATGCTCCCCCTGGACCTCTGCTTCAGATCTTCAGTTATCAGAAAAATTTTCTTATCATCAATGCATACGCGACTGCGTCTTCTGGAACTCGCGTGTATACGCGACTTTAGTTAATGGAACCTGCGTATGGAAAGTGAAGCATAGAAAATTTCCATCTTCCTTCATTTCTTCTTGAGCTTGTACCTCCTGTACCTGTCCTTTCCTCATCAGATGCGCTGTCAGAAGTAAACATAGTATAATCAAATCAACCATGAGAGTCATCATGCATTGCTCCCCTTGTGATGATACATTACTAAATTTCATAATGTATCCCACATCATTCCTGCAGTCAATCAGAGAAGTAAGCTTCCAGAAGTGGATGACTGCAGTAGGGTCTGAATTCCCTACGTTTCTGATCGGTCCTCCTTCTTTTTCCAAATTTGCTTGAGCTTTCCTACAGTGTGCTGAAAATTGTCCACTTTCCTAGATCTGTTCATCCTGCATTCTTTTTCTACATGTCCATACTTATTACAAGCATAACATCTCATGTGGCCAGAGAAATAAACATAAGAATCATAATGAGTATTTCTATTCTTCCTCCTTTTACAATCAGTTGCTTTATGTCCATACTTGTTACATGAAAAACAATATCCCCTGAAGAAGCTAGAGTACCTTTCTGAGTAGAACTTGTTTGTTTGTGGCTGAAATGATCTGCTCCTGCAATTTGCTGCAACATGCCCATAATTATGACATTTAAAACATTCAACGTTCTTGAATGAATTCTTTTGAGAATTCATGATTGTTGGTTGATCTTTTGTTTCTTTCAGCACATCAGGTTTTGCATTGAGATCTTTTGAATTTTTGGCACTTCCTTGTGAGCTAGATTCTCCTTTAACAGTTTCATGGAAACCAAGACCATGTTTGATAGCAGGAGACCTTTGATTACTCAGAATATTGTTCAGAATATTAGTACTATCATGAAACCTCAACAGTTTAACCTTTTCTTCTAATTTACCTTTGAGAATATTTACCTCAACCTCCAAGGCTTGACATTGCTTTGTCATGCTCTCTTCTTTTCTTCTTCCATATTCAACTTGATCCTTCAGATTTAGAATCTCTTCTTTCAACCAATCTTCATTTCCTTCACATGTTTGTTGCAGCTCTTCATTCTTCTTATTTGATTTTTCCAGATCTTCTTTGAGAGAGATGATTTCTGCTTCAAGGCCTTCTTTTTCAAATGATTGTAGAGGTTCCTTATTTTTCTTACTTGATGCTTCTAAATCTTCCTGAAGACAAATGATTGCAGCTTCAAGTCCTTCATTCTTCTTGCTTGATTTTTCAAGATCTGCTTCTAGATCTTTAATTCGATTGGATGCATAAGTATGAAACCTTTGATATTTGTCCATCTGTTCATTCAGCATTTCTATTTGATATTTCATTTGTGAGATCATCTCTTTATAGATAGTTTCTTGCTTATTGTATGAACTTTGTAGTTCTTCTTCTTTAATCTTGAGAGCTTCTTCTAGATCCACAACTTTACTTTCACTATCTTTACTATTGTTTGCACAAAGAAAAGTATTACAAGTGGCCTTCTCCTTTTTCTTCTTTGCCATGAGTGCTTGTAGATCTTCGTCAGAATCTGTTTCATCTTCTTCAATTTTTGCTATACATGATTTCTGAGATATCTCCTTTCCTCGAGTAACCTTCTTCTTTTGCTTCTTAGCCATGAGCACTTTTAGATCTTGGTTAGAATCTTCTTCATCTTCACTGGACACTTCATCATCATCTTCTTTTGCATAATAACTCTTTCTCTTCTCAAATTGTTTCCCTTTACCATGATTTTCTCTATAAGGACATTTAGCAGCATAATGACCAACTTTTCCACACTCAAAACATTTGAAGGAAAGCTTACCTTTGAATCTTCCAGTACCTAGTTGGAGCTTTCTCACGAAATTCGCTTCTTCTTCATCGGATATATAGCTGGATTCTTTGACAACTTCATTTTCCTTTCCTTTTGTAGATGCCTTAAAAGCAGCTTCTCTTACTTGAGAAGGACCTCCTTGTCTCATTTCAAAAGCAGTCAGAGTACCATGTAATTGAACAATAGTAAGCGATTGCAGATCTTGCCTTTCTTCAATAGCTGAAACTTTAGAGTCAAATTTAGAAGTCAAAGATCTTAAGACCTTTTCTACCAGAGTAGTATCAGCCATGGTTTCACCCAAATTTCTCATCCGATTTACAATATCATCTAGACGAAGAAAGAAACTGGCAACACTTTCATCACTATGCATCTTCAAATTTTCACATTCAATTCTAAGAGTTTGGAGTTTTGCACTTTTTACCTTTGTGTCTCCTTCATAGCTTAGAATGATTTTGTCCCATATGTCTTTTGCCGAATGTAGTTGCATCACTTTAGCAAATTATGATTCAGACATGCTTCCCAATAAGACATTCACTGCTTTGGCATTGATTTCATACTTCTTTCTTTCAGCTGCATCAGTAGGAATACTTGCAGGGTATTGATAACCTTCTTCCACGATTGCCCATACATCTGCACCAAGACTTTGCAGATAAGCTTTTGTACGTACCTTCCAGAAGATCAGATTGCTTCCATTGAATAGAGGTGGCTTTATAGACATTACTCCTTCTTGACTTCCCATTGCGATGGATCTCCTTTAAGCGATCAAGCTTCTGCACAAGGACCCGCTCTGATACCAATTGTTGGGAAAAATACTGAGAGGGGGGGGTGAATCAGTATTTACTGCATAATCAAATCTTTTTACTTTTTCATTCCTTAAAACCCATACGCTACTTTCCTTCAGTAAACTAGCGTATATACGCGGATCCCCTTTATTAAACTAGCGTATACACAGAGATCTAGAAATGTCATTAAATCTTCACTTCTATTAATCCATCATTCATTCATCAGATGTTCAATAAACAGTAAACATGTGCAGTAAGAACAGAATAAACCATCACACAAAGCATCACACATGAACACCAGGATTTTTAGGTGGAAACCCAAGTCGGGAGAAAACCACCGCTGCAGTTGCTCAGCCTTCAATATTTTATTATAGAGAAAACATCTTACAACATATGTGCTGGCACAGACTTGACCAGCACGCAGGCACCCACCTGCACTCGTTTACCAGCCTCTCCTGGAAGGGAGCTCCAACCCCCTGACTCGTTTACCAGCCTCTCCTGGAAGGGAGCTACGACCCCCGATCTCGTTTACCAGCCTCACCTGGAAGGGAGCTACAACCCCCTGACTGAAGGCTACAACCCTCAGCACCACCTTGGACCACGTTTCATCAATTTTCACACTGGATCCAACCACTTCAATAGAACACAACTTGCAGGCCACAATTCATCATATTTCCAGACCGAACCCTTTCGGACTTTTAAGCACAACCATACATCATCAACAGATACATATCAATACAGATCAGATGGCAGAAACACAGCAGAACAGATCAGATATTTCATACCCCTTGCTTCAGCAAACCCTAGTTGGCATACGCGCTTTCCCTTCACTGATGTCGCGTATATACGCGTTTCCGTCCATACAAACCAGTGTATACCTCAATGTATATTTTATTGCGCATACGCGCTTTCTCTTCGGCGAAGCTGCGTATATACGCGCTTCCTCCGCGGCAAAGTAGCGTATAGATCTTTAATCATTACAGAGCATCATACTTCATCAGATAAGACATTCACCTCAGATTCAACCCTTTACTTCAGACAGATGTTCGCCTAGATGTTCGCCTCATCACAGATCTAAGCCTTCCATAATCAGATCTAGCAAATACAAGAGCAATTCAGATCTAGATCTCCTTCTTCATCATTGGTGCATCATACATTCAGATTTATCATTCAAGTGTAACCCTTTCCATTCAGATATACTTCAGAGAGAAGTATTCATTCAAGCTCAGACATCTTGCACACACTCATGTTATTTGCACAATGAATTTCTTCTCCTTATATAGGTTTTCCCTTTTCAATACCATGAGCCCCCTTTTTTAATACCATGGACCAAAACAATACCATAAGCCCAAAACTACCTGGACGTGGTCAATTAGGCGGATCATTACCCAATACAATGGGTTAATACCATGGAGGTTACCCTTGGGTTTGCACTTTTTGAGCGCTTTTGCCCATACGCGACTTGGCACGTTATTTTCCGCGTGCATACGCGACTTCCCCTAGGCCAATCCGCGTATACCAAGATACATACTCTTTTCAACATAGATTTAGCACTTGCTGACTTCTTTTCTTCGCTGCCTTCTGTACACACTGCTGATACATCAGATTTACTTCATCAAGAACATATTCTATCAATCACAACTTCATCAAGTAAGTTGCCATCTTCTTCATCAAGTGAGTTGTCATTCAATGAAAACACTTAGCATCATCTTGCTAACTAACATCATATCACATCAGATTTACATCAATTACCAAGTCCATCAAGTCAAGCATAACTTCATCAGGTGTATTGCCATCAAGGACAACACATGTCAACTGTCACATGTCTTCATCTTCATTCAGTGGGTTGCCATCAAGGACAACACTCTACATCATATTTCCAACACCCTATACTTTGACATATCCCATGCCAAGGTCATACATCGAGATGTTTTTATCCTGCCTCTTCTTCTCCTCCTACAGCTGCACATGCTCTAGTGTAGGTTGAATTTTTTGGAGGTTAGACTTCCATAGGAAGCTATCACCCATCAAAAAATTTCTGAATTTGGCCAATGTAAGCATGAGTGGCCACCAACCTCTACCATATGTGGAAGATCCCTCCCTATGGGGAAGTATCTTCTAATTCTCCAAAGCCATGGAGTGGTCTCCTTGCACCATGATGGTTCCATCCATCCCTGAAACATCTTCTCTCAACGCAAGATGTTTGATGAGAGTGGGTAATAATGATATTGGGAGAATAACTCCCTCCTCCTTCAGCCTACCCAAGACTTTCTGTGATGTACCAAGTCCTCCCAAGGTTCTCACCCCTCTGGTATCTAGGAGTGGTGCAACCTGTTGTGAGACATATCTCATCAACTCCTGATCTGGTGGCCTCTGTGGTGGAATGCCTCCATGTAATGTGACATCAATTTCTAGAGTAGACTTTATATGTGAATGGACTACTTTTTCCCTGTTCTCACTACACAAATTAGTCTGCCTCCTTTGTGCATCAACCTTCTGAAATAGATAGGGGTGTGTGCTCCTAATCACCTGATGTTGGCCATCCTTTATGTCTTCCCCTTCCATCTGCAAAGTCTCACAGCCCATCAATGATGGCACATGTTGCTCCTGGATTGTACCATGGTCTCCACATGTTGGATCCTTTGGAACTCCTTGCAAAGATACAAGGGCTCCTATGATTAGATTAATTGCTCCATCTCCATCTATATGAGGTACAAGATCTCCTCCTGATGTGACATCGTTGTTACCTCTTGCTTGATCCTCCCCTTCATCATTATTGGAGGACACCTCATCTTCATTAAGAGGTCCTTTATCTTCATCCTCTTTTGAAAAATATATCTCCATGTCTTCCTTTTGAGAAGAGATCTCTTCTTGAAGTGGGGATCTTTCCTTTAGCAAGGTATTCTGCAAGTTTCTAACCCCCTCAATATCATTCTGGAATGGATTTGGGTTTATGGATCCTTCCGACTCATGCAAAGGTTTTGTTTTTTTAGGCTTGGATAGATTAACCAAGGATGTTTTAGAATGTTTTAAATCAAACCTCTTCACTAATCTCCTAGTGAACTTGGCATAAGTAAATACATTTGCATGATTCAATGAATAAGTTTCATAAAACCACCAAGTATAAGTCTTACCTTCAAGATGCAATGATGATACTCTAATGGCTTCCTCTTCTACAACTTGGTGCTGCTAAAAATAGGTGTCTAGCTCCTTCACCCAAGCCTTAGTTGTGCATTTAGGTGATCCATCAAAAGTAGGCAGAAAGAATCTACCCAAGGCATGATGCTTGCACATTTTACTTCTATTGTGATTGTTAGGCCTTCTATTCTCCTTGATTTGGAAAAACCCTTGGAAGTTTAAATGATCCTTGAACCTCTGAGATTGAGATTCATATTCTTGCAGATAATCACTAAGAGTCTCCTCCTTTGGTGCATCTCCTTCTTCCATCTCTCTTTCTATGAATGTAGGCATGGTAGAGAATTGTGGATTTGATTGTGTGGCTGAATTCTCACACCCATAATATGAAGAACTGAAGGTTTCTTCACGTGAAAACCTTTTTTAGGAATATTTATGTCTTTCCCTCCTCATTCTTTGATTTCTTTGTTAACTTCATGCATAGTTTGGAGAAGAAGTTTTGAAAACTCCTTTCCCTTCATTTCTCTTGATATTTTTCCTATGTCTCTTTTGTGAACCTTCTCCTTTCTGTGAGAAGCTTCTTATTCTTTTGGTAACATAGATGTAATGCTTCACAAGCTCAGCCAATATTATGCTCTGATACCATTGTAGTATCCCAAAATAGGAAGAGCAACAATATAGCACACAATAATGGAAAGCATCAGTAAATATCAACACATTGCATATGAGCCAAATATAGATCCATGGTATTAAGCATAAAAACAACAAATGAGTACAATATCTTGGGGATAAATTCCCTCATGCTAGGCAAGAGAAGTCTCCAATGCCTTAAAGCACCAAAATAAGCTATACAACTGCTACAAAAAATACTGAAGCCGAGACAACGCAGTTTTAGTGAATAAAAATATAGATGAACAATATAAATAAATGGATATGATAATATAATGCTCATAAAATGCTATCAATGGAGATCTAAGCTCCCAAAGGCTTTTCCTAGACAACCCAGAAAGTGTTTCCGAAAATACCCAAGAATACAAATGGTGATCTAAAGCCCTAGGACTGAAGTATCACCGCAACTGAAGCACATAGAAGGAGGTGGATGAAACATATGTAAATATGAATGGCACTCCTCCAATAGACTCTCTCAATGAAAGGTTGATCCCTTCACTAAATATCTAACTCCCCAAGTGATGCACTAAACCCTCCTTTGAATGTACTCAATATAATAATACAATTTGAGAGTAAAACTACATTTTAGGAGATGGTGGTGACTTGGCCTAGTGCCAAAATATGAAATGAAGCCCAGGGACCTTCCTTAATTATCTCCCAATGGGAAGGAATGCTTCCTCCACTGAAGACAAACTCATAAATGGCCCAATGAAATCCTCCACTGATGCACCCTACAACTCAGCACAACTCTAAACATAAACTACATTGTAGAAGAAATTTGTAGCTTGGCCTGGTGCTGGAATGTGGAAATAATGCTCAAGAAATTATCCTAATTAGGCAATCGAAGTCCCCTGAGGATAAAGGTTGGATTCTCGCTCGAGAACACCCTTGTGCTAAACAGCACTGCAAACTTAGCTAAACAACTAAAGAGAGCCACAAGTCATAACAGACCATAAGAAAATAATAATCAAAACATGCCTTCCATGGCTTCCATCCCCTTCCTTATATGCTTGGTGAGCTTCTTCAACTAGGGCCCCACTCTTTAAAGCCATTACTTCCATGCAAAGGATCTCCCTCCAAAACTATGTTGTCCCTCAATGAATGTCTACTCCCTCCATATCAGCACTGTTGATTTGGTAAAAGTTGACCCAATCCACATGCTTCATCCTTTATTCACACATAGGGGTGTTTTATCCAACTATTTTTATGTCCTCCATTCACATTTGGAGTGATTTATTCCTACTAAGAATATTTATGGGTCTCCCTACCCTCTTATTATTCTAACTAAGAAGCAAAAACAAAAATTAATATTCCAATTAGCTGCATTCTAATTTTGGAATATTACACTTTATCTTGATAATCCGAATGATAGGATTTGAAACTGTGGGGAGCCATGAAAGATGTGTTCTCCAAATCATGGTATAACATAAGGTATCTATGTGAGAAGGGACTAACCAACCAAGAATCCTTCATCTATTCAAAAATTATATCTTGGATATCATGAAGATCAGCTTCAAAATACCAAGATTCCTTCACGAATGAACTCATAACTAGTGGATGGAAATTAATGAAAGAATTATGCGTGAAAATATGGATCCAAATTATCTCAGAGATCTCAATACGATTGTATGAACCTAACATAACCATTAGCATGGGTTGAACTGCCTCGAATTCCTTACATGTCTTTGAAATTTCTGATGGTGGATCATAAAATCTAGGTGGCTTGGAAAAATAAACAAGTAGACATGCACCACTATCAACATATGTATCAATGAAAACACTAGTAATGCCATTGGTTTGATCATATTTAATATTAAACACATCATATTCTTGATGGATATAAAATTGAAAAACATCAATTTGAAAAATCCCCTGATCATTCAGGGTTGGAACATCTTCCTATTGACTTACGAAAGATTTACAATTAAATAGATCATGAATAATAGATTCAAACTTTTCATACTATGATTGTATTATCACACCATCTTGTACCTAATTACAACCATAATCATTCAGATAAAGATAAAAATTGTTTGGGGGGGTTGTTGGTGTGACAGAATTATCAAATATATATGAGTACAATGAATAGTGTGCTATAGGTGAAGAAGGATTGAAATACTTAGGAGGAGGAGCAGTGATTGTACTTAAATCATATTGAACTTAAAAAAACAATGGATCAACATCATTGTCATTAGTATAATGGTAAAAGATAGGCATACCAACATGACACTCAGATTGACCAGGATCTTCCAAAGATTCAAGGAACTGACAACTTAACATTTAATATTTTCAATCCAAATATGTATGAATTAAATAAAATTCAAGATCATTCTGAATTGAAAGAGCATTCCAATTCACAAATGTACATTGCAAACTGCGAGAAACAGATTTTGAATCTATAATTTGCAAATATAATTCCTCATAAGAGAAGATATAATCCAATATACTTGAATGTCCACCACCATATATGTTAGTGGAAAAAAATATGTCATGGTGATGGTTATCCAAAGTCTCAACTTGGATGCGAGGTTCAAAGTCATTTGATAGGTTATCAAGGTTAGAAGGTTGGAAATCAACTGGAAAGGAAATATCATCATCTTGAAAGAGGGAGGAAAGATAATAAATATCTTCAACACTTTTCTCCTCTACTTGTGAAATACAACTAACTTTTTCTTGATTACCACTTGAAACAATAGGTTGAATATCATTATGAGTTGAAGTAAGTGAAACAAACAGATCATGAAACAGGGAATCATGAAACATAGGTGGTAGAGGTTTTAGAGTATCCCTAGAGACAAACAAGTTTTCATTTGGATCAGATTCAGGATTGGACTTATGTGCAATAATATGGTATTGAAAACCCGAGGGATTACCTTTCACTTTGGGCTCCATGCAATTACTAAACAATTCCAAGTTATCCCCCATAGGATCCGAAGCATAAGAATTGGATGGAGGTTGAATGGATAGATCAAAATTTTTATTTTTAGATCTCCCAACTTTAACATCATCACCAGGGGTCACCCAAATTGGTATTGCAAAAGGAGGTGGACAAGGAACAAAAGGAATAATAGGTTCCTCCTCAGAAGATTGACGTGTCTCATGGTTTTCCAAAATTGTGGAGAGAGAATCATCCGAGGGTTTCAATTGAAAATATTTGAAAGAAAGTAGTATGAAATTATGAATTATTTCCATAATGAAATTTGAATCAACTAGTCCTTTGGTAAATTCATAGAAAAGGTGAAGAAACCAATTAAGAAAACCTTCTGCAGCTTCACTAGGTTCCATTCTAGTAAAATCAATTCTATCACATACATCTTGATAATCATACATGTTAAAGGATTCACAAAGCTCCTTAACAAGTTGAATGAGTGAATGGATAGAAGCAGTAGGTAATGTATGACACCATTTCTTAAATTGACCTTCAAATGTGAGGGTGAACATGGCCATGACATATTTATAATGTATTCCATTAAAGAGACAAAAATTCATAAATTGAAAGAAGTGTTCAAGGATAGTTAGTTCACTCTTGCTATCAAACTTGAACTGAGACAAGTCATGAATGATTTCCACAGGGATGGTAAAATCAAGCTTCTTATAAAAACATCCTAGGATTATTATATGGGAAATATCCATTTAAGATAAGAGATTCAAAATAGACTCAATGGGCACAACTTGTCATATGGCCCTCCTTCTAGCACCAGCATGTTGACGGTGTTGGATATCGCCAACATATAGAGGGTCTCCCTGATGTGAAGTCCCAATCAGACCTCACACCATTTGGAGTAGGATTCCCATCCGAAGTATCAGACTGACCACCATAACTATAAGGTTTTCCTTGGTTTCAATGAATAACATAAGATATTATATACATAACCCTTGAACAATCAAGTAAATTGACATTGTGAAACACTGATTGTAATGTGTAAAAAGAGACTTTCATGATGGATGAGATTAAAGTGAGCCCATATAAGGAAGTAATAGTACTAACCTAATAGATACACAAGGGAAAATAAATATTCATTAGTTATCTAGTGTGTAATGTTCCCAATTTTTCATGGAGAAAATTGGAACATTAATTTTTCCATTTTTACATAGGAGATGAATAAAATGGGTAGGATACCCATTTATTTCTTGGATAGAGAATAAAAATACTCTTGGCATGAGAGAGGATCACTTTTGGAGCTTTATTTCACACCTCCATGTGTGAAGGGGGCTTTTGCTAGAAGGCTAGGTCAAGTTGACCAAGTCAAACTGCAGGAAACCCTAATGAGTGAGGTCCATTGAGAAGGAGCTCACATTGTTTAAAATGAGGGCAAGGCTACCATTGCAAATCATCTTGAGTATTATTCATCTTTGGTCCGGTGGACTTGCAGCAACATCTTGCTGGTTAGCAAGAATTGTCGAGGGAATTCCTGTTTAGGATTTCCTCTCCTTCTTGAGTAGCTCTTGGAGAATTTCACTCTATTCCCCATATTCAGACTTTGAGATCAAGCACCATCTATCTTCATTAGTGCAGTTTCAGCTAGAGATTGTGCATTGTTGCTAGGTGTTGCTGGGGAGGTTTTCTACAACACCATCCTTGGCTTGTTTTTCAGAGGAAGGAGCTTCCATCTCTTTGGGAGATTAGAAAAGGTGGTTTCTGAGCTTATTCCACCATCTTTGGCATCAGGCCAACCACTTGCCATCATATGTAGCGCAATCCCTCTCTTAGACAGCGTTATTCTTGGGAGCATTTGCTGTGAGGGGTTTGTAGATAGTTGGAGGGTGAAATATTAGGTGAAAGAATCTATCTTTCACTTAAAATTTCTCGTTGGAGGAGGCCATTTCAGATTGAGGATCTCATTCAGCCATTTCCCCCTTTTTTTTTTATGAGTTGCTGCTGCCCAGCAACTTCGGCATTATTGTATTTTTCTATTTTGTACATGTATTGTAGTCAATCCTTCTAAGGATTGTTGTACTAGTGTTTTCAGGGGTTGAGAGCTTGCTTCTCCTTATTTCTTGAGCTATCATTGCTATATCATTATATTTCCATTTTATATGATGCAGTTTCTCCATATGAATGCACAGTTTCAGCCATGGTTTCCTTCATGTAGCAGTGTGCTTTCATTTTCATGTACAAGATTCATTGAGACCTTCATTGCCTAAATTGAGAGATTGAATCCTCAAATATTGTACTCTTTGCTACTGCAATACACATTTATTGGCTATTGTATCTCCATATGTGCAGGCTCATAATGCAGTGAACCCATTGTATGTTCATAAATTGTTGTAGCCCTATTTCTTGGGAAATTCCTGAGGAAGGAATTCCACATATCTATAGACAGAGTCTGTGAAGGACCAAGTAGCCTCTGGATTTCACCCTTCCTTGTGAAGGTGACATATCCAGAAAATTCCCCCACAGTCTATCTCTAGAATAGACTTGTGATATTTCAGAAAAAGGAATATTGTTGGAGCTCCAAATTTAGAATATCTTGAGATATTCTCATTGTTGTAGCAAGTTCCTGAAAAAGGAACATTACATAGTGAAATAGCTCACATAAACACAACGATCATTAAACCACATACAATACACCTTCAACAAAATAAGTACCAAGGCCACCAAAATATTTCAGTTTCCTTAGTACATTTGAATGAAACATATATATGAAAAATCTAAATAACAATCCTAATACATTAACAATACATGCATGAAAATGTGTTGGCTCATCAAGCTTCAATTATGAGGTGAAATATCCAAGTACATAGTTACAATGATGAGGCACTAGTTCTAGTAGTGGAGCATTAAGTCACTTATTGCTTCTCCAAACAATAGTTTTCTCTCCTATGCCAAGTAGAGAAACCAATACTAGATCTCCAAATATTAAGCCTCCAAAAAGCCTTTTTTCTTGAGTTATGAGGTTACTTTTATAACAGGGGGAATGACCTTTCATATCCCCCTGACTCTTGAGTTACCCTCATGAATCTTGGACTTCTATTATGGCCTTTTGAATTTTTTTCAACTCTTGAACTTCTAAATGACTTTTGGACTTCTCCATATGAATTTTGGACTTATCCTAAATACCCTTTTGTGCATATATGACTATGTGACTTTTCAAATTCAACATATGACTCTTGGACTTCCACACATTACATTTTTTCCTTTTCTTGAGAATGCATCATTACATTCTAGATGATGATGTGGCATGACACATGGACACATATTGACTATTATGATGATAATTGTGCAAGTTACAACTTGACAACGATGACATGGACTTCATAATGAAGTGGAAATTCCAAGTTGCATCCCTTTCCACTTCATCTTTCATCCTTGATGGTAAATCTTGTGTATGCTTCATCTTCATGAAAGATACACTTTGTTTCTTCTATTCACCCTCCAAAGGAAATTTGATCAACATCATAATCCTCTGATTCATCATGAAATGCAATATTTCCCTCTTGGTCCATGATATGCTTCTTGTCACCATGAAATATTTCTTTTGTTCTTCTTCCCTGCAAGTGTTTCTTTATGTTTTTCTCCTCGCTATCTGCTTTTGATAATCACCTTGTCATGATAGAAAGGTAACTCCTGCCAATGAAAACCATTCTTGAAAAAGAAAAATCAATATTAAAAAATATATCCTATCACTACCTAGCTCGTGGAATGATCAATTCACAATAGGCTTATGAGAGGGTTAAAATAAGGAGGCTTGATTAGGAGGGCACAATAAAACTCATCATTGGTTTAGGAAGGCTTCACTATCCATTTTTACTATGTTGAATGTAGTTATAGGTCAAGGCTCATAAGAGGCCTTCAAGGTGTGATTGTGCGCTTAGGAAAGAGATAAAGAAAACTCAAGGATGCAAGTACAAAGCACAAAGGAGAATCATTCATTGTTTCAGGTTGTGCTTTTGCAGTCAAAGGGACTAAGGAGGGTGCAAGGATGCACAATGAAGGAATGAAGGGGTCAATATTTGAGCCTTCCTAGTGCATTAGTGCTCTCAAGAGGAAGTAGGAGGGTGCATGGTGCAAAATTGAAGTACAAAGGAGAATCATTTTTTGGTTCAAGGTGCGCTCAAGAAGGGTGCAATTCTTTGAGTCGAAGGAGTGCGCTCAAATGAAGGATCCAGGCTTCAAGATAGTGCCATGCGCTCTAAGGGAAGAGGGTAGGATGAAGGCTTAAAAATTATAGATTGCACCATGTGCTCTTCCTTCAAGGTTGTGCCATGTGCTTTCTAAGAGATACAAGTTCCTTGCTTTTCTGAAGTTCTCCTTGTTGTTCTAAAGTGTGCTTCATTTTCCCAAAGTGTGTTTTGTTTTGAAGTGTGCTTTTGAAGGGAGAAAAGGTCCTTGTCCTTTTGAAGTGCGCTTTTGAAGGGAGATAAGGTCCTTTTCCTTACGAAGTGATCTTTGGAAGGGAGGGAAGGTCCTTGTCCTTTAGAAGTGCTCTTTTTCACTGAGTGAGGCAGCAAAAGGAAATGTCAATTATCCTAGGAAGTAATAATGCACTATGAGAGGGAGGATACCTTTGAAAAGACTTATTTCACAAGTATGGGAGGAAAAGATACATCAATGAGGCTCATGAATAAGCTGCAGTCATCACATAGTAAGATGGCTAATTCATTCACAACTTGAACTGGGCCAAAGGACCAAGAAGGGATCCAAATGGTTAAGTGTGGTAGCAAGAAAGTATCAATTTGATTTTTCCTTGGCCAAATTGAGAAAATTCAAATTTCCACATCAGCAAACAACTTGGATGTAGTTAAATTGGGTGACATGGCTCTTGTCACATAGTTAGCTCAGTAAATTATAGTTAGAGGGCTTGAAGCTCATTTAATCATGTGTGATTTCTAATTTGTAGAAATCAAGGCTAGTTATTTCAAGTTGTTTTCAGTTAAACTAGTTCTAACTATTGGAGGAACTAGTGGAAGGTCAGTTGTGCAATGGGACTTCAGTCTAACTCAGTGATCATTTAATTAACTAATCAATCAGCCCAAAATAGCTAGTGCATGTAGAGAATTCGAGTTCCCTAGCTGTGGTGGAGACTCCAAGGTAGTGTAACACCAGTTGTAGACTAGTCTTGAGTGTACAAGTGTTGCATGTAGTCAGATGATCAACCTTGGGAATTGAGAAATAATTTTGGAGGAATTTCATAAATAATAGGGGCATAATTTCTTAGGAATTACGCAAGGAAATAGGGGCTCAAGTAAAGGAAAAAAATGACTATGTCTAGGTCAGAGCTTCTTAGTGAGCAGAGAGATAGGTTATTCACTTGCAGGTTGAGATCATATTGAGTTAGAAATTGTAATACATCTCTATTCATCATATTAATGCAGGAAGGCATAAGATATTTCTAGAAAATTTCTTTCCGCTTGAAAATATTGTGTGCATGTGTGTTATTTCTTATTGCATGTTTGTGATTAATGTTCTAAATTGTAAATTGAATTCTGCAGAGCAGTATAGTAGTATTGTGTCTAGTGATTTAGATTAAAATTTCATACGTAGTTTCAATTCTACACCATAATTTCTACATGGTATTAGAGCAGGATTCACATTAGAGAAGGAATTTCAAAGTTTTTTCTCAGGAGGTTCTAATTTGTAGTTTAGTGTAGCAGGATATCTATAGAGTTGGGAAGATGACCTTCAATGGGTTGATACTAGAGTATGCCTTGGAAGGCATCTATAATATCATTGCATGGAAGGATTTCATGTGATATTGTATGACAATGGATTTCTAGAATATTTAAAAATAGATACTGCAAAACCACATGCATATGATGCACAAAACCTAGCCCAATGAAAGAAATATGTAGGAAAGGCAAGGAGAGTAATCTCGGAGGGAGTACGAGACCATATTGTTTCAAATATCCAAGGAAAAGAAACTCCTTTTGCAATGTGGAAGTCACTAACATAATTGTTTGAGAATAGTAGAGACCACAAGAAGTTGGCACTCAAGGACAAACTTTGAAATATTAGGATGCAAAAGAATGACACTATTCCACAATATATGAGAATATTTACGCAATTTCGTGATGAAATTGGTGGGTTTGGTGTTAATATTGTATAAGATGACTTAGTAATCCTAACTCTTCTAGGCCTTCCCAAAATCTAGCATAGCTACCAAGACTCAATGAATGGGAGGGAATAATACCGAATTGGGAACACTTATGGTCCAATTTGGTACAAGAGGAGATAAGGTGTAACACCAAATATGGGACTTCATCTAAGGGAGAGGATGAAGAAAAAATTTCATTGGTTGAAAAGGGAAAGAAGGGAGAATGGAATAAATCTCAAACCAAACTAGAATCCAGCCAAGGGGGCAAGCTGAAATATGTGTCCAAAATTAAATTCTTCAGTTGTCATGAATTCAGTGACTATGCCACGAAGTGTCCAAACAAAAATTCAAGCAAGAAGACCTTAGGAGGAGGAGCATGTGAATAGTTGGCTTCAGAATTCAAGCCTGAATTCACCCTTATCACATGCATGGCTAGCACAATGATGCATAGCGTGTTGTACTTGGACTCGGGTGCATCATTCCACATGATAGGGTGTAGAGATATTTTCAGTGACCTGGAAGAGAAAGATCTCTAGATGCACATCGAGCTGGGGGAAAATGGAAGTTAAGTTAAAAAAATATTGGGATTGGTATAGTCACCTTTTAAAGGGATTCGGGATCTCCTCTCAGACTCAAGGATGTCATGTTCATTCTAGGCCTAAAGAAAAATCTCATCTTTGTATCAGTTTTGAAAGATAGTGGTTGTGATGTGATCTTTAGTAAAGGGAAATAATTTATGAGAAACATGGCCACTAGAAAAGTGAAGCATATGATTCAGGGTTCATGTGAAAAACTTGTACAAGTTGGATGTTGGATGTGAAAAACTTGTACAAGTGCAGGGTCACGATATCGGCAAAATTTGGCATAGGAGATTGGGCCATTTTCATCATGGCGCCCTGAAAATTATATAGAAAATAACCATTGGCCTCCCTAAATCATCACTCAAGAAACAAGATGTCTGCATAGTTTGTACCTAGGGGGAAGTATGTGAAATCCACATTCCATGAGTGAGATATCAAATCACGTGCAGTCTTGGAAAGGATCCACTTTGAAGTTTGTGGACCTTTCTCGACAACCTCCACTACTAGACATAAATATTTTGTCATTTTTATTGATGGTTTCTCAAGGAAGTGCTGGATCTTCTTCATGGGGAAGAAGGATGAGAAATTCTCCAAGTTTTTATAATTCACGCCAATGGTTGAGAAAGAGAATAGAAAGAAGGTGAAGGCTCTCATGAGTGACAATGGAGATGATTATGTTTCAAATGAATTCAAAAAAAATTGTGCAAAAGAAGGAATTCAAAGAGATCTAAAAACACCCCACAACCCACTGCAGAATGAGGTAGCTGAGAGAAAGAACCAAAGCATTGTTCGAGTATCTATAGCTATGCTACATGACCAAGGCCTACCACTGCATTTTTGGGCCAAGGTATGTAACAAATAGTCTACTTGGAGAACTAGAGTCCTCATTGGATTCATGGTATGATTACACTAGAGGAGGCTTTCTCAGGGAGAAATTCAGATGTGTCACACTTCAATATTTTTGGAGCATTTTTTTACTACCATGTCTCCAAATATTCTAGTAAGAAGCTTAGTTTACAACATAGTTAGAAGTATTTTTAGGTTACACCAAAACTCCTCCCAACTATCATGTGTACTTACCTTCCCTTAGAATGAATTGTTTGCAAATGGATGTAAAGTTTTATGAGGAGAAATTGATGTGGTGCTCTCTTGAGAGGGAGCTTGATATCCCACCAGAAGAGGAAATTTTAGCTTCAACGGAGGAGACTCGGGAAGTTGTGGAGCAACAAAAAATTGAGGAGCAGGGACTAGAAACATCCACTCAAGAATAATGATCCAAAGAATGCAGGAAAATAACTAGGGGAGCTAATAGACTTGTACAGGATACAAGCGAGAATGTGGGAGATATTTCAAATTTGTGCAGGTAAAGGAGGTCACCTAAGAGGTACACTGGCTACATGGCTCTAATGACTAATCTTGTGTAATATTCCCAAATGGGAAAAGCAGGAATATAATGCAAAACCATGGAAATAACAGTGTAAACATTATATCAAGATAGGAGACCAATATGGAGACCTTCCATTCATCAAAACAACAGAAAATATATGTAAATAATGGGACACAAATCATAATAGAAGATAGAACAAGCCTCCAATGGACAAAACCCTCAAAATAGGTGCTGCTACTATATATCAAAATGCTGAAACACTAGTACAACGCAGTTTTAAAGGAACTGCTACAACAATTGAATATAAAAAATATCATGGGCTGATATGCCTCAAAATATAGATCTAATACAAATTTGAGCACTATACAACCTCCAATGAAGAACCCCTTAAGGGTTTTCAGAAGAACACCATATACAAGATCTAAATCAAATCCCTAGGGCCGAAGATTCACTGCAACATATAGATCTGGAAAGTGTGGCTGATCTAATATGAGAAATAATGCATCCTCCTCCAATATATCTCCTAGATGAAAGTAATATCCCTTTCTCTAGCAAATCCTCTCTCCAAATGGTGTGCCAAAACCACCCTGCAACTCCTCCCTAAAAAATAACACAGATTTTGAAAGAAACTGCATTGTAGGGGCAAATAAATATATGGCTTGATGCCAAGATCTGAAAATATGCACAAGGGCCTTCCTTAATATCCTTTCAATGGAAAGGAACCCTTCTCCACTGAAAATAAGTAATGAGGTGACCCAAAGATGATCTCCACTGTTGCAACCTGCAAAACAACTCAACCCTCAATAGGATCTGCACTGTAAATGAAAGATGAATCTTGGCCTTAAGCCTGAAAGTGGACAATGTAGTACAAACTCCTCCAATATATTCTCAATGGAAGAGGTGGGATTCCCGATCAGTAACACCCAGTGCTAAA
This sequence comes from Pinus albicaulis, assembly GCA_034641835.2. Lineage (NCBI taxonomy): Eukaryota > Viridiplantae > Streptophyta > Pinopsida > Pinales > Pinaceae > Pinus > Pinus albicaulis. The sequence continues at coordinate 1,127,160,715 of CM076572.1, read as the reverse complement.
CAACACTTTCAATCTCATCTAAACAGCCAAAGAAAGCTATATGTCTAAACAGACCATATATCAAAATATCATATACATCAACATGAATAGTATGGTTGCCATCCTCTTCCTTTAATAAGATGTGAGCTTCCAAACCCTAATCCCCATTCATTTATGACCCTACTTCCATGCAAATCATCTCCATCTAAAACTACGATGTCTTTCATTGATGGCCACTCCTCCATGATAGCATTGTTGATTTGGTCAAAGTTGACCTAGTCAAGGTGTTCCAGCCCCTTTTCACACTTAAAGGTGCTAAATTATGCTGCCAATATATATAATTTTCACATTGGTATTGATTTATTCATTATTAAGGAGATTTATGGACCTTCATTGTCCTCTTATTCATAAAACAAAGCAGCAAAACAAAAATTAATATTCCAACTAGCTTATGGCTAATTGGGAATATTACAGTCCTCCCCTCCCAAATGTTTCTTGTCCTCAAGCAACTGACAAGGTGAGTGATACAACTCATCTCCTCCATCGTTGATTACACCATCATGTGATAAGCTTATCTCATAAGCTAAGTGTCCACCAATCCATCCCTCCATGAAATGCTCCTCCAAAGTATTATGAGATGCAAATAATTCATCCCACAAGGAGACAATAGTTCCAATGAAACAAACATGGTTTTCCCAATGTTCTCCCTAAAATATGTATCATAATGAACATGGATAATCTCTCTCCCATAGGGCACATACATTCCTCCCATCCTCCCTCCAATAATTCCCATAAATAGAATAAGTACATAATCAAAGTATGTGATCAAAATTAAGTACATAACAAACATAAATTTGCATAAATGGAGGTGGGCCATAGTCCCACATGTGGAACCAGCGCAGTAAATATCCTAACTGCATCAGATAGTGATATGGTAAGTGGTTTCCCCACCACTTACTTGCTGCCCAAGTCTTCCCACAATCGCTAAAAGTGTGAGATGTGTTTGGTGCTTTTGGAGTGCACCCACAATGATACAACATCTCCCTATATCCTCCAAGGGAGTGGCCATGTTCAGAAATGTTTATGGCCCAAATTTTGCCATGAATTTTATATGGAATAATTCTCCTCCTTGGAGCTATGGCCTGCATATACATGGTAAAATAATGCAAATATTCATCAAACAAAACATTATGTACATAAGCATGTTCCTCACCAAAATTTCTGCTCATACAAATGGAGTGGTCCATAGATAAATCCCCTCTCATTCCCAAAGAGGAAAGAGGTGGTTGCGATAACTCCTTCATTGATTCATGCATCTCTTCCAAATCCCCATGGTTCATGCATTTTGAAAATTCTGATATAGTTCTTCTTCAAAGCCTTCCCAAGTGTAGCTCTCCATGATAGTGTTGTAGCCTCTCATGGAATAAGTATGGCTGAAAAGGAATTCTTCATGTGCTCTTTGTAGAAAATTCTCCTTGAGCTTGGAGGCTCTAGATAAGAAGATCCTACTATGATAATATATTACTTCATCTTGGAATGAATAGCCCTCCTCATGTAGATGGTCATCAAGTATCATGCATGTGAAAAGATCCTTTGAATAATCCACCAATAGTTGGGATTTCCACTATGGATCAATCTCCCATAGTGACAACGCTGATGATTTATCACAAAAAAAATTTGTCATATGGTTGCCCTTCTCCTTGACATCTCCCATTCCAAATGTACACATTGGGATGCTATTATCTCCTCCTTGCTACTCTTCTTGCATATGCTCATGCTTAAGTAAAGGTTGAAGATTTTGGAGGTTAGTCTCCCATGGGAAGCTACCATCCATCCAAAAATTCCCGTGTTTATCCAAAGAATGCATGTGTGGCCACCATATTCTACCATGTATGGAAGATTTCTCTTCAAATGAGAACATCTTTTGAGTCTCCATAGCTAAGGAATGGCCTCCTTGCCCCATGATGGTGTCATACTCCAATCCTGTAGAATTTCCTCTTAGCGCAATATGAGATGTGAGAGTGGGTAATGATGATAGTGGGGGAGTGTCCCCCTCCTCCTTGAGCCTACCCAAGACTCTCGATGTTGTGTCTTGGCCTTCTAATGCTCCCATTCCTCTCAGATCTATGAATGGTGCATCATGATGTGAGACATATCTCACCAAATCTAGATCAGGTGGACTCCAAGGTGGTTTACCACAAGATAGTGATGTCTCATGGACCAATATCATATGCATAATAGATGGGACTATCATGTCTCTGCTTCCACTGCGTAAATCCAACTCTGTTTCTTGTGTGGAAGTTTCATGATATTTGGGTACCACTCTTAATGATGTAAGAGTCCCTATAATTGGAGCAATTGCTCCATCCTCACCTCCAGATGGTGGTGGATCATCTCTTGCTATTCCAGCATTGTGACCCCTCTCTTGTTCTTCTTCTTCCTCCTCCTCATCATCTGAGAAGACCTCTATGTAGTGTGCCTTCCTGCTACATATTTATGTCCAGGTGCCCAAGATTCTTGGCATGTGAAGCAAATATTCCTCCTCCTCAAATCTCTTCAAACATCATCATTAAGAGGTTTTTTTATTGGCTCTTGTTTGAAGGAGGAGCCTTCTCATATTTTCCTTTTGATGGAAAAGAGGGCTTATGCTGAAATGTTGCCTTTGCTTTTGGCAAGGCATCTTGAAGATCTCTAGCCCTTTCAATGGCATCTTGAAGGGTAGTGGGCTTCATAGACTTAACCAACCCATGAAGAGGTTCATCTAACCCATCAATGAACATATAGACCCTTCTTGTTGTAGATAAATCAGGAACCATAACAGAAAGTCTTAAAAAATCATAAATATAAGTTTCGGGATTACCTGATTGTTTTAGCTTTGCAAGACCCATGAATGGTGCTTCGGGATCTCTTCTATCAAACCTCTCCACCAACCTGCTTGTGAAATCTAAATATGCAGTCACAATAGCATGACCCAATGTAGACAAGCCATGGAACCACCAATAATGTGCTTCACCCTCAAGGTACAGCGCTGCTATCTTAATGGCCTCCATTTCTGGAACTTTTTTCAACTGGAAGTAGATGTCAAGCTTCTCTACCCATGATTTGGTAGTGAAATTATATGACCCATCAAAGTTTGGTAAGCAAAATTTTCCCATAGTGCGGTGTAGATCATGATTATGAATGAATCCTCCACCTCTATTGTGATGCCTGGGTCTCCTATTGTCCTTGATTTGAAAAAATTATTGAAAAATCAATTTTTCCTTGAATCTCTGAGATTGAGACTCATACTCCATGAAATAATATTCAAGGGATTCTTGTTCTTGAAACTCTTCATTTCCCACTGCTAAGAATGTAGGCATTGTAGAGCGTTGGGAGACTTGTTGTTGCTACACTGGTTGATTACTGCAGTGATGAGAAATATCGGAGCCTTCACCATGTTGAAGTCCTTTAGGGGATTCCTTGTATCTATCCATCCTCATCTCCTTTATTTCTCTAGCAATGTCTTGCATGGCTCTAAGAAGGATCTTGGGGAACTCCTTCTCTTCATTTTCTCCTCCAGATAAAGGGGTTTTACCCTTGTCTTATTTGTCATTTGTATAGTCAAACTTCCGGTGTCTTCTTCTTTTATACCTCTTCTCTCTATCAGTAAGAGGATCTCCTTATTTAGATGAAATATTGGCTTTTCAAGATGCACAGGCTGTGCCAAGATTATGCTATGATACCACTGTAATATTCCTAAATGGGAAAAGTAGAATATAGTGCAAAACCATGGAAATAACAGTGTAAAAATTAGATCAAGATAGGATACCAATATGGAGACCTTCCATTCATCAAAATAGTAGCAAATATATGTAAAATAATGGACCACAAATCATAATACAGGATAGAACAAGCCTCCAATAGAAAAAACCCTCAAAACAGGTGCTGCTACTATATATCAAAATGTCAGAACACTGCTACAGTGCAGTTTTAAAGGCACTGCTACAAAAATTGAATATAAAAAATATCATGGGATGATATGTGCCTCAAAATATAGATATAATAAAGATATGAGCACTATATAACCTCCAATGAAGAACCCCTTAAGGGTTTTCAACAAAACACCATGTACAAGATCTGAATCAAAGCCCTAGGGCTGAAGATTCACTACAACATATAGATCTAGAAAGTGTGGCTGATTTGATATGAGAAATAATTCAGCCTCCTCCAATAGATCTCCTAGATGAAAGGAAGATCCCTTTCTCTAGAAAACCCTCTCTCCAAATGGTGTGCCAAAACCACCCTGCAACTCCTCCCTCAAAATAACGTAGATCTGGAAAGAAACTGTGCTGTAGGGGAAAATAAATGTATGGCCTGATGCTAAGATCTGAAAAAATGGACAAGGGCCTTCCTTAATATCCTTCCAATGTAAAGGAACCCTTCTCCACTAAAAATAAGTAATGAGGTGACCCTAAGATGGTCTCCACTACTGCAACCTGCAAAACAACTCAACCCTCAATAGGATTTTCACTGTAAATGAAAGATGAAGCTTGGACTTAAGCATAAAAGTGGAAAATGTAGTACAAACTTCTCCAAGAGATTCTCAATGGAAGAGGTGGGCTTCTAAATTAGGAACACTCAGTGCTAAACAACAATTGCAATCTCAGCTAAACAACCAAAGAAAGCTATATGTCTAAACAACCATATATCAAAATATCATATACATCAACATGAATAATATGGTTGCCATCCTCTTCATTTTATAAGATGTGAGCTTCCAAACCCTAAACCCCATTAATTTATGACCCTACTTCCATGCAAAGCATCTCCATCTAAAACTGCGTTGTCTTTCATTGATGGCCACTCCTCCATGATAGTGCTTTTGATTTGGTCAAAGTTGACCCAATCAAGGTGTTCCAGCCCATTTTCACACTTAAAGGTGCTAAATTATGCTGCCAAGATATATCCTTTTCACATTTGCATTGATTTATTCATTATTAAGGAGACTTATGGACCTCCATTGTCCTCTTATTCATAAAACAAAGAAGCAAAACAAAAATTAATATTCCAACTAGCTCATGGATAATTGGGAATATTACGTCTTGTAGACATTGATCCATCCTCTTTCGACGAAGCAGTATAGAAACATGTTTGGGTTGATGCGATGGTGGAAGAATATGAATCCACCATGAAGAACAATGTTTGTGAAGTGGTCCCAAGACTAGCAGATAAATCAGTAGTGGGTTTAAGATAGATCTTCAATGTTAAGCATGCAAAAATGGAAGCGTAGAGAAGTATATGGCCAAATTTGTGGCCAAAGGATTCTCTCAAGTTGAGGTAATTGGATATGAGGAAACCTTTTCTACTGTAGCAAGGTATTCATCCATTAGATCACTTCTTGCACTAGTTGCGTAGATGGGGTGGAAGATCCACCATATGGATGTAAAAGAAAATTTTCTCAATGGTGTTATTGAAAAGGAGGCTACATCAAGCAACCAACAGGTTTTGATAAATTTGATCGAGAGTCTCATATGTGCAAACTCAAGTGAGCATTTTATGGTCTCAAACAAGCACCTTGTGCTTGGTACACCAGGATCAACAGTTATCTCACTAGTTTGGGCTTCACCAAAAGTGAATTAGATGCAAACCTCTATCATATTTTTGTAGAAGGTAAATTTATTATTATCTTCTTATATGTTGATGACTTAATTTTAACAAGTTATGAGAATCTGATCATATCTTGCAAGGGGGACCTTACAAGGTAATTTTAAATGATGTACATGGGTCTCATGCACTACTTCCGTGGGTTGGAAGTATGGAAAGGTGATGGGGAAATATTTTTGTCTCAAGGAAAGTATGCATATGAGATACTACATAGATTCCACATGGAGAGTTGTAAACCCATGGAGACACCTCTAGATACCAACTGGAGGAATGAGGATGCCACTTCAGGTGAAGAAGTGGATGCTACCATTTACCAAGAGTTAGTGGGTTCACTGTTTTATCTAGTGAACACACGGAAAAATATATGCTATGCAGTCAACCAACTAAGACAAGCTATGGTTAGGCCAACCAAATTATTTTGGAAGGTAGCTAAGCATGTTTTACGGTACCTTGGAGGCACTACTGAGTATGGATTATGGTACAGATGGATAGAGGGAGTGAAGTTGTTTGGATTCACAAATGCAGATTGGGAAGGGAGTCCATCAGGCCGAAAGAGTGCTTTGTTGTAATTTTTGGTGTTGGGTCCACAGTTTTTTCCTAGTGCAATAGGAAGCAAATATTTGTGGTGCTCAGCTCGACAGAAGCATAATACATGGATGCAAGTCAAGCAACATGTAAGGCGATCTCGAGGGGAAAGATACTTGTGGGATTGTTTATTAAAATGATGGATCCAACTGTGATCTATTGTGATAATTAAAGTTTCATCAAGCTCTATGAGAATCTTGTATTTCATGATCAATCGAAGCATATAGATAGCTGGTATCACCATTTACGGTATTGTGTGCAGAGGCAAATAATGTTGCTATAATACATTCTGATAAAGGAACAATATGCTAACATTTTGAAAAAGGTTTTTTAAAGAGGGAAGTTTTATTTCTATAGGTTCAAGATAGGGGTGGTTGATAAACCCTTTCTTGCTGAGAGGGAGTGTTGAAAAATGCAGCAAGAAAGTGTCAATTTGATTTTGCCTCGGTCAAATTGAGAAAATTTGAATTTCCACATCAGTAGAAAACTTGGATGTAGTTAACTTGTGTGACATGGCTCTTATCACTTATTTAGCTCATTAAATTATAGTTAGAGGGATTGGAGTTCAATTAATCATGTGTGATTGCTAACTTGTAGCAATCAAGGTCAGTTATTTCAAGTTATTTTCAATTAAACTAGTTCTAATTGTTGGAGGAACTAATGGAAGGTTAGTTGTGCAATGCGACTTCAGTATAACTCAATGATCATCCAGTTAATTGATAAATCAACCCAAATTATCTAGTTCATGCATAGAATTCGAGTTCCCCAGCTGTTTTGGAGATTCCAAGGCAGTGTAACATCAGTTGTAGACTAATCTTGAGTGTACACGTGTTGCATACACATAGGTGATCAAACTTGGGAATTACACAAGAATTTTGGAGGAATTTCCTAGATAATAGGGGCTTAATTTCTTAGGAATTTTGCAAGGATATAGGGGATAAAGGAGAGGAAAAAATTTACTAAGTTTGTGTCAGATATTCTTAGTGAGTAGAGATATATGTTATTCAATTTTAGGTTGAGCTAGCAATTGTAATGCATCTTTATTCATCAGATTAATGCAAGCATGTATAAGGAGTTTTTAAAATATTTCCTTCTCCTAGAAAAATATTGTGTGCATGTGTGTTATTTATTATTGCATGTTTTTTATTGATGTTCTAAATTGGGAATTGAATTATGCAGACCAGTAGAGTAAGATTGTGTCTTGTTATTTACATTAAAATTTCATGAGAAGTTGCAATTATACACCATAACTTATACAAACTAAAACATGGATCACACATATAAAACCATCATTACAATGTTGGAAAATATGATGCAGAGTGTTGTCCTTGATGGAAACCCACTGAATGAAGATGAAGACATGCGACTGTTGACATGTGTTGTCCTTGATGGCAATCCACTTGATGAAGTTATGCTTGACTTGATGGACTTAGTAAATGATGTAAATCTAATGTGATATAATGTTTGTTGACAATATGATGCTGAGTGTTGTCCTTGAAAGGCAACCCATCTGATAAAGATGATGACAACTTAATTGATGAAGTTGTGCTTGATAGAATTTGTTCTTGATGAAGGAAATCTGATGTATCTACAGTGAGTACAGAAGGCAATGAAGAAAGGATTTCAGCATGTGCTTGTTGTGTAACCAGCACCCAGACAGGGGGGGCTATCGCCCCCCCTCTTACCCCCCCGCGCGTGCTTAGTCGTGGAAAGAATATAACACATACCCAACATTCTCCCACTTGTTGTTTTCTTTCCACAGGGGGCCATAGGAGGGCTTAGTCATTGGCCCAATTATTCAACACCCATTGTTTCTCTACACCAAGAGAACTTCTGAGTGCTCACAGACTTTGTCAATGCATCCGCAACATTCTTCAAAGTGTCCACCTTTACCAGCAACACCCTTTTAGCCTCAACCATATCTCTAACAAAGTGATATTGAACATCAATGTGCTTTGTCTTTGAATGATAAGCAGGGTTCTTAGCCAAGAAAATTGCACTTTGGCTATCACAGTCTATCCTTATAGCTTGTTGTACCAACCCCCTACTTGAACACAATCTTTGCAACCAAACTGCTTCCTTGCTTGCATGAGTGGCTGCTATGTATTCTGCCTCTGTAGTTGAAAGAGCCACTACAGACTGTCTTTTACTCATCCAACCGACTGCACCTCCAAATAGGCTAAACACATACCCACTTGTAGATCTTCTTTGGTCCAGATCTCCAGCCCAGTCTGCATCAACAAAACCACGAATGTCCAACATTCTTTCCAATCCTGGTCTTCCCTGGTAGCACAAGCCATAATCACTAGTGCCACGTAAATATCTGAAAACTCGCTTCACTACTGTCCAATGCTCCTTCCCCGGGTTTGACATAAACCTGCTCAATACTCCCACTGCATGTGCAATGTCTGGTCTAGTACAGACCATTGCATACATCAGGCTACCCACTGCACTTGCATATGGAACACGGGACATATACTCCTCTTCTTCTTGTGTCTTGGGACACTGTTCAACAGACAGCTTTACACCTATAGGAATAGGAACATTCACCGCTTTACTATCCTGCATATTGAACCTCTGCAATATAGTCTCGACATACTTCCTCTGGTTTAACCAGAGCTTCCTCTTTGCCCGATCTCTCTTAATTTCCATGCCCAAAATATAGTTTGCAGCACCCAGATCCTTCATGTCGAATTTTGAGAACAGTTGGGTCTTCAAATCTTGGATAATTTCTTTGTCATTTCCAATAAACAACATATCATCCACATACAAGACCAGATATATAACACGATCACCAATTAATTTAAAATAAACACAATGATATTCCTTGCTTCTGGTGAAGCCAAGTCCCCATATATAGGTATCAAATTTCTGATACCACATCCTTGGTGACTGTTTTAACCCATACAGAGACTTCTTCAACCTGCATACCAGTTCTTTCTTACCCTTCACCATAAAGCCTTCAAGTTGCTTCATGTAGATCTCCTCTTCTAGATCCTCGTGAAGAAAAGTTGTCTTCACATCCATCTGTTCTATCTCAAAATCAAATGCAGCAGCAACAGATAAAAGTAATCTAATAGAAGTAACCTTGGCAACAGGAGAAAAAATATCACCAAAATCAATTCCCGGCACCCGGGAATAACCTTTCGCTACCAACCGAGCTTTGTATTTCTCCACCTTGCCTTCTACATTCATCTTCTTCTTAAACACCCATTTTCTCCCAATGGGCTTCCTTCCAGCCAGCAACTCCACCAAATCCCATGCATCATTTTTGTGCAAGGATGCCATTTCATCAACCATCGCCTCCTTCCATAGTTTTCCATCCTCTGAATCTACTGCCTCCCTGACAGTTCTAGGTTCATCATCAGTTATAGTTAAGGCAAAACCTGAACAGAAAGCAGATGGACTATACCTTTCTGGTTGCCTTCTTTCCCGAACTGATCTTCTCAAAGTTGGAGTTTGTGGCTCTTCATCTTCTAAGTCTTCTGCGTCTTTTCGTACGCTTCGACAAAGAATTCATACTAACAAGGTGTGTATGGAGTAGTCTTCTGTCGTGCTATACCACACTTCTTACAGAACTCTTCAAATTCATTCTTGCAGAACTCCCCACCATTATCCGTCCTCAGCGCCTTTATCTTCTTCTCTATCTGGTTTTCCACCAGAGCCTTAAATTCTTTAAATTTGTCAAAGACTTCAGATTTCTTCCTCAAGAAATATATCCATGTATTCCTTGAGAATTCATCTATGAATGAAACATAGTACATAGACTTTCCCAGTGATGGAACTGACACAGGTCCAAACACATCATTGTGCACAAGTTCTAATATCTTGTTCGCCCTCTTAGCACCAGAAGGAAAACTCACCCGATTCTGCTTCCCATATACACAATGTTCACAGAAATCGAAATCTAGAGAGCAATTAGACATACCTTCTACCATACCATTTCTATGTAGTATCCGAAGGCCCTTATCTCCAATATGTCCAAGCCTTTGATGCCATAGCATGGTCTTTTCTCCAGAGACAGCTAAGCTTTCCGCTCCATTTTCAGGAACCACATAACTATTACACCCATCAATAACAGTGCTACCTTATAGCTTGTACAGAGTTCCAGTCCGAACTCCCCGCATTAATACCAGTGCTCCCCGAACCATATTGCAAACATCTTTCTCGAACACTGTTTTTACACCTGCATCATCCATCTTGCTTACAGAAATTAGATTTCTGGCCAATGCAGGAATATGCAGAACACCAGGAAGTGTTCTAATCCTTCTACCTTGCAGCTTCAGCTTGACTTTTCCACGTCCGACGATTCTGGCCTTCCTATCATCCCCTAAGAAGACATCACCACCATCATATTTCTCATACTCGCAGAACCACTCCCTATGGGGAGTGAAGTGAAAGGATGCACCTGAATATATCAACCATGACTCATGATCTACATGTGTATTTGAAGAAGAAGCCAAATACACATCCCCACCTTCATCCGAGGTGGTTTTTGACTCTGCAGAAGAAGCATCTTTAGATCCCTTTCCTTTCTCAGGAGCTTTAGATCTGCAGTCCATTTTGTAGTGCCCTTCCTTTCCGCATTTCCAGCACACCTTTACAAACTTTCTAGGATATTTAGATCTCCCTCTAGATTTGGATCTCCCACTCGAAAACTTATTCTTGTTTCTATTCTGGGACCTTCCTCGTACAGATAAGGCATCTCCATTCTAACCCTCCATATTTATCCGTATCATTTCCTCCGACAGCAAGGCTGAGACAATGTCATCAAAGTTCAAGGTAGTTGTATTGCTACCTATTGCAATAACCAGACTGTCCCACGAGTCTGGTAGAGAACACAAAAAACTGATGCACTTATCTTCATCTGAGATTTTAATATCAATAGATGACATCTCACTTACCACAGTATTGAAGGCGTTCAGATGCTCTGTCACCGAATCTCCATCCTTCATCCTCAGGTTATACAGCTTTTTCCGCAGGAACAAATTATTCACCAGAGACTTAGATTGGTACAAAGTCCCTAGCTTTTCCCACAAGGTCTTCGCCGTAGCTTCCCCAGATACATTCAACAATACTGAATCTGAGACACACAATCGTATTGTGCTTTTAGCCTTCCGATCTAGTTTCTTCCAGTCTTCATCTGACATTCCTGTTGGCTTAGTACCTGGATCTACCGCGATCCACTGATATTTATCCACCAGCAGATCCTCCATCTTGAGCTTCCACAACTCAAAACTCTGACCATTAAATTTCTCGATCTCTATCTTTCCGCCGCTCGCCATCTTCTCTCACCGCAAGAATCGATCCCGCAGATCTCCCACTGAACAGGGTCTACCTCAGGCCCGAACTAAAAACCCTCAGCAGCAAAGGCGTCCCCTTGAAGCCGAAACAACTCCGATACCAAATGTAGGTTTTAACCCTGAACAACAATTATCTACACACGAATCTTATAACAGAAAATAAACAATAGCGAGAGCATAAAACATAAAACAGATCAACACAGAGATTTTCCCCTGGATCCCAAATCGGGACGACCAGCTTGATTTTTCATTATATTCCTTTTATTGTTACAACACATATATATACATGCCGAAGCATACATAAACCCCAATCCATAAACCCTGGATTAGAACATAACTGTAGTTCCCTTGACCGGATCTACAAAAATACCAGGGGCCGAAAACCATCGTACCCCAAAACCATGGACGCGGACTACCCACCAGAAATTAAGGACCAAAAATTTTCGCCAGGACGCTGCCCCGGACCCCGACATGGGGGGCTACCGCCCCCCCTGTGACCCCCCCGTTGCACCCAACGCAAAGGGGGGGCTATCGCCCCCCCTGTTACCCCCCCACGCGTGCTTAGTCGTGGAAAGAATATAACACATACCCAACATGCCTTGCCCTCCTTTTAAAAAAGTGAAATCCCTCTCACCATGGGTGCCACTCATTAGGGTTTCTTTCACCAAAGAAACCTCCTCCCATTAATACTGCGATGTTTCTCTAAGTGTTCTCCACCTCCTATCCCAGCGTTGTTGACTTGGTCAAACATGACCTTGTTCACACATGAGGGTGTGAAATTCAGCTCCTCTGATGATCCCTTTCCACACTATGAGGGATTTTATTCATTTTTCTGAAATGTATGGGCCTCCTTACCCATTTATTTTTCTCCTAAGGGACATGAGAAAAAATTAATATTCCAATTAGCTGCATGCTAATTTTTGGAATATTACAGTCCTCCCCTCCCAAATGTTGCTTGTGCTCAAGAAAATACAAGGATAGAAATGAGAAGTTGCCTCCCAAGGCATGGAGACTGAAATTTATTGGGAAAAAATCTTTCCCAATTGCATCCTCCATCCTTGAGAAATCATCCATACAAAATGAGTCACCTCCCAACATGGCAACTCCAGAAAATTCTCCTACACCTTGAGTTCATGCAATGTAGGTGGGCTAAAAATCTGAACATGGTAGACATAGGAGACTACCCCACGCTGTCCTTCTCTCCACTTATGATAACTGTAGAGTGTTTTATAATCCTGGGCTGCAATAATGTTTCCCTTAAGAGGCAAGATTAATACTAGATCTTCAAATATCTCTCCTCCAACACTGTGAATCAAGCTGGCCCAAATCAACCCATATCTGATGGATAGGAAATCATCACCATATGGAATCCCATCAATCACATGGCCCACCTCAGCAAAAGGAAACAATTGTTTGGTTGTGGTGGCCATATCTCCTCTCATGCTCCCATTAGAACATGCAATGCAAAAAGTGTGGGAATCCTCTTCCCCAAAGGACAAACCAAACTCATGTATCTCCCTCCCAATCATGCTTCCAAAAAAAATAAGTTCAATATTAGAAAATGAAATCATGATCAACATCAAAATGAAAAAAATGTTGAAGGTTTCATGTAGTGCAAGAAGGTACCAATAGTTTTCCCAGTAGTGACAACGCAGTTTTCCAAACTGTTGCTCCAGAAAATTACATGGGAAGTTGTTTTTTGTTACATGGATAATTATGTATGTCATGACATCTACTGGTAAATAGAAAATGGCTAGGTACATCAACTCAACATACATGAAATAAAACACTTGCCCAAGACCATACAGGAGATGGTTGTCTCCATCCTATAATTTGGCCCAATGTTGACCATGGAGCTCAATGAAAAAATTGCCTTCTTGTGGAGCAATGCACTGAATAAGAATGGTAAGAATATGGAAATACTATGTTAGAAAATCAATGGATGCAAGAACAATATTATTACCATGTGTTGAGAGTAATACGATGCATATGTATATGAATAATTCATCCATAGTGGTATGACACACTCCCATGAAGAGGAATGAACCATATGCTGCATGAAGATCACCCTTCTTATACTTGGAAATCCAAGTTAAGAAGATCATATCTCTGTAATAGATGTTCCCATCCACTACTCCATCAATATTACTTTCTCCTCACACACCAAGTGCATCAATGGTTAAGTCATCCTGGGAACAATCCATCAATAACCCCAAGCTCCCAAGTGACAGTGTTGTTGGCCCATGCAAATAAGCTCCTACCAACTCATAGCTCCATTCTTTGACATGCTCCTTGCCAAAGACATCTCCCATAATGTTGCTACACATAAGAAGTTCCTCCCAAGGTGGAAGTACCTCTCTATCATCTAAGGCCAAGGAGTAGCCCCTTTGCACCATGATATTTCCATCTCCTACTCCTGCAACATCATGCAAAGTGTGAGAGCAAATATGTCGTTTCTCTCCGAAGAACAACCAAGGAAACAAAATATTTTGTTGCCTCCTCATACTTTCATTATAAAAATCATGTGATGAAAACATAATGAATGATATGAAGATCACATCAACATCATGCATCCATACTCTGTGTTGCTCAATGATGCAAGCATCCTGCCACATCTTCTCCGTACACTTACCCTTAGAAAGAGTATATTCCAAATGATGGCCAAAATCCTTCAAGAGTAGCCAATGCATCCAAGCCTCCTGTTTCCCGGTGTCATATATTTGCAAGTGGATCACCAGCCTCTTGCTCTTCATCCACGTCCACTCATCCATTTGTGGATGTCTCCCTTCATTCTCAATCTTGGTACCCTTCCCATGAATACTACCGTCCTCCAAAATCATATTTTTGTCTTTGCATTTCATGGGATATTGAAATGCAATCTTCTCAATGATCAAGTTGATCCCATAAGGAGCCAAATAGGTGGTAGGAAAAAACCTCCCATCATGATGTGTAGGGCTCAAGAAGTGTCCAACACAAACATGAGAGATGTTATCCATCCTAATATGTCCTCCATCATCTATCTTCTCCCCCTTGAATCCATAAATATCCAAATGTGAGAAGGGAAGAACCTCCTCAAACTGTTGAAGAAATTTTCACTCCATGATGTGTTGAAGTGCACCTCCAATGAAAGGTGCATCTTTATTGGGTATAAGGATGGTTTAAAGGGTTACAAGCTTTGGAACCCAGAAACAAGGAAGGTTGTGTACAGCTGAGATGTGGTGTTTAGAGAAGTGAAAGATGTTGTTAAACATGAATTCCTACCAAAGGAACCCGAGAATATAGAGTTTGAGCTAAAGGAGGATGAATCAGACTCTACAATAGAAGAAGACTCAGAAGATGAAGAGCCACAAACTCCATCTTTGAGAAGACCAGTTCGGGAAAGAAGGAAACCAGAAAGGTATAGTCCATCTGCTTTCTGTTCAGGTTTTGCCTTAACTATAACTGATGATGAACCTAGAACTATCAGGGAGGTAGTAGATTCAGATGATGGAAAACTCTGGAAGGAGGCCATGGTTGATGAAATGGCATCCTTACACAAAAACGATGCATGGGATCTGGTGGAGTTGTCGGATGGAAGGAATCCCATTGGGAGAAAATGGGTGTTTAAGAAGAAGATGAATGTAGAAGGCAAGGTGGAGAAATACAAAGCTCAGTTGGTAGCGAAAGGTTATTCCCAGGTGCCGGGAATTGATTTTGGTGATATTTTTTCTCCTGTTGCCAAAGTCACTTCTATTAGATTACTTTTATCTATTGTTGCTGCATTTGATTTTGAGATAGAACAGATGGATGTGAAGACAACATTTCTTCAGGAAGATCTAGAAGAGGAGATCTACAAGAAGCAACCTGAAGGTTTTATGGTGAAGGGTAAGAAAGAACTGGTATGCAGGTTGAAGAAGTCTCTGTATGGGTTAAAACAGTCACCAAGGATGTGGTATCAGAAATTTGATACCTATATACGGGGACTTGGCTTCACCAGAAGCAAGGAGGATCACCGTGTTTATTTTAAATTAATTGGTGACCGTGTTATCTATTTGGTCTTATATGTGGATGATATGTTGTTGATTGGAAATGACAAAGAAATTATCCAAGATTTGAAGACCCAACTGTTCTCCAAATTCGACATGAAGGATCTTGGTGCTGCAAACTATATTTTGGGCATGGAAATTAAGAGAGATCGGGCAAAAAGGAAGCTCTGGTTAAACCAGAGGAAGTATGTCGAGACTATATTGCAGAGGTTCAATATGCAGGATAGTAAACCGGTGAATGTTCCTATTCCTGTAGGCGTAAAGATGTCTGCTGAACAGTGTCCCAAGACACAAGAAGAAGAGGAGCATATGTCCCGTGTTCCATATGCAAGTGCAGTGGGTAGCTTGATGTATGCAATGGTCTGTACTAGACCAGACATTGCACATGCAGTGGGAGTATTGAGCAGGTTTATGTCAAACCCAGGGAAGGAGCATTGGACAGCAGTGAAGCAGGTTTTCAGATATTTACGTGGCACTAGTGATTATGGCTTGTGCTACCAGGGAAGACCGAGATTGGAAAGAATGTTGGACATTCATGGTTTTGTTGATGCAGACTGGGCTGGAGATCTGGACCAAAGAAGATCTACAAGTGGGTATGTGTTTAGCCTATTTGGAGGCACAGTCAGTTGGATGAGTAAAAGACGGTCTGTAGTGGCTCTTTCAACTACAGAGGCAGAATACATAGCAGCCACTCATGCAAGCAAGGAAGCAATTTGGTTGCAGAGATTGTGTTCAAGTATGGGGTTGGTACAACACGCTATAAGGATAGACTGTGATAGCCAAAGTGCAATTTTCTTGGCTAAGAACCCTGCTTATCATTCAAAGAAAAAGCACATTGATGTTCAATATCACTTTGTTAGAGATATGGTTGAGGCTAAAAGGGTGTTGCTGGTAAAGGTGGACACTTTGAAGAATGTTGCAGATGCATTAACAAAGTCTGTGAGCACTCAGAAGTTCTCTTGGTGTAGAGAAACAATGGGTGTTGAAGAATTGGGCCAATGACTAAGCTCTCTTGTGACCCCCTTTGGAAAGAAAACAAAAAGTGGGAGAATGTTGGGTATGTGTCCTTAATTTCCGGCGGGTAGTCCGCGTCCATGGTTTTGTGCATGGTTTTGCACATGGTATTGGGGTATGATGGTTTTTAGCCCCTAGTATTTTTGTAGATCCAGTCAAGGGAACTACGGTTATGTTCTAATCCAGGGTTTATGGATTGGGGTTTATGTATGCTTCGGCATGTATATATATGTGTGTTGTAACACTAAAAGGAATATAATGAAAAATCAAGCTGGTCGTCCCGATTTGGGATCCAGGGGAAAATCTCCGTGTTTATCTGTTTTATGTTTTATGCTCTCGCTATTGTTTATTTTCTGTTATAAGATTCGTGTGTAGATAATTTCTGTTCAGGGTTAAAACCTACATTTGGTATCAGAGCTGTTTCGGCTTCAAGGGGACGCCTTTGTTGTTGAGGGTTTTTTGCTTGGGCCTATGGTAGACCCTGTTCAGTGGGAGATCTGCGGGATCGATTCTTGCGGTGAAAGAAGATGGCGAGTGGTGGAAAGATAGAGATCGAGAAATTTAATGGTCAGAGTTTTGAGTTGTGGAAGCTCAAGATGGAGGATCTGCTGGTGGATAAAGATCAGTGGATCGCGGTAGATCCAGGTACTAAGCCAATAGGAATGTCAGATGAAGACTGGAAGAAACTGGATCGGAAGGCTAAAAGCACAATACAGTTGTGTGTCTTAGATTCAGTATTGTTGAATGTATCTGGGGAAGCTACGGCGAAGACCTTGTGGGAAAATCTAGGGACTTTGTACCAATCTAAGTCTCTGGTGAATAAGTTGTTCCTGCGGAAAAAACTGTATAACCTGAGGATGAAGGATGGAGACTCGGTGACAGAGCATCTGAACACCTTCAATACTGTGGTAAGTCAGCTGTCATCTGTTGATATTAAAATCTCAGATGAAGATAAGTGCATCAATTTGTTGTGTTCTCTACCAGACTCGTGGGATAGTCTGGTTATTGCAATAGGTAGCAATACAACTACCTTGAATTTTGATGACATTGTCTCAACCTTGTTGTCGGAGGAAATGAGACAGAGAAATATGGAGGGCCAGAATGGAGATGCCTTATCTGTACGAGGAAGGTCCCAAAATAGAAACAAGAATAAGGTTTCGAGTGGGAGATCCAAATCTAGAGGGAGATCTAAATCTCTTGGAAAGTTTGTAAAGGTATGCTGGAAATGCGGAAAGGAAGGGCACTAAAAAAAGGAATGCAGATCTAAAGCTCCCGAGAAAGGAAAGGGATCTGATGATGCTCCTTCTGCAGAGGAAAAAACCACCTCGGATGAAGGTGGGGATGTGTATTTGGCTTCTTCTTCAAATACACATGTAGATCATGAGTCATGGTTGATTGACTCATGTGCATCCTTTCACTTCACTCCCCATAGGGAGTGGTTCTGCGAGTATGAGAAATATGATGGTGGTGATGTCTTCCTAGGGGATGATAGGAAGGCCAGAATCATCGGACGTGGAAAGGTCCAAGTTGAAGGCTGCAAGGTGGGAGGGGATTAGAACACTTCCTGGTACACGCATGTATTCTACATTGACGAAATCTGATTTACGTAAGCAAGATGGATGATGCGGGTGTAAAAACGGTGTTCGAGAAAGATGCGTGCAAGACGGTTCGGGGAGCACTAGTATTAATGCGGGGAGTTCGATTTGGAACTACGTACAAGCTACAAGGTGGCAGCATTATTGATGGGTGTAACGAGTTTGTGGTTCACGAAAGTAGGACGGAAAGTCTAGAGTTTGTCTTTGAAAATACCATGCTATGGCATCAAAGGCTTGGACATATTGGAGAGAAGGGCCTTCGGATCTGCATAGAGATGTTATGGTAGAAGGTATGTCTAATTGTTCTGGATTTCGATTTGTGAACATTGTGTATATGGGAAGACGGAATCCGGGTGAGTTCTCCTTACGGTGCTAGCGGGCGAACAAGATATTAGAACTTGTGCATAGTGATGTGTTTGGGCACAGTGTCGGTTCCATCCTTTGGGAAAGTCTATGTACTATGTTTCATTCATAGATGACTTCTCAAGGAATACATGGATATATTTCTTCGAGGAAGAGAAATTTAAGTCTTTGACAAATTTAAAGAATTTAAGGCTCTAGTGGAAAACCGGACGAGAGAAGAAGATAAAGGCGTTGAGGACGGATAATGGTGGGGAGTTAACGAAGAAATTTTAAGAGTTTTTTGTAAGAAGTGTGGTATAGCACGGTAGAAGACTACTCCATACACACCTCGGCAAATGGAGTTGCGGAAAGAATGAATAGAACAACGATGGAAAAGGCGAGAAGCATGCTCGGTGGTACCGAGTTAGGACAAGAATTTTGGGCAAAGGCGATGGAAGCTGCATGTTACTTAGTTAACGGATCACCTTCATCGGCGTTGGAGGATAAGACCCCACATGAGGTGAATTTCGGTAGAAATCCTCTATTTCACATCTAAGAGGTATTTGGATGTGATGCATATGTACATGTTCCAAAGAGAAAAAGGACCAAGTTGGATAATAAATACGAAAGGTGCATCTTTATTAGGTATAAGGATGGTTTAAGGGTTACAAGCTTTGGAACCCGAAGCAAGAAAGGTTGTGTACGAAGCCGAGGATGTGGTGTTTAGAGAAGTGAAAGATGGTAAACATGAAGTCCTACCAAAGGAACTACGAGAATATAGAGTTTGAGCTAAAGGAGGATGAATCGGACTCTACAATAGAAGAAGACTCGAGAAGATGAAGAGCCACAAACTTCGGCAATGAGAAGATCGATTCGGGAAAAGAAGGCAACCATAAAGGTATAGTCCATCTGCTTTCTATTCGAGTTTTCCTTAACTATAACTAATGATGAACCCGAGCGCGGGGAGAGGCGGTAGATTCGAGGAGGATGGAAAACTCGGAAGGAGGCCATGGTTGATGAAATGCCATCCTTGCACAAACGATGCATGGGATACGGTGGAGTTAAGTGGAAGGAAGCCGTGGGAGCAAATGGGTGTTTAAGAAGAAGATGAATGTAGAAGGCAAGGTGGAGAAATACAAAGCTCGGTTGGTAGCGAAAGGTTATTCCCGAGGTGTCGGGAATTGATTTTGGTGATATTTTTCTCATTGTAGGGTCTTCTATTAGATTACTTTTGCTCATTGCTGTTGCATTTGATTTTGAGATAGAACGGATGGATGTGAAGCAGAAACATTTCTTCACGGGGATCTAGAAGAGGAGATCTACATGAAGCAACCTAAGCTTTATGGTGAAGGGTAAGTAGTATGCGAGGTTGAAGAAGTCTGTGGGTTAAAACGGTCACGGATGTGGTATCGAGAAATTTGATACCTTATATACGAGGACTTGGCTTCACTAGAAGCAACGAGGAGATCTTGTGTTTATTTTAAGGTAATTGGTGACCGTGTTATTTATTTGGTCTTGTATGTGGATGATATGTTGTTGATTGGAAATGACAAAAGAAATTATCCAAGATTTGAAAGGCAAGCATTCTCCAAATTCAACATGAAGAGATGCGGAGTGCTGTGAGCTATATTTGGGCATGGAAATTAAGAGAGATCGGGCAAGAGGAAGCTCTGGTTAAACCTTGGAGAAGTATGTCGAGACTATATTACGAGAGGTTCAATATGCGGGATAGTAAACCGATGAATGTTCCTATTCTGTGGGTGTAAATACGTACGAACGGTGTCCCAAGACACGGAAGAAGAGGAGTATATGTCCCATGTTCCATATGTAATTGCGGTAGGTAACTGATTTATGCAATGGTACGTACTAGACCGGACATTGCACATGCGATGGGAGTATTGAGAAGCGGGTTTGTCAAACCCGAAGGAGCATTGGACGGTAGTGAAGCGGGTTTTCGGATATTTACGTGGCACTAGTGATTATGGCTTGTGCTACCGGGGAAGACGGGATTGGAAATAATGTTGGACATTTGTGGTTTTGTTGATGCGAGGCCCAGTGGAGATGCGGACCAAAGAAGATCTACAAGTGGGTATGTGTTTAGCCTATTTGTGAAGGCGCGATCGATTGGATGAGTAAAAGACGGTCGTAGTGGCTCTTTCAACTACGAGGCGAGAATACATAGCAACCACTCATGCGAGCAAGGGAAGCAATTTGGTTACGAGAGATTGTGTTCAAGTATGGGGTTGGTATAGCAAGCTATAAGGATAGGCTTGTGATAGCCAAAGTGCAATTTTCTTGGCTAAGAACTACTGCTTATCATTCAAAGACAAAGCAAATGATGTTCAATATCACTTTGTTAGAGATATGGTTGAGGCTAAAAGAGGGTGTTCTTTGGTAAAGGTGGACACTTTGAAGAATGTTGCGGATGCATTGACAAAGTATGTGAGCACTTAGAGATTCTCTTGGTGTAGAGAAACAATGGGTGTTGAAGAATTGGGCCAATGACTAAGCCCTCACATGGCCCCGTGGAAAGAAAACAACAAGTGGGAGAATGTTGGGTATGTGTTATATTCTTTCCACGACTAAGCTTTACGTGAGTGATACCCGTCCATGGTTTTGTGCATGGTTTTGCACATGGTATTGGGGTACGATGGTTTTATTTTGGTATTTTGTAGATCCGGTCAAGGGAACTACGGTTATGTTCTAATCCGGGGTTTATGGATTGGGGCTTATGTATGCTTCGGCATGTATATATGTGTGTTGTAACACTAAAAGGAATATAATGAAAAATCAAAGTGGTCATCCGATTTTGGGATCTAGGGGAAAATCTTTGTGTTTGCTCATTTTATGTTTTATGCTCTCGCTATTGTTTATTTTACGGTATAAGATTCGTGTGTAGATAATTTGTTTAGGGTTAAAACCTACACCAAATGTGATGGAGGTGATGTCTCCTCTCCACCCAATTTCACCAATACTAATGATTCCTCTGATGTGCTTGTTGTCTCTTCCTCTGGTTTTACGGTTGCTTCATGATTCTCCATGGAGGTTTCATGGTTTACTTCATCCTCAATGGTCCACATCCCAACCTCAAGGGTTGAATGAGATTCGTCAATAGTGCATGAGGATGAGGGTTCATCTCCTCCTTGAACCCCTTGCATAGCGCGATTCACAATCATGACCTAAAGTGGCCACAATTTGATTTGATCTTTGGGACCTCCTCATATGAAAATCCACCATCCTTTAGATTATTTCTTGAAATAGAAAGTGGAACTTTACTCATACCTTGGTGGATTTTGGGACCTTCTTGTGTGACTGCAATTGCTTTTCCCTCGATGGCTTCCTCATCCATAGATGTAGAAGAGTGTTTGCTCCTCCAATGTTGTAGGAGTGTTGGTGCAATTCTCCTCCATGGTGGAATAGCTTTCTCTTCCTTTGTCCTCCCTCCATCAAAGGTTTGGATCAACCTTTGAACAAAGTCTCAAAAGAAATCACCCTTGAATGGACCTGGTGTGGATCGTACGCATATCCTTTTCTATTTAATTTTGAAAATTAAAAAAATAAAAAAAATCTGGATTTTAAAAAAAAGTATATGTTATGGTATAATGTATACCATAGCATGAAAAAGAGATATTTTCAAATTTCGTTACCATTTAAATTTATTATTAAACTTTATTTGGATTCGTGTTATTGTTTGATGTTTAAAAATCAGCAAGTTTTAAGGTGGAAGCAACAAGCCTTGAATATTATGAGCGGAGATGAATTGCGGAGGTGTGAAGATTTCGTGAGTTAATGGATCGAACGCAGGTTGACCGTTTGACCATGGAAAAGTTGAAGTCGACGGCGTGGATGCATTGCGGGGGGGGGGGGGGGGCAACTAAACATTTTCCGCCGCGATCTGACATTACAGTCGCGTCATAAAATGAGGTGGAAGACACTTGTACCCCCACGTCGGCGGCTTTACACGTCACTCCGGAGCATTAAATATGGCTGCCTTTGATTTGTTAAAAGGTTATTTTACCCCATTTTCAAAGTACACAGTGTTGTTTTCCCCCTTTCGAGTACGTATCACCATCACCTTTCCGTTTGTTGCTCATTTTTTTCGTTAAGCCATGGAAAAACGAGTTTCTCTATTTGGTTCGTCGAAGCCTCAATTCCCTCATGGACGAGTGAAAAAGATGTCCGAGGATACCTTGTCTTACGTAAATCATCCCTTATTGTATCATCAAGTGACCTAATGACCCAGAAATCCCCCAGTCTTTTGCATGCAGAAAGAATTCAGTATCTTTATCTCTGTATCAATCCATTCTTTTCTGAGATTTATCTTTCATGATTTGGTCTCTTCGATGTATCTGGCAAGTGCTTTGTAATGAATTCGCTGAGGAGAAAACTTTGTAGGCTGTCAGCCTTGATTAAACCGCCTAGCCATGTATACAAAAACAGCCACATTCTAGAATTTCATTGGCTAATTTGCTTTGAGGATTATTCAAATGAAGAATTTTGACCAATGCTATTAGCCACACAGGACTAAATTAAAAGAGAGAAAGCTCAGCTAGAAAGGAGAAAAATTTAGTTTGAATTGTTCAATACGCAGAATATAGACCATTCTAAGTTGCACCACGCGGAGGTTTTTGGCAAAACAATGGGCTTATCTGGTCTGATAATCAGTGTTGAGAATGTGTTCTCTGTGCATTTCTGATGAAACAGAAGGTTCTCGACATTCCATCTTTGTGTGGAGATTGTAAATTCTAAGTTGTTTGTTTCCTCTTCTTAGTTTCTTTAAATTCCGTCATTTATTCGTATATATACTTTGTATCAAAATGTCAAATAATTTATGAGTTTGGATTGAGATATAGTTGGTGTTAACAGCGAAAGCAATCGGTTTATTTTCGGAATCGACATGACTAGAAAAGAAAGAAATGAGACGAGGTTTATTTGAGGTTGCTAGTCATTATATGTGTCTCTTGCTTATAGAATTTTGGATGGAGTCCCTCCTCCATGTTTTCTACCAAAAGCCGAGAATTTCTACGGTTGGGACCCGGTTGCGGATTCGGAGATTGGTTTGTTTTTTGAAGAATATTCGAGAAATAAGGTTGTATGGAGCAGGTATTGAACCTTATAGGCTCTCGATTTTTCTACCTATGCGGCTTTTCACCTTGGAATTCATAGGAACAAAGCCTTAATGTAGATCGGGTACACTTTCTTCCCATGAAGAAAGGTTTTATGTATAAATTGCCTATGAGTGTGGGATCCTTCGTGAGTCGATATGAGCGAAGATTTTGATGAAGTTTCTAAAATGTTGGAAGAGACACATTTGCTACGGGAGAAAAATGGTAATATGATCTGCATAGAGTGATTTCCCAGAGAAGAATTGAGAATGGATATTTTGTGCTTTCTCACGTAAGTAGACACAGTCGGGAGAAGCTAGCAAACCCGGGGAAAATTAAGTGCATCAAAAACGAGTATTCAAGCACTGTCATAGGCGAAGAAATAAAAGAAGTAGGGATGACGTTGTTGAAGTAGATGATGAAGAGCGAGAGGAGAAAAGAGAACTAAATTTCACCGAAGATCATTCTTCAAACTCACCTGGTTTTACCTTCCATATCAATGAAAAACAAAATGTTCCCTCTTCTCCAGAGGCCATGAACTTCACTCGGGAAGATGCCTTCGATCAAACAAATATTTACACATATTGAAGAAAGAAATTAGAGAATAAAAGCTAATGTAGAAGCTCGAGGTAGAGCATCATATAGCTAACGTCGAGACTAGGTTGTTGACTGTAATGGACCTTGAAAAGGATCAATTGAGAATGGCTCTAACACATCCAACGGGGATGTCCCTTGGATCTTAAAAGCGATTTCAATGAGGTAAATATAACTATGGATGTCGAGAAGATCCCACTATGGGATAAGATGAACCTTCATATGCGAGACTAGACGATTAATTGTTAATGGTTAACCAAGACTAATGCCACGGTTAAAGTGAAAACATGCTTGAAAAAGTTATTAAACAGTTCATAATGGAAAAGGCCAATTCACGAGGCACTTATCGATTTCAAAACGAAGAGTTAAAAAGATTATCATGAATTGGTGTGGATCCAAATGACAAGGGACTGCCGAGTGTAGAAGCTCATGAAAGAGTGCAGAAATAGATATATCCACCCTAAGAAGAAAGCTGAAGTTACCTGCTGAGAACATTCAATGGGCTGAGAAGTAGCGAAGGTGGAAAAAGAGAAAGAAGAATTGCGTCGACCCAATTGTTGAAGAAAGATGAAGAGTTAACTAAAGTAAAGCAGGCTTGCTATTTCATTACAAAACCATATTGAAAATCACACTTGTACATTTTTTTTCCTACGAGGTAATACGAGACCCTCAAGCACATATTGTTGATTAGAACATAATTGAAGATGGCGAACGAGATCGAAATTAGGCTCAATCAGCGCTAGAAATAGCCACCAAGATCATGCGAGCACTAGAAGATAAAGCGGATGAGAATAAACGAAGGAAATTACGGAGAAATTTGAAGATGAAATTAAGGATCTAAGGAGAAGTTAAAAGGTAATATATTTCTTATTAAAGCTAAAGATATCATTTGGGGTAGGGTGTTTCGAAATGAAGTCAAATTGGAATTCACTTAATATAGTTGCTAAAGAGAAAAGCCTCATCTCGAACATGAAGAGGAGATATTATACGAAAAACGGACGGCCATTAAAGAGCAAATTGGGCTAGGAAGTTTATAAATTTATCAATTTCAAATCGGACGAAGAATTAGAAGATACGTGAATACAAGACGGATACTTTTATCTTTGAGGAAGTTAATAAGATGATAATTAAGAATGATCTTCGGAAGGTTGCGAGAGAAAAGGTTGCGGGAATCAAGGAGACGATCGAAGTTTGATATATCATTTGAAAAATTGACCGGAAGCAGGTTTACCTTCATGCTGAAATTTGAGAAAGGAAATATCATGTCATGGAAGTTTTATGAAGATCGATTAACATTAGCAAAAAGTAAGGCGGATAATAGACACGAAAAGACACGGATCTTAAAAGGGGAAAGCGTGTTTAACTTCTTGCATAGCCATTTCAATTTGCTATGGATGGTGAGGACTCTCTTTACGGGGAAAACCTACACACGGTCAAATTGTGGCGTTCGGGATAGAATATAAAAGTTTCAAAAATTCCTCGACAACTCCAAAACGAGCTATGGAAGAAGTGCAATAAATTTTCAATAGATTCAACAAGGGTCGGCGGCTCAACCAAAAGTAGCCATTGATTCAACAACCGCTTCGGGAGCATTTGTTCTCATAGATTAGAAGTTTTCAAATTCTCATTATGCTATTTCTCAAAATCATGTAAATGTAATAAAACCTTTTTGACATGTGCCTCCGTAACGATCGGTAGTTCAAGAAGTTAGAATTAGTTAGGGCGGTTAGAATCAAGTTTCATTACGGGAAATCGACTTGTGATCTTGTATTTAAAGACAATTTCAGAAAGATGAAGGTTCCGAGGTTTTGAACCTTGAAGCATAATTTTTAATGCTGAGAATTGCAAATCAATGAAAAAGAAATATGCAAGTTTCTATTATTCTGGTTATGTTGAAAGTTTATCTAGTTTACATAATGTTTTCATATCTATGAATGAAATAGAGTAATTTGAGCAGCGGGTCTCTTTTTTTAAGAAAAAGTTCGTAGTTTTATTTTATGAGAAAACAAAATTACATGTTGTATGAGCTGGTATATGTCCAAAGACATACAATATGCCGCAAATAAAAAACAAAGGAGATACAATTATGATTTTCTCCCCTTCTTCTTTTCAACCTTACGCCAAGCACCAAGTGTTGGCTCGGTCTCAATAAGGACAAGCTGATTTCCTTCTGTTGGTGCTCCATTGTCCTTATCCGAGTCAGATGTGTCTGATGTATGTGTTCTTTTGTATCCCCCACTGTCTAGTGTTCCAGGTCCCATAGCCTGCTGAGTCTTTGCGGTGGCGTCGAGCTGCTCTTGCATTTCCTGTTCTTGTGTGCCCAAGGAAGTATCTGTTTGTTGATTCTCATGTGGTGTTGGTTCCACCTCTTCTTCCTGTAGTTCTGGTTCTTCAGATGGAAATTGCCAACCTTTTGCCGCTTTGCCTGTTTTCTTCTTTTTCCTGTTATCCCTTTTTGCTGCCGGACATGAGTTTTGTAGGTGGCCTGTGCACCTGCATATCCTGCATCTGAAAGTTGTATTCTCATAGTCTAAATGTTGTGTCCATCTCTGTTGTTTGTTGTTCAGCATAATGGACTCAGGGAGTCCCTTGCTCAAATCAACCTCCACACAGATTCGTGCGAAGGTGAATATGCGCTCTTCCAGGCGTTGAGTGTCTGTTTTAATGTATCTGCCAAGAGTGTTTCCAATGCAGCCAAGAACATTTTCATTCCAAAAATGTAGCGGGAGGTTGTAGAGCCTAACCCAGACCGGCATATTGGTCACCTCCATGGTGTTGGCGTCGAAATTTGGGAACCATGGTGTAATGAAGAGTCCCGTGGAGCCCCAGAACCATGGTCCCTGGCTGATAATGGCATCTCTGACCTCAGTGGATGTAAATTTGACAATGAAAAACCCCTTTGAGCAAAGGTGTATTTCACAGTCCATAGTCCAATTTGTAAAAATCCAATGGAACAGATCCATTGGTTTGGGCCAGAAACAGTTGAATCTACCAATGATTGCTTGGGATTCGTAGGCAGTTCTATGCATATCAATGTCTAGACTGTCTATGTTTATTTCAGGCACGCTGTCCTGCAGTTCTACAATATATGGCTTGGGGGAACTTTCAGCAGGGGCAGCAGGAGCTGTGGGAATGTTCTTGTCCCCCTGTAATACATTCCTATATGAACCTTTAGTGGGTACTGATTTGGATGCACCTGCACCCATGGAGGGTCCATGTGCCCTGTTTTGGCCCATCATTCCACCCCTCAGTCTGAGATTGAGGCAGATGGAAGACCCAGTGACAATGGAGTAGTCATTAACCGAGCAATGGTCAGCAAGTGCTTTCCCCCCAAAAATCAGAGACTGTAGAAGAACAGGGTAACCTGCCTTTGACTTTATTGCTTCCTTCAGGTGTAATATAGAGTCTACTGTTCTAATCCATATAATGAAACAGTTACCTAAAGGAGGCTTAATGAACACTTGGTATGGAGTCGGGCCTACCTGAGAATCCATGTAGGAGTTACGCAGGCTGCGTTCTTTGTCTATTGGCACCTCATCGTGGGCCTGTTCCTGGCCCAGGAGTTCCGAATGCGGCCACAGAGACCGCATAAGGTCGGCATTTCTTGTAACAACAGCTTTGGAGTAGAAAGTAGGCCCAGGCAGCCTCTGATTGATATGCAGTTGTGGAAACCGCAGAGCAGTTGATCCCCAAGAGCGCTGGTCCGATGCCCAATAACCGCCCATCATCGAGGTCCAGGGCGTGGTTGTGTAGTCCGGAATGTAAGTGGAGAAGTCGAACAGGATCCTCTCCCAATAGACGAGAAAAACTGGAAGCCCAGCGTGGGTAATCGACCGAAAATACAGAGTGTAGTGCTCACTGGCACCATGTGAGGTGCAGCAGAGCACCAAGTCTGGCGCTGGTTCAACGCCAAAGCCACCCAGGAACCCACGGTACTCGCAGTGTTTTATTTCATACTTTGCAATAGTATTTGATAGACCAGACAGGCACCAGTGCCCCTTTCTGTTGGGTCTGCAGGGAGTCCATGAACCTGTCTCGGCCGATAAATAGAATCCCATAGGCGCGGATGGATTCTCAGCCCAAATGAAGTCATAAGGAACAGCATAGGTAATGCAAAATCGCATGCCATGGAGGCGCTGCCTGTGCAAAGATCTCCAGCCTGCGGCGGCGATGGGGGACTGTAACCCTAGAAAGAAAAGAAAATCTCCCGCGCGCGCCATTCTTCTCTCCCCTTTACTCCTTTAGCAAA
>CM076572.1:1126846458-1127132181 GCA_034641835.2 Pinus albicaulis | reverse complement strand
TGGGTTGAAGCATGCACCTCGTGCTTGGTACACCAGGATCGACAACTATTTCACCGGGTTGGGCTTCACCAAGAGTGAATCAGATGTGAATATTTACCATATTGTGGTAGAAGGTAAAATTTTGATAATTTTACTTTATGCATATGATTTGATACTGAAAGGTGATGAGCAGCTCATCAAGTCTTGCAGAGAGGATCTTGAAAGAAAATTTAAGATGAAGGACATGGGGCTCTTGCACTATTTCCTGGGATTGGAAATTTGGCAAAGAGATGGGGAGATATTTGTATTTGAGGGAAAGTATGCCAACAATATTCTCAGGAAGTTCCACATGGAGGGCAGCAAAACCCATGGAAACTCCTCTAACAGGAAACTGGAGGAAGGAGGAAGTTACTTCAGGTGAAGTAGTAGATGCTGCTGTCTACAACCAGCTTGTGGGTTTACCAATGTATTTTGTGAAAACATGACCAAACATATGTTATGCGATTAACTAGATTAGTCAAGCTATGGTTAATACTACCAAGATATTTTGGAAGGCAGGAAAGCATGTGCTGAGATACCCCAGAGGCACTACATATTTTTGGCTATGGTACAAATGGACAAAGGGATTGAAGATTCAAGGCTTCACAAATGCAGATTAGGTAGTGGGTCCATCTGATAGGAAGATGATGTTAGTGTTAGTATTTGTAGCCTATCACCAATGATCAAATGGACTCTTATAATGTATTTTTATGGTCCCATAGTCAATTTTTTGTCATTTCATTAGGTATTCAAGAAAAAAATTGGTCACTAGATATTTGTTGGATTAATAAGTCATTCTTGCGGACAAGATAGACCTCCCAAGTGTCCTACAGACAGCTAGCAACAAACAGACAAATAAAAACCATTTTCTCTAGATACTGTTTGACATGGAATTAATTATAACAAGGTTTTAGAAACCTAATTGTAGTCCAGCGCTGCTCTTCTTTCCAGTGGCTTGAATAAAGTCGTCGTCAAGGATTTGCAATCATAAACACAAGAAAAGATCAAAAGCACCTGTATAATAAATCAATTTATGAATCAAACATCTATCAATATGATTAAGGAATTCATGAAATGAGATAATCAATTAAATTGCCCATTGAGAAAACAATATTCATTCGTATTAACTTAAATAAGAAGAGCCTTACAACCGTGTCCACCTTGATGTCATACAGGCCTTCTTGGGGTCCGAAACAGGCGTTTCTTTTACTCTGACAAGTCTTGAACTCTTCCAACCGAGATACATACAGGTATGTAATCTTTCCCACATAAAATCTCAGCTAAAAGGGTCTGAGTTTCAATAGCATTTCACTTCCAACAATACTAAAGCTTCAACTCATCCATTGTAACCCTTTGAGGTTACCCTATGCCTCTTTTTATAGTGAAAGAGAGGAGGTTATGGTTCCAAACAAGAAGGGATAGAATCCTCCTTGAAAGGGATTAGTTCCTTACATCAAGGGGTTAGCTCCTTAATGGATGGGATGCATGAACCTGAAAAGAGCAAACTTTCCACCACAGGAATGTTTCTAGAATCTTCCAAAAATGACTCAAACTGAGCTTCTAGATTTTACTTGCGCCTTTTCTTTACCTTTTACAGGGGTCCACACCCTTAATAAACAGAAAGTGCGTTTAGCTCTGCATGATTTATAGCCAAAAGGTGCGGCACCGCAAGAAATACTAAGAGAAAGTGCGGTACAAGAGTTTTTAAGACTTTTATGAGCTTTTCTCTTAATTTCAAGGCTTGAATTTAGGAACTTTGATGTTTTAGACATCTAAGGGAGTACTAAAATATCATGGTGACAAATTTCAGTGTAAAAAATTTCCCCCTAAAGTGCGAAGTCTGAGAGTATTCGAAGAGTGATGTGCTTTATCATTTCAAGGATCAGCCTGTGGACACCCCAATCGGAACCCTGCAAAAACATTCAATGCAAAACATATATATATGTATATCATCGCTGAGGTAGGCATTCTCATACTTAGATCAAGACTAACTAAACTTGTTCTGATACATAAATGATTTTAATATTACATCAATAGTGTAGACACAGCATGGGCGCAACGATCTGTAATGAATAGTCTACTGCAAAATGAATAATAAAACTCCTTGCAACCTGGATGGTGGAAACTAGATCCAGGGTCTTGATTTCTGCTTCCCGAACTAGTACAATTCTATCCATGCGATTAAATGTGTTGAAGTCGAACATGGTAGAAACCACTTGATTACCATTCAATGATGTGAACTGTTAACAAGTGTGAGAGAAACCACCAATAATGAAAATGGCTCTCAAAATACTCAGTACAATCCATGAAATGTGAATAAGTGATCTGAAGTCGAAAATTTCACGGAATCGTTCGATCGAAGGTCAACCATGCAACCTGTTGTCGAAGGCGAGAAACCTGCCATTAAGGCATGCAGATTCCAAGGTACTGACGGATTCTAGATCAACTTCCTAGATGATGAGCTGTCTTCAATAGAAAGTGATTTTTCGTAAGCAGGCTCACGACATGAAACCATAGATCAAGTTTTGAAGAAATTTTTTATAAGGATTGACTCAGGAATGGTCAATGCAAATGGAGACAAATGTTTGCAGATGAATGGTTTGTTTGACTGTCCTCTAGAACCATAACGACACTGTAGATGGTTTAGTGACAGTTGCCCTAAGCTAATACCCAGAAACCAGCTGAAGACCTTCAATATGGTTTGATTAACTGATAGGCAAAGGATTTCCCAACCCATGTAGAAATGTGACAAAAAGTGTCGTGTTCAAGAGTGGTGTAATGCCTTTACAAATCAAAGTGTAACAAATGAATATGTTTTCTCTCTTTTCCCCCACCATTTTTGGCAAGTACCTCTTTATTTTTTACAAGCTTGAGGAGGATAACATTTTCTTGTTTATAAGCTCATCCTTCAGATGAGTCCAACTTAGTTTAAAATCGAACCCTAAGAAGGAGTGGTCCATTCCTGTTTGAAATCGTACTGTTAAATTTTAACGAGTCCAGTATAGGAGAAACTCGGTGTTTTTCATTTTTAGGGAGTTAGAAGAAAAAACTTAAGAAAACTCCATGGGTGTACTTTTTCATAAATTTAGTCTCTCAGGCCCGAAAAAGGATAAAATAATGCAAGAGAGAACTCTATTGACCATAATTAGTCAACGTATACCTTTTTTGTAAATAGTCCATTTCAGTCCGAAAAAGGGGTAAACTTATACTAAAGGGACGACTGTTCATTTACTTTAATGAGTTCGAATATTCAAGTACTCGGCAATCTTTTCATTTTTAGAGAGTCTGAAAAGGGCTTAAAAGAGGACTCCATGGTTTCGCTTTTTCGTAAATTTTAAAGAGCCCGAAAAAGTGATAAAATTATACTCTTCATCAAAAATGATCATTTCAACTGAAAAATCTGGTATTCTGCACAAAAACTCGAAAAATTAAACATACTTGTTTCAATAATAAAAATATTTCGAAAAACCATCTTTTTAAAGTGAAAAATAAACAAATTTAAATTTCATTTATTCGAAAAAAACTTATAAAAAGGAGTTTTTCGTGTTCATTTTTACCGTTTGAGTTTGGAGTGAAGATTTTAGAGCTTTTGGCAAAAAATGCTTCGGAGAAGATTCTGGACAAAGAGACCATTGGAATCGAAAACCGTTTGCTCCAGGTAATCCACAACCTCTTTCTCTTGCTTTTCATCCCTTCAATTTCTTAAATTAGGGTCAAAATTTCATTTTTGGGAGGAAAATTGGTTCAAAAATCCACCCTCGGGGGTCCGCAGGTAAGACACTAGGTACCCGCGGACCCCGACATTTTCTCACAAAGGAAAATTTTGGGGCCCCGCACTTTTAACACAGAGCCCATGTGGAGCTATGCACTGTCCCTGAGCGTAAAGTGCGGGGGCACCATAACAAATTTAAAAACACAATTTCCTCCAAAATTACCCAAATTTTTTGTTTTAAAATGATTCTAATCCTTCATTTTACTCATTGTAGGATATTCACAATGCTCATTTGGAGAGAATGGGAGCATGAGGAGGTAGATGAAGCAACAATGATTCATCAACCTACTTTGCAAGTTTTAAGAGCATGCGTGCTATTCAAATTTTGGGCTATCAGTGGAATGAGAGCTCAAGTAGATCTTGTTACTTGGTTGGTAAGAAAATGGGACATTCAGGACCAGTGTTTCGTGATTGGAGGTCACTGGCTCGAAATTGAGCTGGAGGAAATATATTTTTTGACTGGTTTGTCTAGGAGAGGCAAACCATTATCTCTATTTGGGGCTAGGCCACGTGGCCAGTTTGTTGCCAGCCTGCAATTAGAGTTTTGTAATGATGAAGCCAATCCTAGAGAAAAATGGATTGACATTAAAACTATCATTCGTCCCGAGTTAAAAGTGCTTGCTTTTACCGTTGTCAAGTTGTGCGGAAGCGCAACTTTGCATGTAGCTATTGGATCTCAGATGGGGATTGCAGTAGATTGTTTTCGAGGCATCATATTCAACTAGTGCGAGGCAGTGTTGGAAAATGTGAAAGGCCAACTTAACAGAGAAAAGAATGGGAAGTTAAACAACTTCGGATATGGATCTATCGTAGTTACCTTTGCTCTAGAGAGGATCCTTATGTTAGCCCCGCAGAACATTCATGTTGATGCTGGTAGACCTCGAGAGCCTCAGATGGTTCGATGGGTTGCTTTGATGGCCTGCCACAGTGAGGGTGGGGAGATTGTTTGATTTCCCTCGACTTATTTTCGTTGGTTAGAACGCTAAATTTTTGTGATATATGATTTTCCTTATGTGGGCATGGATTTCTGTGGCGATCGGGATATGCCCCTTCCTCCAGGAGCTCAGTGGGATGAGTCAGGTAAAAAATCTCTTTGACATGTTCTAATTTCTAATTTTTATTTTGTTTTTAAATCGTCCAAAACTGATAACAAAAATTTCAAATGCAAATGTGGGTCCACGTCGACCAGCCACTCTCCGCCCCTTTGACTGGAGGTAAAGGGATGCAGTTGCAACAACACCACCACCACAAGGTCAGACAGCAGAGATCCTGACTGATTTGGAGCACCATTTGGAGTGGCTAACTATGGACATCCCTGAGACCACCATAGATTACATTCCACTCCGTTTATAAAGATATTTCATTGGTGTTCCTGGACCATTTAGGAGATTTTTGAGTAGAGTGGCACGAGCAGTAGTGTATTATCATGATCATTACCATGGATAGTGGATGATTGACTGTATAGACTCATTTTTTTGTATCACTTTTTTCCGATCATAAGGCGTTTTGAACCTATGATCGAAGATGATGTACTATTTTTTGAACACTACATCTATACTATGATATACTATTATTTCCAGTTACCTGTTCAATCATGTTATCGACTGTTGATTCACTAATTTATTATTGCAAATGTCTTTTTATAACACTAGGATCTATTGCATCTGCTAATGTGTTTAAATTCCTTGGAATGTGTTGATACTCAATATAATCAAACTCTCGTTCCAAGAGACGAACCCTTAAAAATAATCTTAATAATCCTGGGTTTCTAATGGCATATACTCGGTTTAACTGTAATACAACGAGTTCAGAATCTAACCTAATGATCAAACTTAGAATTCCAAATGAAATAGATTCCGACAATAATTCAATAACTGCACTATATTCAGCAATATTGTTCGTTGTTTGACCGAGGCTTACCCCATGCATAGATACTAACTCGTCAGTGGGTGAATAAATAACCCAAGCTACGGAAGAGATGTTCCATGTACTATGACAAGGGCCATCATCAAAACCAATATATATTTGAAAGGACGTCGACATCTGCGATATCAAGAGTAATCCAGATACGCAGGAATAGTAGTAAAAGCACACTTAAGCTAGGCACATGTTTCTAATCTATAGCACACCAGCTAGAAAGTAACTAATATATAGAGAAGATCTCCACACAAAAATCAAGCATAATATCTCTTCAAATAAAATCCATTTCTGGGTTTACTTAAAGAGACCCCGTCAAAATCAATTAATTCATAGGCCCCTTTTGCAAGCTGTCGCTTGACAATATAAGGACCATGCCACATGGGTTAAAATCTCCCAGCCCCTAGTTTATTGTTGGCTTGTTCATAAATCAAAACTAGGTCTCCTTCTGAAAAATTATGAGGGGTAAGACTTCTATCATACTGAGCTTTCATTCTTTTCGCATGAGTCTCGGTAGCTAATGCAGCGGTGTGTCGATTCTCATGTAATTGAGCCAAGTATAAAAAACGTTTCTCCTCTTCAGAAGTGGCTGGTAGTAACTCTATGGCTAGTTGGAGTGATGGTATCTCACATTCAATGGGTAATACCACTTCTAAACCATAAACTAGTTGAAAAGGGGTAAAGCCTGTCAATGTTTTTGCTGAGGTTCGATATGCCCAAAGTGCTGAAAAGAGCATGGTATGCCAATTCGACTTATGAATTCCAATGATTCATTTAATCATGGTGACTAAGACTTTATTAATTGCTTCAACTAAACCATTAGCTTGCGGATAATATGGTGTAGAACTGTCATGGCATAGGCCAAGTTGGTCTATTAGCTCGGTCAACATGATATTTCAAAAATGGCTCCCGTGATTAGTAATTATCGCTTGGGGTACACCGAAACGAGCAATCACATGATTGAACACGAAAGTAGCTGCAGTTTTTCCATCTGCCACAAATGTAGACATCGCCTCAGCCCATTTGGTAAAATAATCTACTGTTAGAATAATATACCCATGCCCCCCGGCTGAGTGAGGGTTACATGTAATGAAGTCAATGCCCCATTTTGCAAAAGGACCGAAAAAAATTATAGGGTGAAGAGGAGCAAGTGGTGCACGCATTTTTCGATCAAATATTTGACAATTATGACATTTTTGGACCGCATAAATACAATCTTTAAATAAGGACGGATAGAAATAACCAGCGCGCAATATCTTTTGGGTTGTGGAATACCCAGACATATGACCGCCACATGCTCCAGAGTGACAGTCATTTAAAACCTTTTAGTCTTCTTCATGGGTTAGACAACGTCGAAAAGCTAAGTCTGCACCATGAAGATATAGTGTGTTGCCAACAATATGATATTGTTGAGACTGGAAATGTATTTTTCATCATTGCGACTGTGAAAGCTCAGATCGAAAAGATTGGGTCTGAAGATAAACAATAATATCTCCATGCCAAGGATCAATGGTACTAATAAGGAACAAGGATTCATCTATGATTGGTTGTTCCACCACATTTTCTGTATTAGTACATGGGAAATCACACATAAGTTCAACAAATATCAATGATTTCTTAGATTTGGATTTTTCAAACTCCAAATCAAACTCCTACAGGATGACAATCCATTTAGAGTATTTTTCCCCTAGTAATTGTTTGTTCAAGATATACATCATAGGGTTACAATCAGATATCACTGTTGTTTTGTGTAACAATATGTAATGACAAAAATGTTGGACAACTTGAACAACTGCCAAGGCTAATTTCTCCACATGTGAATATTTGATCTCAGTCGGATGAAAATTTTGACTAAGATAGTAAATCACATGTTCACCATGGAATTCATCTTCTTGAACTAAAACCATCCCTATCGTGGAATCGGAAGCGGAGAGGTACAGAAAGTAATCTTGGTTATAGTTGGGAGGATGCCATAATGGTGCATGGGTCAATGCGTGTTTTAGAGCATCAAAAGATCTATCAGCAACTTCATCCCAAAAGAAAGGAATATTCTATTTCAACAACCTAGTGAAACCTTTCGTTAACTCGGCGTAGTTAGGAATGGATTGACATAAAAAGTTTGCTTTCCCTTGCAAACTTTGGAGTTGGAAAATAGTAGAAGGAGGAGGTAAATTGATGATTGCTTCAACCTTTGATGGGTCGACACGAATGCCTGCCTTTGAGACAATAAATCCTAATAATCATCCGGATTGTACACAGAAAACACATTTGTGAGGATTCAGATGAATCTTATAATTCCTACATCGTATAAAAATGGCTCGTAAATGAGTAATATGATCTTCTCTACGTGAAGAATGAGTAGAAAAATCATCGAGGTAGGGCTGCACAATGTGCTTAATGTCGTGAAATGCATAAGACATAGCCCTTTGAAAAGTGGTGCCAGCATTCTTAAGGCCAAAAGGTAGTTTGTGATAAGAAAAAGTTCCCCATGGACAAACGAAAGTTTTTTTAGGTTGATCTATAGGGAGTATGTTGATTTGATTGTAGCCGGAAAATCCATCCATGAATGAGAACATTTCACTTCCAGCACAATCTTCAATAATTTGATCGATGTAAGGGGTTGGATAATTGTCTTTTGGACAAGCTCAATTTATATCCCTATAATCGATACATACTTGTATTGTTCCTTGTTTTTTATTGACCGGAACAATATTATATACCCTGTCCATGAGTGGAATTGGATAAATAAAACCTGCATGAAGTAATTTTTCAACTTCGGCTTTAATAGTGGCAGCTTTTCTCAGATGTATCTGACGTAATATTTGTCTAACGGGTTTAGCATTCGGGTATGTCTTAATTTCATAAACAACAATCAATAGATCGATTCTTCGCATTTCTTCATATGACCAGGAAAAAATGTCGTAGAATTCCTAAAATAGGGATTTATATGCTTAGATTTCATCAGTTGTACAAGAAGCACCTATATGAATGTTTTCAACAATTCCAGGTTTTACTGAAATATCAAGAGGAACCGTTGTAGAAATATTTTATAAATTCAATTCAAAATCAAAATGTGAAAGAGGATTCTGAGGGTCTTTGACATAATCAGTGGTAA
Organism: Pinus albicaulis; assembly: GCA_034641835.2. Lineage (NCBI taxonomy): Eukaryota > Viridiplantae > Streptophyta > Pinopsida > Pinales > Pinaceae > Pinus > Pinus albicaulis. The sequence goes on along the minus strand of CM076572.1, from coordinate 1,127,123,359 downwards.
AAATGGTGGAAAAATCATTCTCAAAACTATCGAGATCATGTAAAAAAGAAGACCTATGATGAAGATCTTCCCATGGTAACTCATCTATGGACAATAATTCACGAATATGTTCATCAGTATTCAATACTTGTTGAGAAGGATCTGGAATTGGTGTCAAAGCTAAGCTAGATATTGAAAATGACTCCTGATTGATCACATTCACTAGATCAGACTCAGTTGAAGGAGTATCAGAAAATGATTGTACATTCTGATATGCTAACTCAAAAGGACTCAAAGGCATCGGGCCATCGAAAGAATCCAATTCTGATTCTAAAGTTACTATCCAAGGATCATCAAAGGGAATAGTACTTGATGTAATCATATTGATATTAGAAATAGGAAGTTATACGTTGGGAGTAGGCAGGGAAAAAGTTCCCAGTAAAGCCAAATATTTAAGCAAACCTACTCCAACATCCTTAAAAGGGATAGTCGATTTTCCAATATGTTGGATGCTATCAGTAGAGGCTGGGTCGGATGAATAATATGAGAGCTAATCTATTTTAATGATCTTTCCTTTATGAGGAAACATGATGAGACGAAAGATCGATGATACAACAAAAGTTATGGTGTAAGACCAACTGTGACCTAGGAGAAGGTTGTAATCTAGAGGGGCATCAACCACCTCCACATCTAGATTAACCGGTTCGAATCCTGGAGATCTACGGCTCCTAAGGCTGACAAAAGTAATTTTCTTTGGGCTGGGCATGATTTCAATACTTCCAAAGCCGACATTGCTGAAGGGGAAATTGCCAAATCTTCAACAATATTGTAATTTTGAGCAGCTCTCGCATGTGGATTGAAATCTGATTTACGAGTACACCTTTTGCAGGCGATTTAATCACTAAGTCAGGATTTTATTTCTCAATCTGTAATGGATCAGACACTGAGGGAGATGTAGTTGATGTATAATTGGATGTTTCTGCTTATTTACCAGTATTTTTACTACCATAATATTGCGATTGCATCGCAACCATCAAGATATTCTCAAGCATATTGGAGGAAGATCCAACCATGTTACTATATTGAGCGGGAAAGGGATCCTTCAAGACAGCAAGTATAGGCAAACCCTTAATGAATTTTGATACCTCGACTCTATGCAAGCACTCTTTTGTAAAATGATCCTCATCACAGATTAGACAAGGATATCGAGGTTTACGTTCTTTGTCAGTTGGTTCAGTTGTATTGTTTTTATCTTTTGAAGATTTTTTCTTTTTACTCTTACCTTTCTTCTTACCACCAGTTTTAGATTTGGCTGTACAACATGAATATCGGTGGAAGCTTCAACATGAATATCAGTGGAAGCTTCTAGGGAAGAATCTCCTTTGGGTGAATCGGGTAAAGTGATAATAGGAGAAGTGGTCTTGGAAGACTTCTTCTTACTTTTACCAGTGCTAATAGAACCAATTACACCATCAGTGGCATGAGAGCCAGAAGGAGTTGTATTTAATTGACTAGGTCTTGGTAAATCAGGGATTTTATCATATAGAGTACCTGACTAAGTATATACAAGGTCAAGGTATTGAGCCTAAGAAATGACTTTCTCTTCTGTAACAATGCCTCCTTTGGCCACATCTTTAGTAATTTTGGGCAATAATGATTTAATAAACCATTTAGCCAAAATCCGATCTGGAATAAAGAATTTCACTAAACGCCTTCTACGTCTCCATTCTTGAATGTGATCAGATATGTACGTAGACGTAGACTGTTTTAATGAAGTCAGAAATTATGTTTCGTTGTCGTATCTGACAGGCAACTGAAAATGGGTTAAGAAAGCAGTAGCTAGTGCATTAAAATTATTAAAAGAGCTGCATGGTAACTTAATGTACCATTTAGCAAATAGACCAATGAGAGTTCTCTGAAAAAGACACAATCGAATTGAATCATCGATTAGTGAATTGGATGTGCACTAGAGGTGATAAGTCATAACCTGATTAGATGGGTCCTCTCCTGACTTACTTTCATATTTCAGAATATCACTGGGCAACTTGTTAGGCATCGGCGGCCAATATGGAAGATAAAAAATGGGATCGTTCGTAAGGCGTGATAGATCCGATAAATATAATGTTGTTATGAATGGTAACGAATGGCTAGGGTCTTGATAACCTTGTGTGATCAAACCAGTGCCAGGAGGAGGATATCCAGGATATCTTGGAATTGGATGCGCATTTGGAATCGTGAAACCTCTTGGGTAACCAGGATTAACTGGACCATACTGGGGTTGTTGAGGTACTTGATAAGTATACCCAGGCCATGGTTGATACTTATATACTAGATTTTGTGTAGCCTATCCAAATTGATATTGTCCCTGGTACGGTTGATAAGTAAACTATGGTTGAATAGAGACAATCGTACTAGTACGAGCTTGTCCTGTAGGCATATGGACCGTAGTCTGAATTGTGGGTCCTAACTGTGGCACAGAGGCTTGAAGAATTTGCATTGATGCAGGGATAGAAGAAATCGGAGCTACATATACTCTAGAAATAGGTGTTGTAGGTTGAACAGAAGTTGCAGTAGCTACAGCAGTCTGAGGCGGAGTCTGAGGTGTACTAGGCTCGGGCTGCTGAACAGAACCAGGTGCAGGGACTTGAACAGTAGGCTGGACAGGTTGCTGGGTTGGACCAGAAACTAAAGGTTGTCCAGGTTGATTAGGTAATTGCACATTAGGTTGCATAGTCTGTTTAATTTGAGACGGATTTCACACCATGTTCATTCCGGGGTATTGATCCGTAGAAGGTTGTGCATATGAAGGACCATAACTTGGTTGAATGTAGGGTTGATAATTAACTGGTAAATTTCCAGCTCCTTGTAATAATGGTTGACCGGAAGGAATTTGGAAACCTTGAGTTGGGTACTAACCTTGAGGTTGATAACCTTGAGGCATGTACTAAATCTAGGGTTGATAAGGACCTTGAGGAATATAATGAGTCTGGGGTTGACCTTGGGATATGTATTGTCCTTGAGGTATGTACTATCCTTGAGGTTGTTCTCCAGGTAAATAATATTTTCCTATAGTTTTTCCTGGTTAAAAATTACCTTGAGGTTGCCCTCCAGGCGGTAACTGACTACCTTGAGGTTTCCCCTTTGACTACCTTGAGGTTGTCCCCCAGGTGGTAGCTGACTACCTTAAGGTTGAGGATTTGGAATATTACCAGACATCATAAAAATTTGCTCCACGTTCAACGTTTCAGTTTAAGTTCCATTTGTACCAGATGATAACACTTGTTCAGTTGGTCAAGGAGTTTCTCCTGAGAAGGTCCCAGAGAGTAACTGGTACCCCGAAGGAACAGAAGGACCACCGTATAAAAATGTCTCCGGTGATTGGGAAAACATAGACGACTCACCTGACATAATTGATGAAGGATAATAACCTCTTGGTGTAGGATGAAAAGGAATTCGGGGTGGTGAAAAAATAAGATCCGGGTTTTCTAAAAAAAAATTCAATGATAAATACCAAGCATCAGTTCTAAAAGGACTATAGAATATTGATTCACGCTCCCTAAGATTCAAAGTTCTTTGGGTTTCAGGAAGAGTTACATCTTCGTCTGAACAAACAAGTTCTTCAATAGATATGAGGTCAGAAGGAATATTTTCAGTAATGCAATATCTTACCCTAGGTGAACCAGGATCACTAGAAGTTGGAGTAAAAAATCCTAAATATGGTTCCAAAACAGCAGGTTCAGTGTCAGGCTCAGAAATTTTAGGTTCTTCAGCTAATTCACTGGAAGGAGAAATACTACCAGTAACTTCGGAAACTGAAATTGGCTCTTGAATACACTCAGTTGTTTGTGATTGATAATCAGGATGAATAACTATAAATTATTCTCCTATTTCTGTTGATTTAATTCTACTGTCACTAGGCGATACTAGAGCTCGCAGCCCTTCAAGTTGGCTTGGTGTATACTCAGGGGGCTTCCCCTGGAGTTATGCGATTGTCTTGGTAATTTAGCCACGATTAAAAATTATTAATCACATGCAATCAAAGAAATTTTCAATGAAAACTCCTAGAGTCGCTAAGGAAACAAACAAATGAATCACATGCCTAAAAAATCTAGGAGATCAAACCACACACAAACAGTAACTTCCCACACTAAAAACACTAGTTGGTGATGAAATCCAACATCATAGTATTTTAATGTAGAAAGGGAGGTTAGAACAGTTACCCTGACAACCTGCTTAATGAAACAGACTGGTGCAATTTTCTCCACTTAAACCATCTCGAGTGAAGATAAACCTCCGGAGAGTCCAAGTGAGTCTAGTCAATTTCTGTTCCAGGTACAGTGGGATCTTTCCTCCACCGTCACCTTAGGAAAAAACCATAAATATTATGGTCACTATGGTTACCAACAGGAACTAATATACCTGGGGGAACAGTCTATGATCCAACATACGCGCAAGGGAAGAGTAACAAAGCTCAATCCCCTTGAAGGCTCCTTGAAATAATCCAAGGTATACCAACAAGTGACCCCAGACTCCTCGACAATGGTCTATCCGAGTTTTACCATTGTTAATATGCGCATATCTTCTATCGTTCCCAATGAGATAGAATTGATCATCCCACTGGTTCAGATATGACCTCGTGCTTGACTCCTTTAAGAGGAGCTTCCCAGAGCATACAAGTGACTATTGGATTTTTTCCTACCGCAAGATCAACTACTTGTTTGTTTTAATTGTCTTGGAGAGTTAATTACTCCCTACTCCAAGACACTAGCCTAAGCTATATTAGTGAAAAGAGCCCTAGAAATATAAAAATTACTAGATTGATTTTAATTTAAGCGTTGATTTTAATGGGTTGTTTCTTAGGACAATAGGTGTGAAAGTGAAACTGATGATATGTAGTGACCCATCTCAAAACACACTAAAAATGCATCTATTATGAGAAACAATTCTTGTTCTTTCAATGAATTCTATATAAAGGAAGAGTTGAGAAACACAATCTTTTAAAAACAAATCTTTCCTTCAAACAAGAATAAATGAAAAGAAATTTAATTTCAATGAGAATTCAAAATGATCTATTGCTCAATAATAAATCCCTTTTATTAAAGATCGAAACTACAAACCAAGTTTTTCTTCAAAAGAACACTACAATTTCTAGAAATAACACTCAAAGCTAAAAACACTAATTCTGATATCTAAAAATTATAAAGACTAAACCTGAATTAAAACTTCAAATATTTTGAGGATGTCTTGCTTAGCTTGTAATCTAACTAAGAAATTATTTTCTTGGATCAGCAAGAACTCAAAAACATCCAATTTTGGTTTTTTAAGTGAAATTCCAAACTTATCAACAAAGTTTTTTAAAGATTTGCAAATGAGAAAAATGGGATCTAAATCTCATAAAAAAATTTCTACTATGATGTCAGACTTTGCAAGAAAGCAAGGAAATACTAGTGATCTAAAGGTATACCAAGGTTTCTAATCTTTGAGCGGGATAAAGACAAAGCAAAAATCATTATAACATGCAAATCTTTCATAAAATCATTCAAAACTAAAAATGCTGAAATAAAATCTTAACCAAAGCTTCCTAAGAGAAGATACAAGTCTGGGTATTCACTGAGAATCTAACAAACTAATCTAGAAAAGAGGATTTTAAGGTTTTTCAAAAATTTTCACAGGGTCTGCAGGATTCAGTGCAAACTAGTGCGATCCCGCACTGTGGGTACAAGAAAAGTGCAGAGCTACCCGCACTGTCTATAAAATAAAAGAGTGAACACAAGAAAACTAAAGAAAAAATAAAAAAAACTCTAAATCATTTCTCAGGGATTCTACAGGGATAAACTACCCAAGCCAGTATAAATCAATCAAAATCAGAAAAAATGAATTCACAAGTCAAAAGTAAAAGAAATTAAAGTTCAAGATCCAGTCCCCAACGGAGTCGCCATTTTTTTGGATGGATAAGTTGTTCTTGCGGACAAGACAGCCTCCCAAGTGTCCTACGGACAGCTAGCAACAAACGGATAAATAAAAACCATTTTCTTTAGATATTGTTTGACATGGAATTAATTATAACAGGGTTTTAGAAACCTACTTGTAGTCCAACGCTTATCTTCTTTCTAGTGGATTGAAGAAAGTCGTCATCAAGGATCTACAGTCACAAACACAAGAAAAGATCAAAAGCACGTGTATAATAAATCAATTCATAAATCAAACATCCATCAAGATGATCAAGGAATTCAAGAAATGAGATAATCAATTAAATAACCCATTGAGAAAACAATATTCATTCGTATTAACTTAAATAAGAAGATCCTTACAACCGTGTCCGCCTTGATGTCATACAGGCCTTCCTGGGGTCTGGAATAGGCATTTCCTTTACTCTGACAAGCCTTGCACTCTTCCAACAGAGATACATATAGGTATGTAATCTTTCCCACATAAAATCTCAGCTAAAAGGGTCTAAGTTCCAACAGCACTTCACCTCCAATAATACTAAAGCTTGAACTCCCTTTGAGGCTGCCCTATGCCTCTTTTTATAGTGAAAGAGAGGAGGTTATAGCTCCAAACAAGAAGGGATAAAATCCTCCTTCAAAGGGATTAGCTCCTTACATCAAGGGGTTAGCTCCTTAATGGATGGGATACATGAACCTGAAAAGAGCGGACTTTCCACCGCAGGAATGTTTCTAGAAGCTTCCAAAAATGACTCAAACTGAGCTTCTAGATTTTACTTGTGCCTTTGTTTAATATTTTATAGGGGTCCACACCTTTAATAAATAAAAAGTGCGTTTGGCTTCGCATGATTTATAGCCAAAAGGTGCAGCACTGCAGGAAATACTAAGAGAAGGTGCGGTACAAGTGTTTTTAAGACTTTTATGAGCTTTTCTCTTAATTTCAAGGCTTGACTTTAGGAACTTTGATGTTGTAGACTTCTAAGGGAGTACTAAAATTTCATGATGACAAATTTCAGTGTAACACCCCTATCTGCCTTAGCTTCCATGTCAAGAAACCTTGCCACTGAACCTATTGATTTATTGACTCGATATAGCCCAATGGTAGCAAGCCTTCATCTTTTCATTTTGCAAACATACAAAACCAAGACACAATTCATAGAGTTAGCCATCTATCTTTATCATTAATCAATATTATAAACCCCTTTGAGAGAGCCCTCTCAGACTGAAGAGGCTAAGCTTCAGTCAAAAGTTGGCTTCAAACTGTTACTCCAAGTAGACTATTGAAGAAGCCCAAGAGGACTCAATTTGGTGATAACATTTTGGCACCGTTGTCAGGGACCAAAGGTGGAACTTTTCCCTAGGAAGAACGAAAAAGTTTCAGTTCTAAGGTCTGACAGCAGTAGACACTTAGGCACATATTGGCTATATTTTTGCTCTGGCGACTCCACACATAAAATAATCAATTGGAAGGTGACTCCATTGCTTGAGGATCAGTAGCTTGATGAAGTTCCAAGATGAGTTCCATTGCAAGAAAAAATTCCAGGTATGCCCCTATGAATTGGTCTCATATCCCTGGTTTTCCAAATCATATGCCAAAGATTGAATGGTTAACTAATCTTCCCATATTTAAAGATGAAAAGAAAGACAATTTGCTCTTCATTTGGTTAGATTCCATATGCATGTACACAAACTTAAGGTTCAGTTCTCTGAGGATTGTCTCATGAAGATGTTTATGGCCACTTTAGAAGGAAAAGCATGGTCTTGGTATGAAAGCCTACCAAAGGGTTCATTATATTCTCTTGATGATTTCCATATTTCATTTTATGAGATGTATGAAGAGTGTCATCCCTCCTTATTGTTGGTCAAAGACTGTTGTAAGCATTGTGTGACTTTTATTGAATATTTGGAGAATTGTTATGAAGATGATGAGTTCATGGATGAGGAAATTTCAGAGGCCCTTCTTGAAAATCCCTTTCATCACCAAGAACAAATGATAGCCTCTCTCTTGGATGAAAATGAAACCCAGCATGAGTTTATTTATGAAAATCATGTTACATCCTCTGAGTTTGATGAAAATTTGCAATAGACTTGTCAGTATTTTGATCATCAAGAGTATGAGAATCATTTCAAACAACAAGAGGAAATATTGTTTAATATTCCTAAATTAGCATATAGCTAATTGGAATATTAAAATTTTGTTTTGCTTCTTAATTGGAGGAATAAGAGGGTATGGAGACCCATAAATCTCCTTATTAGGAATAAAGACAATCCTAGTATGAATGGAGGTCAACTAAAGAGTTGGATTGAAGACCCTTGGGTGTGAAAAGGGGTTGGAGCATGAATACTGGGTCAACTTTGACCAAATCAACAACGTTGTTATGGATGGAGTGGACATTCAATGAGGGACAACGCAATTTTGGAGGGAGATACTTTTCGTGGAAGTAGTGCCTTTAATGAGTGGGGCCAAGGGTGAGGAAGCTCATCACTTATATATGGAAGAGGATGGCAGCCATTGAGCATATGATTGGATTATTATTTTCTTGATGGTCTATTTAGACTTGTTTCTCTCTTCAGCTGTTTAGCTAAGATTGTAGTGCTATTTAGCATAGGGTGTTCTTGAGCGGGAATCCCACCTCTTTCCTTGAGGAGCCTCTAGGAAGAGTATTGCACTATATTTCCACATTCTAGAATTTGGCCAAGCTACATCTTTCTTCTACAGTGCAGATTCTGTTTAGATATGTGCTGAGTTGTAGTGTGTAGCAGTTGATGGTTTCATTGGTCCATTTCTGAGCTTGTCTTCAGTGGAGGAATTAGTCTTTCCATTGGGAGATCATAAGGAAGGTATATGTGCTTCATGACATATTTTTGGCATCAGGCCAAGGTGATATCATCCCCTGCAGTGCAGTTTCAGTCCACGACTGCATTATTTTAGTGAGTTGTTGCAGTGGGCAACCCAAAAAGGGCTGAAAATCCAAACTTAAAATCTGGCGAATCCATTTCTAGGTTTTTTTGGGTTTTTTTAGTAGAATCCATGGTTAAAATTCCGGAATCATTCTGAGCACTCAAACAGCCTTCCACACATGGTTCTTCTCCTTAGTAGCAATAGCAATAATAGCAGCACAACATTTCCAGTGCTTGGTTTCTTTAGTGTATTTCAGCCATCTTGTGGCTTGAGTGCATTCATTTTGGAGCACTGTGTACTTTCATTTGATGTTGATGTATAATAATATGGATTAGTTGTTTATGCTAATGTTTTAATGTTTTGATGTTATATTCTGGCATTCCCGACATTTTACAGTTTTGTGCTTGCATTCTGGTTATTGCCTAGATTGAAATGTTATGAATGTTCTATATTCCTTTCTTTTCCATTTTAGAATATTACAGTGGTATCAGAGCATAATCTTGGCTCAGCCTGTGGATCTTAGCCATTATGCTATCAAGAGAATAAGAAGAAGGAGAAAGAAATCAAAATTATTGAAGGAATAATTTTTATCTCATCTATTTTCAGATCTACGAGGGACCTCACCAAGGAGGTCAAGCAAAGAAAAGTGGAGGAAAGCAATGAAACCACAATAGTGTTTCAATATGAGGAAGGTCTTTATACTTCCTATCAACAGAAGAAAGGACCTGTATTGCATAGAGCTCCAAAGAAACATACATTGTCATTTTCTTTGAAGAATAAGACAAAAGGCACGGAGATGGAGGAGACTTAGATCATGAGATTCTAAGTGAGTATCTTGCAGAATACAAATCTCAATCAAGGGCTTTCAAAGAGAATCTATCTTTCCCACAGTTCATTCAGCTCAAAGAAGAAAGAAGACCTTGCAGCAATGGATTTCTATTATCCACATTTGATGGGTCATCCACATGCACAGTAAGGGCTTGGGGAATGAAGTTGGATGCATTCTTCCTGCTACACCTAGTGGTAGAGAGAGAAGCTATTGAGATTGCAGCGCTGCACCTTGAGGGTGAAGCAAGAATTTGGTGGTTCAACCATTTGAGTCATGAAAGACTGATTGCATATGGAGATTTTACTCAAAGGCTGATCAAGAAGTTTCACAAGAAGAAATTAGAGGAGAAGATACCTTCACCGCCACTTGCTGCAGGAGCACTTTCATCAGGAGAAAGAACACTTGCACCTTTGAAAAGTTGTCTTTATCTCTTGACATTTAGAGTCCCATGCACTATTCTGAAGATGCATGAGGAGGCGGAGACTTATACTAGCACTGATGCAGCCATAGAGGAGAAGCCATCATCATCAGTAGTTGGGGAAGTCATCACACCGGAGGAAGGAACCCTTGTAGCAGTACAAGATGTTCCCAAGATTTACCGAGGTATGCACATGTTTCCACTTTCTATTATTTCAGCACAACTTATGGAAGGTTATGGGAATATGCCATTGCATGACCTAGGGTCAAGATACACTACTGATTTGGAGCAGTAGACTATCACTATGCAGAGGACCCTTGACAAGATCAAGGAGGAGATATACATCCATCCTAGTATTTTATTGATGAGTTGCACACAACTCTTGTGGTTGGAGTGTATATTTTTGGAGGATAGGATGAGCATATTCCTAAACAATCAAATGCAGAACTATATGTTCAACATTGAGCATGAGCATGAGACAATAGATGCACCATCATGGAGATTAGCAGCGTTGTCATGGAGTAGCAGTGATGGGTTGGGGGCCCAACCATTATTGGAGCATTCCAATGATCTTTCTACATGTATAGAAGAGGATAGGTAGATGGTTGATGAGAGGCATCGTATCTCCCATTATTATGATGGATCCTTCTTGCTGAGAACTCCACAACTCAATGAGAATATTTTTCCATCAGTATATTTGGATCCTTATGGATTCAACATGATAATTGATGAGTGGTCTTGATATGGAGATCTCCAGGAGATTTTATTTCAACATCCCATGAAATGCAAAGATAGAAATCTAATTTGGGAGGATGGTATTCTCCATTGGAGAAATACCCATTGGGAGCATGATGATAGACACTCACCATTGGTTGGATGGGTGATCTTGATGAGCAAGAGGCTAAAAAGCCACTTTCATATCTATGACACAAGGCAACAGGAGGCAAGACTGCGCTCGCTACTCTTGAAAGAGTTTGACCAGCATGTGACATATCCTCTTCCAAAGGGTATGTTATTGGTTGGAACTTGGCATGACACTTGCATCATATGGCAGTAGAGAGTTTGGGTGCATTGGGATGATGTGGAATTCTTCATGTCAATCATTATGTTTTCACTCTATCGTTTGTATGATGGAGGTGTGAAGAGGCAGCAAGAGCTACTGTTGCTTTGGCCACTCTTGGGAGAGTATGGGTTGAATTTCTCCCATACTTTGCATGATATTTCAGAAGAGAAGGATGGAAAAATCAGGGTGCAAATGGGTTACCCTTCAGCATTAGAGGATGAGTTACTTCCACATAGGAAGGAGTCTCCGACATATAGCAACATGATGGTGGATGACTTTGGCATATGGCATGTCAAAGAATGGAGTCATGGAGTGGCAAGAGTCTTATCATCAAGGCCAACATCATTGTCACTTGAGAGTATGTATCTATTGATGGAGTGTTCCAAGAGGAGTATGCATCCCTTCATTTTTCAGACCAATATGAGAAGATTCTCATGGGAGGGCTCATCCGTGGACCTCACTTTCAGCCTACTCACAATGCATGGTAAGAAATGTATTTTTGTACTTATTTATCATTTCACAAAGTATTTTCATTCTCTCACCATCTATGTACAGTGCATTGCTCCACAAGAGGGCAAGATTATATTTGGGTTTCATGGTCATTCTAGGACCAACCTTTATGATGGAGATAGCCCTTCTTTGCATGAATTTGGGTAAATGTGGTGTTATTATTGTTATGCTCAGCTGATATATAATACCATTTGCTACTTCCTAGTAGATGAGAAAACATACACAGCTAGCAATTTGTTGAAAGACAACTTGCCACATGATGTTTTGAAACATTAGTTAGAAAAATTGTGTTGTATCCACTGGAGAAACCATTGGTACCATCCAACATTGCACATAACATTCAGTATCTTTCTGATTTGGATACCATATGGTGATGATGTACCATTCTCTTTGTATGTGATGGTTTGGGCTCATGACAGTAGAGAAGGGGTCTTTTCAGATCCAATTGTCCTTTTGTCTCTTGAGGGAAATATTATTGCAGCCACAATTCTACTGCATCTCTACACTTTTCATAAGTGGAGAAAGAGACAGCATGGGGTAGGCCATTTGGTCTATCATGTTCATATATGCAGCCCACCTACATTGCAGGAGCCAAAGGTGGAGGATATTTTCCATGACTTACCATTTTGGAGGGTGACTCACTTTGTGTGGATGATAGCTTGGGGCTTGGAGCTTCACATGGGGAGGAAGGTTCCCAATCATTTTCAGGTTCCATGGATCAAGAAGGCCTCTAGACCACATATATTTTCCTCCATGGATATCCCACTTGTCCATGATGAGAGCCATTTTGATTTTTCACCAAAGGCATACTTATACACTTGGGAGGAGAAACTTGGGGACATATTGATGAGAGAGCATCTTGTTCATTGGATGACCTTATCATATGCAGATGCTACTAGAGGAGGAGAGGAGGCTCTTCAATTCTATCCTTGCAGTTTCTTGGGGACAAGCAACATTTGGGAGGGGAGGATTGTAATATTCCTAAATTAGCATACAGCTAATTGGAATATTAAAAATTTTGTTTTTCCTCTTAATTGGAGGAATAAGAGGGTATGGAGACCCATAAATCTCCTTAGTAGGAATAAATACAATCCTAGTATGAATGGACGTCATCTAAAGAGCTGGATTGAATACCCTTGGGTGTGAAAAGGGGCTGGAGCATGAAGACTGGGTCAACTTTGACCAAATCAACAGTGTTGTTATGGACGGAGTGGACATTCAATGAGGGACAACGCAATTTTGGAGGGAGATCCTTTGAATGGAAGTAGTGCCTTTAATGAGTGGGGCCAAGGGTGAGGAAGCTCATCACTTATATAAGGAATAGGATGGCAGCCATTGAGCATATGATTGGATTATTATTTTCTTGATGGTTTGTTTAGACTTGTTTCTCTCTTCAGTTGTTTATCTAAGATTGCAGTGTTGTTTAGCACAGGGTGTTCCCGAGCGAGAATCCCACCTCTTTCCTTGAGGAGCCTCTATGAAGAGTATTGCACTATATTTCCACATTCTGGAATTTTTCCAAGCTACATATTTTTTCTACATTGCAGATTCTGTTTAGATATGTGCTGAGTTGCAAGGTGCAGCAGTGGAGGGTTTCATTGGGCCATTTTCTGAGCTTGTATTCAGTGGAGGAAGGATTCTTTCCATTGGGAGATTAGTAAGGAAGGTCTCTATGCTTCATGAAATATTTTGGCATCAGGCCAAGGTGATATCATCCCCTACAGCGTAGTTCTAGTCCACGACTACATTATTTTAGTGAGTTGTTGCAGTGGGCTACCCAAAAAGGTCTAAAAATCCAAACTTAAAATATGGACAAACCATTTCTCGGTTTTTTGAGTAGAATCCATGATTAAAATCCCGGATCATTCTGAGCACTCAAAAATCCTTCCACTCATGGTTCTTCTCCTTAGTAGCAGCAATTTCCAACAGCAGCAATAGTAGCAGCACAACATTTCCAGTGCTTAGTTTCTTTAGTGTATTTCGGCCATCTTGTGGCTTGAGTTCATTCCTTTTGGAGCACTTGTAATTTCATTTGATGTTGCTGTATAATGATATGGCTTAGTTGTTTATGCTAATGTTTTAATGGCTTGATGTTATATTCCAGCATTCCCAACATTTACAGTTTTGTGCTTACATGCTGGTTATTCCCTAGATTGAAATGTTATGAATGTTCTATATTCCTGTCTTTTCCATTTTGGAATATTACATATTGGAAGATAATTTCTATAATCCTCAGGTAAAGGAAGAAGTTTATTCTTAATGTCATTCCTTGCATCAGCCTACATCAAATAATGATCACACTAATGAGGAAGTGGATGAAAATTTTTCTTTATCCTTGTCTTCTAATCTGAAATCATTTGAGTACAAGTTAGAAGATAAGATTCAATTTTTGGATGAAGTTGCTAAGAACATTGAAAAATACATTGAAGTTTTAGAAGATCAAATTCAATCTTATAGTCTTCATGATCAAGATCGGTCTTTTCAAAAGTTTTTAGTGCCAGAACACAAAGAGAGGGTGCTACTAAATTTCTCTTTTGAGATTGAGGAAGAATACCTTGTTTTTTAAAATCATTTTGATAGCACACAACTGAAATCTTGTGTGGCTGAGAAAAGCATATATGAGTTGTCCAAAGTTGCAGAATGTCTTGAGAATCATCAAACAGATTATGTCTTCTATGATTCTATAGTTGACTACATGGAAGAGTTCTACAGTCTAGATTTCCAGTTATATTTTCATTATGAGGATCAAATAAATTTTATGTTTCCTTGGTCATTTCAGTATCATGCTTACTTTTGGTTCAAGTGCAGTCAAGAGGTTCAAATGTCAAATCAGATCAATGATTGTCTTCATTGGAAGTTTCATGTTGCTTGAGTTAAAAATGGAGATTGCGGCTGTTAAGGTAGGTAGGAGTGTGTGAATAATCTCAAAGTTGACTAAGCATCTTTTCAGTAGGTACACAGTTATTTTTTCAACGGTAATCATCAAGCTTGAGCCTGAGGAGAAATCCATAAGATCTTGGCGAAGTTTTCATAAATTTCAGAAGTTTTATTTCCAAGAAGATGGATGGCATTGGAACTACGGGTTCTTTGGTGTACCATAGGGTCACACCATCCCAAGCGGAGCCACTGTTATCACTCATAATTTTTTGAGTCATTACTTGACATGGTCATACAGTTCACTCCTCAAAAGGGTAAGGAATCCTTAAAACTTTTTCAAGTTGGCATAGGAAAGTTCATTTTTTCATATTTAACTTATCCTAAGTTTCAGGACCACCATCATTTAATCTAAAAAATACCTCCATATAGGTCACATCATGTTCCATCAGTCATCATTTCTTGACATATTTCATTTCCCAAGCTTACAACTCTGAAAAGAGGGTTTTATGTTTTCAGAATGCAGAATTTTCCTATTTTGTATATGTTTTTAGAATGCAGATTATGGACAGTTGGAGATGTGTTTCAAAAAAACAAGAGAGTTTTTGCTTCAAGACATACAAACCTACAAAATCCTCCTTCATTTTTGTAATATCTATCAAGGATAGGGAGAAAATAACTCATCTCTGAACCATGTGTTTTCAGAAAAAACAGAGTCATTTTAGTGATGAATAAACTTACTAAAGGAGAAAAGGATATTTTTGAAGAAAAGTGAAACATGTCAGAATATTGAACTTGCACTTAAATTCTACCAGCAGAAAGCTAAAATATCAATTTAAGGATCTCCAAGAGCATCTAGAAATAATCCATGAGGAGTTGGAGAAGAAGGGCCTAAAAATGATAGTAGTTGAGGAGCCAATACCTCAACTCATCATCAATGAGGAAGAAACACATCAAGAGTCCTAATTTGAGCTGATTTATGATTTGAAAGGTCAATGGAATGCTGGAAACAAATTTTTTACAGCTGGAAGGCATATTTTTGAAGTTAGGCAAAAACCTGGAATTTGTATACTTTTCAGCAGTTTCATAGCGTTTCCTAGGCTTGAAGCCAGGAAAACGCTATGAAACCAACTATAGCTTTATTTTTGTATTTAAAAACACTTTGGAAAGCTTCCAAAGGGTGGAAATGATATGGAGAATGTATCAAGGCATAATGAACACATTCATAAGGAAATAATCAAAAATTTTGATGGAAAAGGTCATTTTTCTACGCTACTAAAGTACGTTACGAAACTGCTGAAATTTGTTTTCATAGCTAATTGTTTTTTAAGGTTTCTGAGAAAATGAAAAAGTATTTTGGAAATCTGAAAGAGGTTTTTCTTCAGTAGAGGCACCTCTACAAAAACCTCTCTCAGTTTTTTCAAATCCATCAAGGTTTTTGGGATATGTTATGGCTGATTGCTACTATTGTAAACAGGTTTTTATATCAGTAATACAGAGTGGTTTTCTTCTTGATAGACCTGAGATTCTCATGGAGTTTTTAATTTTTTATTGATCTACATCATATGTTTTAATACTTGCAATATATTTCATTGATATTTCTTAGAATTCATAACTCTATGCTCTGACTTCCTTTAGTGATGAGATGACTGTGTTTTCCTATGTTTTATGAGTGAATTTCCTTTGAACCACTAGCAGTAGATTTCATTGACTCAGAATTCATAAATCTATGCTCTGAATTCCTTTAGTAATGAAATGAATATGTTGAACTATGTTCTATGAGTGAATTTCCTTTGTCAAATACCCCTATCTTCCTCAGCTTCCATGTCAAGAAACCTTGCCACTAAACCTATTGATTTGTTGACTCCATATAGCCCAATGGTAGCAAGCATTCATCTTTTCAACCTGCAAACATACAAAACCAAGACACAATTCATAGAGTTAGTCATCTTTTTTTATCATTAATCAATATCATAAACCCCTTTGAGAGAGCCCTCTCAGACTGAAGAGGCTAAGCTTCAGTCAAAAGTTGGTTTGAAACATTTACTCCAAGTTGACCATTGAAGCAACCCAAGAGGACTCAATTTGGTGATAACAAGTTCAAATCTCATAGAAAAAATAATTCCATGTGTTTAGATTCAACAAGATGACGAGATTGGTGAAAATTAAGCACCTTCACTAAGTGGGGCCCGCTGGCTATTTTTAGGTGTATGCCTATTTTTAGACATGGTGAGCATATTCTATAAGTTGCAGAATGCTATTTGTATATGTTTGGTCAAATGTCAAAATAGATGAGATTATATTTTTGGAATATTGGGTAAAGTCTATTTATATATCGTCAATCTAAAAATAGATGCATGTCGATTATTATTAGCCCTTAATAATAATCCGACAATAAATATCAACTTATTCTCTTGGAGCACTTTATTTCAGTGAAAATATTTGGCAAATCAGTGGGCTAAAGGAATTACGCAATTCCTAGGGTGGTTGGTGACTCATGCATGGAGGACTCAGTTAGAACTGAAGTGGAAAAGTTATGACAGAGTTGGAAGAGTAGTTATGGGAGTTGTTATTTAGTTTAACTCAATTAAGTGAGTTAAACTCAGTTGTGCTAGTTGTCTCTAGTTCTAACTGAAGATACACTAATGAGAGTTTAGTGAATTAATTATTTAATTAATTCATAACTAGAGACTCACTTGCAACTGAACAAATACAGTAGTTAACTACTTGCATGTCAGTTCCAGTGGAGTCCCAGTGGAGAGATAGGTGAAAGGGTGAGATGGACTATCTGTTGTGACTATAGTGATGCATTAAATGCATCTGACACACATTGGAGATGCCAATGAGGATTGTGCAGTCAAGGCAAGGCCAATTTGAATTCATTCAGTGGTCTTATTCAGCAGGGATTTCTCAGTGGAGGCATGTTGTCAGGAGGCAAGAAATTGGTGCATAGATATGCAAATTTCTGCATGACAGTGTGTAATGATTGTTGATTGTACTAAGAGCTTGATGTACTAAGCATTGTATGAGATTATTACATGATTCCATTGATATACATAATATATGATAGTTAGGGTTTTTAGCTTTAAGCTTTCCCATTAAACAACTGTGTTTATGTGCGATTGATTTTATTCATGAGTTTTGCAATTGGACATTTAATTTCCGCAAAGAATTAAGTGGAAGGATTATGTATGTAACATAAGATTAATTTTTTATATTAGGAGAATCTGGTAATACTATCAATATTAATAAATTTATACATGGTATGAGAGGCAGGTTAATCACTATAGATTGCAATAGTGAAGCGGTGCTGAGTTTTGTGTTGGTGGACAATTTGAATTTGCTGCAGAAATTTCTTGGTGCAGCAGTTGAGTATTCATTGAAATGTATTTCAATGGGTTGCGATTGGAGTATGCCCTTGAGGGTAGCTCGAATTACATATCCTGGAAAGACAGGATGGAGGTCGTGCTTGAAGATAATGGACTGAAGGATTTCATCGATAGTGATGTTCCTAAGCCTACTACTAGAGATGTTGTATTACTTGACGCACAAAAAAATAAGGTAGCGAAGACATGAAGAATTTTTTTGGAAGGTTTGAAAGACCATATTGTGTCTAGCCTTCACGGGAAAGCCACTCCATTTGCAATGTGGAAGGCTTTGGCAGATCTTTTCCAAATCAGTAGCGACCATAGGAAGTTGGCGCTGAAAGATAAGCTCAAAAAAATAAAAATGGAGAAGGGCGACAGTATTCCAAAATATCTCACGAAGTTTGTCCAATGTAGGGATGAGCTAGGGAGTGTGGGAATTATAGTTGCGGATGATGACTTGGTGAGCTTGGCTCTCCTTGGGCTTCCGAATATTTGGCATAGCTACGAAGACCATGTCAATGGACGGGAGAAACTGCCAGATTAGGAGCGACTTTGGTCGGATCTTGTGCAGGAGGAGATAAGGCGGAATACCAGGGATGGCTCTTCATCAGAGAATGATAATGAATAAAATTTCACTTTGGTTGCCAAATCAAGGAGAGGGAAGGGGAAGAAATCCCATCCAAAATCCGAGGCTAAAGGAAAGAAGATGGATTTGTCCAAAGTGAAGTGTTTTCACAGTCACGAACATGGGAATCTCGCCACTAACTGCCCACATAAAAAGAACAACAAGAAGGTTGTTGGAGCTGCAGCAGGTGAGGCCTTAGCCTCGCAATTTGAACTTGATTTCTCTTTGATCACATGCTTGGTTTCAAGCGCAATGGTATCGGTGTCGTATCTTGATAGTGGTGCTTCCTTCCATATGACAAGAGAGAAGGAGTTGTTTAGTGACTTGGAGGAGAAGGATCTCCAAATGCATATAGAGATGGGTGACAATGGTAGATACAGTGCGAATGACATTGGAACCATTACCTTTGAGAGGGAGTCAGGTAAACCATTTCTATTGAAATATGTTATGCATGTTCCAGGTCTGAAGAAGAACTTGGTCTCGGTCTCCATGTTGGAGGACAAAGGTTATGACGTTGTTTTCAGTGAGGGAAAATATTTTATGCGACATAAAACAATGGTTCGAACCAAGAGGATAGGGATTCAAGTTAATAATCTCTACAAGATAGAGGTAGATGGTTGCGCTGCAATGATGGGCAAAGCAGAAGAAGTGGTGAGCAGGGATGAGGGTGAATTATGGCACAGGAGATTGGGCCATCTTCACCATGACGCCTTAAAGATTTTGTAGCAAATTTCTATTGGACTTCCCAAGGGTACTCTTGCTCAGTCAGACCAGTGCAAGGGATGTACTATGGGTAAGTTTGTGAAGACCATATTTCATGAGAAGGAGAATCGTACTTCGGTGATCCTAGAGAGAATTCACACAGATGTGTGTGGACCTTTATCAGTTGCTTCAATAGAAAAACACAGGTATTATGTTATTTTTGTTGATGACTATTCTCGTAGATGTTGGATCTTCTTCATGCAGAGGAAGAGCGAAACATTCTCAAAGTTCTGTGAGTTTAAATAATTGGTGGAGAAGGAGTCGGGGAAGCAAGTGAAGGCTCTATAGAGCGATAATGGTGGTGAATATATCTCGAATGAATTCAAAGACTTCTGTAGAAAAGAAGGAATTCGAAGATAACTCATAGCACCTCATAATCCATAGCAGAATGGGGTCGCGGAGAGGAAGAACAGAACGATTGTGGGTGTTGCACGAGCTATGCTACATGACCAGGGCCTACTGATGCACTTGTGGGTGGAAGCATGAAACACCGCGGTTTATGTGAAAAACCGTTGTCCTCATAGAGTACTTGGCATGAGTACACCTGAAGAAGCTTTTAATTGTAAGAAGCCTGATATTTCTCATTTGAAGATTTTTGTCTCATATGTTTACATTCATGTGATAAAGGACACGAGGAAGAAGATGGAGCCAACTGCAGAAGTTGGGATATTTGTGGGGTACACAAAAACACCCCATAATTATCGTGTGTATTTTCCAAACAGTCATATGACTGTGGTGCGACGGGATATAAAATTCAATGATGTGAAAGCCATGAAGTTGTTGCTTGAGAGGGAGCTACACTTGCATGTAGAGGAGGAGCTGCTTGTTCCCAAAGATAAGCCTCTAGATGTGGATCGGCCACAGGAGGAGATTCATGGAGTGGAGGAGTCCACTCATGCAGAACAAAACATTATAACAGGCAGAAAGCATACCACAGAAGCTGAGAGACTGAATCTTGATGTGGCACAGAATGTAGGAGTCCCTACATCACAGCGCAGACAGAGACAGTCACCTGACTGATTTACTGGATACATGGCTCTCATGAGCAAGTGTATCGTGACAGAGCCATCTTCTTTTGAAGAAGCAGTGTAGGATCCCACATGGGTAGATGCCATGGTGGAGGAGTATGACTCCATTGTTAGAATCAATGCTTGGGAGACTGTTCCAAGGCCGGTGGGTAAATCAGTGGTAGGTTCAAGATGGATCTACAAGGTAAAGAAAGCTATTGATGGGAGCATCGAGAAGTACAAGGCAAGATTTGTTGCCTGATGCTTCTCACAGATCGAGGTGATTGATTATGAAGAAACCTTTGCAACTGTCGCACGGTATTCTTCCATAAGGACCATCCTTGCTCTCTCAACACAGATGGGTTGGCACATTCATCATATGGATGTGAAGATTGTGTTCCTTAATGGGATCATTGAGGAAGAAGTGTACATTAAGGAGCCTGAAGGATTTGAGATCTTCGGTAGCGAGTCGCATGTGTTCAGACTCAAAAGAGCAGTGTATGGGCTGAAACAAGCACCACGTACTTAGTACACATGGATCAACAACTATTTCACTGGACTTGGCTTCACCAAGAGTGAGGCGGATGAAAACGTATACCAAATTGTGGTGGAGGGTAAGATTTTAATCATTTTTCTTTATGTTTATGATTTAATACTAACGGGTGATGAACAGTTGATACACTCATGCAAGGTAGATTTTGCAAAGGAGTTTGAGATGAAGGATTTGGGCCTCCTTCATCATTTCCTTGGATTGGAAATATGGCAGCGAGAAGGTGATATGTTTGTGTCTCAAGGCAAGTATGCTCGGGAGATACTTGGTAATTTTCACATGGAGGACTGCAAGCCAATGGATACTCCTCTTCCAGAAAATTGAAGGAAAGAGGATGCTACATCGACAGAGGTAGTGGATGCCACTGCTTATCGATAGTTGGTGTGTTCGCTCATTTATTTAGTTAATATAAGACCAGACATATGCTATGTGGTGAACCAGCTTAGTCAAGCGATGGTTAAGCCTACCAATCTCTTTTGGAAGGCAGGCAAGCATGTCCTGAGGTATCTCAGGGGCACATCTGAGTATGGCTTATGGTACAAACAGACGGATGAGGTGAAGTTGCATGGCTTCACAGATGCAGATTGGGCAGGCAGCCCAACGGACAGAAAGAGCACATCAAGAGGGGTTTTCAGCGGAAGCAAAATACATGGCAACAATTCAAGCTGCATGTGAGGATATCTAGATGAGGAAGATCCTGGTCGGTTTGTTCGGTTCTCATTTAGATCCTACAATGATACATTGTGATAATCAGAGTTACATTAAACTCTCGATTAATCCTGTGTTTCATGATAGATATAAACATACCGATATCTTGTATCATCATATCATAGATTGTGTGCAGTGGGAGATCATGTTGCTTCAGTACATTCCTAAGGAAGATCAGGATGCAGATATTCTGACCAAGGCGCTTAGCAGGATAAAATTTGAATACCATAGAGGCAAGGTTGGGGTGAAGGATAATCCCTATCTTGTTTAGAGGGAGTGTTGAGATTCAACAAGATGATGAGCTTAGTGAAAATTAATCACCTTCACTAAGTGGGGCCTGCAGGCTATTTTTAGGTGTATGTCTATTTTTATACATGGTGAGCATATTCTATAAGTTGCAAGATTATATTTGTAGATGGTTGGTCAAATGTGAAAATAGATGAGATTATATTTTTCGAATATTGGTTGAAGTCTATTTATAGATCGTCAATCTAAAAATAGATGCATGTCGATTATTATTAGCCCTTAATAATAATCTGACAATAAATATCAACTTATTCTCTTGGAGCACTTTATTTCGGTGAACAGATTTGTAAAATCAGTGGGTTGAAGGAATTACACAATTCCTAGGGTGTTTGGTGACTCATGCATGGAGGACTCAGTTAGAACTGAAGCGGAAAAGTTATGACAGAGTTGGAAGAGTAGTTATGGGAGTTGTTATTCAGTTAAACTCAGTTGTGCTAGTTGTATCTAGTTCTAATTGAAGATACACTAGTGAGAGTTTAGTGAATTAATTATTTAATTAATTCATAACTAGAGACTCACTTGCAACTGAAAAAATACAGCAATTAACTACTTGCATGTCAATTCCAATGGAGACCTAGTGGAGAGATAGGTGAAAGGGTGAGATGGACTATCTGTTGTGACTATAGTGATGCATTCAATGCATCTTACACACATTGGAGATTACAATGAGTATTTCACAGTCAAGGCAAGGCCAATTCCAATTGTTTTAGTGGTCTTCTTCAACAGGGATTGCGTAGTGGAGGCAGGCTGTCAGGAGGCAAGAAATTGGTGCATAGATATGCAAATTTCTGCATGAAAGTGTGTAATGATTGTTGATTGTACTGAGAGCTTGATGTACTAAAATTTGTATGAGATTATTACATGATTCCATTGATATACATAATATATGATAGTTGGGGTTTTTAGCTTTAAGCTTTCCCATTAAATAACTGTGTTTATGTGCGGTTGATTTTCTTCATGAGTTTTGCAATTGGCGATTTAAATTCCGCAAAGAATTAAGTGGAAGGATTTTGTATTTAACATAAGATTAATTTTTTAGATCAGGAGAATATGGTTATACTATCAATATTAATAAATTTCTACACCATAGGGGGTCATATGACCAAGTAAAACTTGGTTGAAAACCCATCTTCTTTAACAAAGTGTCTGCATTAGCACCAGCTACTCTGGTATTGCAGTTGAAAAAATGTTGGCCTTGAGCTTAAACTGAGCTTTTCTATTTCCTGAGAGAAAATGCAGATCATCCATGTTTAAAATTTTTGTTATGTACTCCAAGGAGAAAAATCTCATAGGTACATATCTTGGAAGCTTGTATGGTGAGAGTTCACAGCCATGTACCCTGATCTCTGTGTAATTTTTGTATAGGTACCAATCACCTGTCTTTGCTTTCTCACTGAGGTGTAGGATCCTCTTAATATCTTCTCCAATTCTGGGCTCTGATTGACTTTTAAGGAGATGCCTTACTGGGTGAATAAATGAGTCTACGAATTCTGAAAAAGAAGTGGTTGTTGATGAAGCTATGGCCAATTATGTCCAGTGAATAACTGATTGATTCACTCCTTATGCATCCTACTTGTTGAAGTGGATAGGAAAAATTTCTGCCTATTGAAACAAAATCATATGAATAATCAAAGAAGAATAATTAAACACTCCTTGTATGGTGAATTTCGTGAATTTTTCATGTATAATTTCAGCCAATAAATGGTTGTAATTATACATAAAAAATGGTGATTTATCATTACTAAATATAGATAATAACCCCAAGATGGGTTCATCAACGGTTTCATCATTTGGGTATCCTAACAGGTAAGAAATAATAGATATGTAGTGCTTGGAAGCTATAGGAAAGATGGAGGATGCATATAGGATATTTTTCTTTGGTAATTCTGCATCCTCGGGTAGGAAAATGTCAAATATCTAAGCTCTCTGAGGGAAAGATAATTTTTGATAGAGGTCCATGAGAGCAGTAGGTAAGAAATGGGATAAGGAATCAGATGAAGGGATAAGGAGCATCTGGTTTATGCTTTCAAGGGATATGGTGATCAAAATGTTTCCATTCTAAGCCACCACTCACCTGGTTATAGGGTCATATTGCCTCTGACACCACGAAATTAGATCAGGAAAAGGATGAGTTTGTGGGAATGCAAATAAAGGCAACATGGATTCCCATAACCTGGTAGGGTCATATTTATCTATTTGCTTCTTTTTTAACCACAGATGTAGCTCATAGAATTCAAATTCGTCTGATTTTGAAATAGGGTTCAGCTAGGGGTATGATTTCGAGGTTAAGTTGTGGCATTGTAGCATGGATGTCTTTTGCAACTGATTTGACGACCTCTAGAATGACTTATGTAGCTAGATTAAAGACCTACACTTCCTCTGTCACCTGTTTTTTTGCTTTACCCTTAAGAGTTGTTTTCTTTTTAGATTTGGCCTTGGGTGCCATGTTTAACAAGGTATGGACTAGAAAAGGGTGGTGAAAATTGGGTTGCAGGAAAGGTGACAGGATCTTAGAAGTAGGTAAAATGGTCACAAAATGTTAACACTTTAGACAGAATGCAAAGATGATATAATGAATGGAGATCGCAAAGTGAAATCGGGCTCTCTTTAATTAGATTTATAGGGTGTGATATAAGACTTAACGTCCTGTGACTAACGGTCTTGGATATGACCGTAGGAGTTTAACGGATCTGATGAAGTGTGAAAAAATCTTTCGGTAAAAATCACATCCAAATGAATTTTGGTCGACTGAATATTAACTGCATAACAGGATGAATAATGGTCCAGGAGCGAGTTCAGTGGCCAACAGGGCGATCAACGGGCATAAGTGGAGCGTTGAAGGGTAACAGCCAAATGAAGTGGGGGGATATGATTGGATAGTGGACCAATGGGTATGGCATGGGAAGGGAGGTCCGTTGGCTGAGGGTGCGGGAGAAAATGTTCATCAGTCATTTTTTGAAAAACCAGAGGTGGATTTCGGGGGGGGGTACCTCTCAGTTTCCTGTTTTAGGCAGAGGTGGTGTGAATTTATGTGGTGTTGCCACATCACAAATTTTGGCGGCCATGAATACCACACTTCGGACCCCCCCGCCTCGTATTAACAAGAAACTGTCAAGGGGGTCACGAAGTGGATCTCCGCCGTAGATCTGAGGTGGGCTACAGATCTACCGTTGAAAACTGTTGGCAAGTTATTCCTTCAATTTGACAGCTTGTCAAACGGCGACTTTATAATAGATTCAAAAGCGCTTAAATATATTAACTTTCAATAAATGAAATTTAAACCCCTTTTGAAGGTCTTAACATCAAAAATTAAAATTTAATATCATTATGAACATTCAGCGCATCTAAACAGGAAACCATTATTTTATTTCAAAGACTAAAGCATTCACACATTTTTTATTGCATGCTTCCCTAACATTTTTTTTTTCCTTCTTTCTTTAGAGAAAACTACTCTAACATGGATGGAATAAAATATAATTTTCCTAACATTTTTAAAATTTTCCTTTTTCACCCATGTTCTAACTTAGCATTTTATTTTTATTTTTCAAACTACCATGCTAACTTATCAAAACAAATAATGTTACAATAGTAACTTTACCACTTATAAAGTCACTTTTTAAATAAATTGACTTTACCACTTATCAAGTCACTTTAGGAGAAAAGTACAAATAAATTTGGACACTTTTACCTAGGCCAAAGATCAAAGCCTTAGGGAACCACTTGTCCTCTCGTACCCAAATTTTAACAAATGATTGGATCCTATCATGAAGTAAGGGTAGCATATCTTAAGGAGAATGAAAATACTCCACTAGAGGATGCAGTTGTCTTGTATGTCTTGTAAAAATTTCAACAAACTATTATTTTAATTGTAATTATAAAATAGGAGAGGTTTAACAATTGTAAATTCCCTTAATAATTCCAAAATTATCATTATGTACAGTTACAATTCAGGTCTACAAATAGTGTAGAGCTAAATGTAATAAGGAATTTTTACATCTTGAAAATATTGTAAAGTAGATATTGGGAGTCGATGTCTATATATTATTTTGGCCATTTAATATAAATAAGTTTTGAACACCACCACTGAAGTTCACTCTACATACCTAGTGTTTTTGTTTATGATTATTCTTGAAAACTTCATTTATGTGTGTATCTATGAGATTCATTCCTACTATTTTTAGTCTAATCTAAAAATTGGCTTGTAATTTCTCACTCATTGTTTCAACTCAATTTATTTCTTCATTGAGTACTTATATGGAGGCCAATATGGATACCTTCCATTCATCACAAAATCAACATATATATGTAAAATAATGGGCCACAAAATGTACAACAAGATAGAACAAGCATCCAATAGACAAAACCCTCAAAAGAGGTGTTGCAACTACATATCAAAATGTCAGAAGACTGCTACAGCGCAGTCATAAAGTGCACTTCTACAGAAAATGAACATACAAATATCATGGGCTGATATATGCCTCAATATATAAAACAAGTACATATCTAGGCTCTATATAACCTCCAATGAAGAACCCCCAAATGGTTCTCAGTAATACACCAAGATACAAGATAAGAATCAAATCCCTATGGTTGAAGATTCACTACAACACATGAACTAGAAAGGTGTGGCTGATCTGATATGATAAATAGTGCAGCCTCCTTCAATGGATCCTCTAGATGAAAGTTTGATCCCTTCTCTAGAAAACCTCCTCCCCAAATGGTGTATTGAAACCACCCTGCAACTCCTCCCTCAAAATAACGCAGTCCAAGATAGAAATTGCATTGTAGGGGAAAATAAATAAGTGGCCTGACGCCAAATGTTTCAATAAGGCTCAAGGGCCTTCCTTACCGTCCTCCCAATGGAAAGGAACCCTTCTCCACTGAAAATAATCACTGAAGTAACCCAAAGATGTTCTCCACTGCTACAACCTACAACACAACACAACCCTCAACAGGATCTGCGATGTACATGAAAGATGAAGCTTGGAAAAATGACTGAATTTGGAAGTAAAGTAAAATTATATTCCAAGAGGCCTCTCAAGGAAAGAGGTGGGATTCCTGATCAGGAACGCCCTGTGTTAAACAACACTGCAATCCTAGCTAAATAGCTGATGAAAGCTCCAAACAAACCATATATTCAGAAATATCAAATACCAATTCATAATCTAATATGGATGCCATCCTCTTCCTTATATAAGAAAATATATTTCTAACCATAAGCCCCATTCATTTATGACACTAATTCCATACAAAGATTCTCCATCTTAAACTCTTTTGTCCTTCATTGAATGCCACTACTCCGTGACAATGTTGTTGATTTGGTCAAAGTTGACCCAGTCAAGGTGTTCCAACCCCTTTTCACACCTAAGGGTGCTCAATTAAGCTGCCAAGATGTCTTCTTTTCACATTGGAATTTATTTTATTCATATTAAGGATATTTATGGATCTCCATTATCCTCTTATTCATTAAACAAGAAAGCAAAACAAAATTTAATATTCCAACTAGCTCATGGCTAATTGGGAATATTACAGTCCTCCCCTCCCAAATGTTGCTTATCCTCCAGAAACTGACAAGGTGAGTGTTGAAACTCTTCTCCACCATCATTGATGACACCCTCATGTGATAAGCTTCCCTCATAAGTTAAGTGTCTCCCAATTCATCCCTCCATGAAATGCTCCTCCCATGTTCTCATGAGATGCAAATGACTCATCCCACGAGGAAGCAATAGATCCAATGAAACAATCATGGTTTTCAAAATGTCCTACCTGAAACATGTAGCATAATCAACATGGATAATATCTCTCCCAAAGGGCACATTCAGTCCTCCCATCCTCCCTCCAATCATTCCCATAAAAATAATAAGTACATCAACAATGTGTGGGAACAAAACCAAGTACATATGAACAAAAATATGCAACAATAAAGGTGGGTCATAGTCCCACATGTGGAACCAGTGCAGTAAATCTCCTGACTGCATCAGATAATGATATGGTAAGTGGTTTTCCCACCACTTACTTGTTTTCCAATTTTTCTCACAAGTTTTGAAAAGGTGAGAAATTTTTGGTGCTTTTGGAGTGCACCCAGAGTGGTAAATCATCTCCCTATATCCTCCTTGGGAGTGGCCAAGTTCAACAATGTTTATGGCCCAAATTTGGCCATGAAGTTTATATGGAATAATTCTCCTCTTGGAGCAATGGCCTGCATATACATGGTAAAGGAATGCAAATAATCATCAAGTGAAACATCATGCACATAAGCATGTTTCTTACCATAATTTCTGCTCATACAAATGGAGTGGTCCATAGATAGATCCCCTCTCATTCCAAAAGAGGAAAGAGGTGGTTGTGCGAACTCCTCCATAGAGTTATGTATCTCTCACATCTCCACGTGATCTATGCATCTTTTTCAAATGCTGATATATCTCCTCCTCAAAGCATTCCCAAGTATATCCCTCCATGATAGTGTTGTAGGCTCTCATGGAATAAGTATGGTTGAAGAGAAAATCTTCATGTGCTCTTTGTAGTAACTTCTCCTTGAGCTTGGAAGCTCTAGATAAGAATATCCTACCATTATAATAGATGAATTCATCTTGGACTGAATAGCCCTCCTCTTGAATCTAGTTATCAAGTATCATGCATGTAAAAAGATCCTTGGAATAATCCACCAACAGCTGGGATTTCCAATAGGGATCTATCCTCCATATTGAGAGCGTTGATGATCTATCACAAAGAACATTTGTCATATGGTTTTCTTTCTCTTTGACATCTCCCATGCCAAAGGTACATGTTGGAAGGCTGCTATTTTCCCCATGTTGCTCCTTCCTCAATGCATAATCTGAAATGAGAGTGGGTAATGATGATGTTAGGAGAATTTCTCCCTCCTCCTTGAGTCTACCCAAGACTCTCAGTGTTGTACCATGACCGCCCAATACTCCCATTCCTCCTGGATCAATGAATGGTGCATCATAATGTGAGACATGCCTCACCAAATCTGGATTAGGTGGCCTCCCAGGTGGTTTTCCACAAAACAATAATGTCCAATGGGTCAACCTCATATGCATAATAGATGGGACTATGGCATGTCCTTGCTTCCACTGTGAAAATCCAACTCTGTTTTTTGTGTGGAAGCTTCCTGATAATTGGGTACCACTCTCATTGATGCAAGAGTACCTCTAATTGGATAAATTGCTCCATCCTCACCTCCTGGTGGTGGTTGATCATCTCCTACTATTCTAGCGCTATGACCCCTCTTTTCTTCTTCTTCTTCCTCCTCCTCATCATCTGAGAAGACCTCTATGTAGTGTGCCTTTCCTTCTGCACAGCTATGTCTGGGTGTCCATGATTCTTGGCATGTGAAGTAGAGCTTCCTTCTCCTCAAATATCTTCAAACATCATCACTAAGAGGTTTTTTACTTTGGCTCTCTTTTGAGAAAGGAGCCTTCTCATCTTTTCCCTTTGATGGAAAAGAGGGCTTTTGCTGAAATGTTTCCTTTGCTTTTGGCAAGGCATCTTGTAGATCTCTAGCCCTTTTAATGTCATATTGAAGGGTAGTGGGCTTGGTAGACTCAACCAACCCATGAAGAGGTTATTCTAACCCATCAATAAACATGTATACCCTTCTTGATGCAAATAAATCAGGAACCATAATAGAAAGTTTTATAAATTCAGAAATATAAGTTTCTAGATTATCTAATTATTTGAGCTTTGCTAGACCTGTGAATGGTGCCTCAGGATCTCTTCTATCAAACCTCTCCACCAACCTCTTTGTGAACTTTGAATATGCAGTCACATTGGCATGACCCAATGTAGACAATCCATGGAACCACCAATCATGTGCTTCACCTCAAGGTGCAGCGCTACTATCTCAATGGCGTCCTTCTTTGGTACTTTTTTCAGCTGGAAGTAGATGTCAAGATTCTCTACCCATGATTTAGCAATGCATTTTGATGACCCATCAAAGTTGGGTAAGAAAAATCTTCCCATAGATCGATGTAGATCATGATTCTAAATGAATCCTCCACCTCTATTGTGATGCTTGGGTCTCCTATTGTCCTTAATCTGAAAAAATTCTTGAAAACTCAAGTGATATTTGAATCTCTGAGATTGAGACTCATACTCCATGAAATATTCTTCAAGAGTTTCCTGTTCTTGAAATGCTTCATTTCCCAATGCTAAGAATGTAGGCATTGTAGAGCGTTGGGAAACTTGTTGTTGCTTCACTGGTTGATCACTCCAGTGATGAGAAATGTCGGAGCCTTCACCATGAAGAAATAATTTAGGGGATTCCTCGTATCTATCCATCCTCATATCCTTTATTTCTCTAGCAATTTCTTGCATATTTCTAAGAATGATATTAGGAAAATCCTTCTCTTCATCTTCTCTTGATAAATGGGTTTTACCCTTGTCTTCTTTATCATTTGTATAATAAAAATTCCAGTGTCTTCTTCTGAGATACCTCTTCTCTCTATCTGTGAGAGGATCTCCTTATTCTGATGACATATTTTCTTTTCAAGATGCACAGGTTGTGTCAATATTATGCTTTGATTCCACTCTAATATTCCCAAATGGGAAAAGCAGGAATATAGACCAAAACCATGGAAATAGCAATGTAAACCTTAGATCAAAACATGATGCCAATATTGATACCTTTCATTCATCATAACAATAGCATATATATGTAAAATAATGGGCCACAAAATGTACAACAAGATAGAACAAGCCTCCAATAGACAAAACCCTCAAAAGAGGTGCTGCTACTACATATCAAAATGCCGGAAGACTGCTACAGCGCAGTCATAAAGTGCACTACTATAGAAAATGAACACAAAAAGAACATGGGCTGATGTATGCCTAAATAGAAAAAAAAAAGTACAGATCTAGGCTCTATACAACCTCCAATGAAGAACCCCCAAGGGGTTTTCAACAATACACCAAGATACAAGATAGAATCAAAGCCATAGGGCTGAAGATTCACTGCAACACATGAACTGGAAAGGTGTGGATGATATTATATGAAAAATATTGCAACCTCCTTCAATGGATCCTATAGATGAAAGGCTTATCCCTTCTCTAGAAAACCTCCTCCCCAAATGGTAACTGAAACCACCCTGCAACTCCTCCCTCAAAATAATGCAGTCCAAGACAAAAACTGCATTGTAGGGGAAAATAAATAAGTGGTCTGATGCCAAATTATGTAATAAGACTCAAGGGCCTTCCTTACTGTCCTCCCAATGGAAAGGAACCTTCTCCACAGAAAATAAGCACTGAAGTAACCCAAATATGTTCTCCACTGCTGCAACCTGCAACACAACACAACCCTCAATAGGATATGCGCTGTAGAAAAGATGAAGCTTGGCCAAATGCCTAAATGTGGAAGTAAAGTAAAATGCTCTTCCAAGAGGCCTCTCAAGGAAAGAGGTGGGATTCCCAATCAGGAACACCCTGTGCAAACAACACTGCAATCCTAGATAAATAGCTAAAGAAAGCTATATGTCTAAACAAACCATATATTCAGAAATATCAAATACCAACTCATAATCTAATATGGTTGCCATCCTCTTCCTTATATAAGAAATGAGCTTTCTAACCCTAATCCCCATTATTTTATGACACTACTTCCATGCAAAGAGTCTCCATCTAAAACTGCATTGTCCTTCATTGAATACCACTACTCCATGACAGTGTTGTTGATTTGGTCAAAGTTGACCCAGTCAAGGTGTTCTAACCCATTTTCACACCTAAGGGTGCTCAATTAAGCTTCCAAGATGTCTTCTTTTCACATTGGCATTGATTTTATTCATATTAAGGAGATTTATGGATCTCCATTATCCTCTTATTCATTAAACAAGAAAGCAAAACAAAATTTAATATTCCAACTAGCTCATGGGTAATTGGGAATACTACAATCATCCCCTCCCAAATGTTGCTTGTCCTCAAGAAACTGACAAGGTGAGTGTTGCAACTCTTCTCCTCCATCATTTGTGACACCCTCATGTGATAAGCTTCCCTCATAAGCTAAGTGTCTCCCAATCCATCCCTCCATGAAATTCTCCCCCCAAGTTCTCATGTGATGCAAATAACTCATCCCACAAGGAAGCAATAGATCCAATGAAACAATCATGGTTTTCCCAATTTCCTCCCTGAAACATGTAGCATAATGAACATGGAGAAAAACTCTCCCAAAGGGCACATTCATTCCTCCCATCCTCCCTCCAATCATTCCCATAAAAAGGATAAGTACATCATCAATGTATGGGATCAAAACCAAGTACATGTAAATAGAAATATGAAAAAATGGAGGTGGGTCACAGTCCCACATGTGGAACCAGCGCAGTATATCTCTTGAATGCATCAGATAGTGATATGGTAAGTGGTTTCCCCACCTGTACTCGCTGCCATAGTTTTCTCACAAGTTTTGAAAAGGTGAGAAATGTTTGGTGCCTTTGGAGTGCACCCAGATTAATACAACATCTCCCTATATCCTCCTAGGGAGTGGCCAATTTCAACAATGTTTATGGCCCAAAGTTGGCCATGAAGTTTATATGGAAGAATGCTCCTCTTTGGAGCAATGGCCTGCATATACATGGTAAAATAATGTGAATAATAATCAAGTAAAACATCATGCACATAAACATGTTCCTTACCATAATTTCTGCTCATACAAATGGAGTGGTCCATAGATAGATTCCCTCTCATTCCAAAAGAAGAAATATATGGTTGTGATAACTCCTCCATAGAGTTATGTATCCCTCCCATCTCCACATGGTCCATGCATCTCCTCAAATGCTGATATATGTCCTCTTCAAATCCTTCCCAAGTAAATTCCTCCATGATAGTGTTGTATGACTTTAGGGAATAAGTGTGGCTGAAGAGAAAATATTCTTGTGTAGCTTGTAGCAACTTCTCCTTGAGCTTGGAAGCTCTAGATAAGAATATCCTACCATTATAATAGATGACTTCATCTTGGACTGAATAGCCCTCCTCTTGAAGCTGGTCATCAAGTATCATGCATGTAAAAAGATCCTTGGAATAATCCACCAGTAGCTAGGATTTTCAATAGGGATCTATCCTCCATAGTGACAGCGCTGATGATCTATCATAGAAATCATGTTTCATGTATTTTTCCTCCTCTTTTACATATCCCATGCCAAAGTGAAATATTGGAAGGT
Organism: Pinus albicaulis; assembly: GCA_034641835.2. Classification (NCBI taxonomy): domain Eukaryota; kingdom Viridiplantae; phylum Streptophyta; class Pinopsida; order Pinales; family Pinaceae; genus Pinus; species Pinus albicaulis. The sequence goes on along the minus strand of CM076572.1, from coordinate 1,127,090,345 downwards.
TGTTATCCTCCCCTTGCTACTCCTTTCTCAGTGCAAAATCTGAAATGAGAGTGGGTAATGATGATGTTGGGGGAATATATCCCTCCTCCTTGAGTCTACCCAAGACTCTCAGCGCTGTACAATGACCTCTTATTGTTCCCAACCCCCTTGGATCTATGAGTGGTGCAACATGTTGAGAGAAATATTTGATCCTCTTCCAATAAGGAGGTCTACCTGGTGGAATGCTTCCATGTAATGAAACATCAAGGCCTAGATCGGGATGTAAATGTGAGTGGATTGATTTTTGCCTGCCCTCACTATGCAAATCATCCTCCTGATTCTATGTATAAACCTCTTGAAAATGATGGGTGTGTATGTTCCCAATCACTAGATGTTGGCCCTCCTTCTCATCTTATCCTACCTTCTGCAAGATCTCACAGTCTAAGGTGTCTCCTTCAAATGTAATCAACCCATGTGCACCCAACATCTCATTGGTGTCAAAATTCTTTATCACAAGGGAATGATCTATCATAGTGTGTGTCCCCAAGCCTATATTCGATGTTGGAACACACTCCCTCAATTTTTTTGTCTCATTTCCTATCAACATAGACACATGCTGCTCCTGATCTTCATATGTAATATTCTTTGGAATTTCTTGCAAAGATACAAGAGCTCCTGTAGTTGAAGCAATTGCTTCATCTCCATCTCCAAATAGAAGGAGATCTCCTCTTACTGTCACAGTGCTAGAGGACCTTTCCAGCTCTTCCTCTTCCTTCTCTTCATTAATGGAGAATACCTCATCATTAAGAAATCCTTTGTCTTGATCTCCTTTTGAAAGAGGAATCCTTATATATTTTTCTTGAGAAGAAATTTCTTCTAAAGTGGGGCTTTTTCCCTTGGAAAATTATGTTGCAAATATTTGACCCCCTCAACAATGTTCTGAAATGGAGTTGGTTTCATGGATCCTTCCAACTCATGCAAAGGTTCTGATTTCTTGGGCTTGGTTTTCTCTCCCAAGGAAGTTTCATATTGTTTCAAATTAAATCTTTTCACTAACCTCCTAGTGAACTTTGCATAAGTAGATATATTTTCATTATTCAATGAAGAAGATTAAAATAACCTCCAGGCATAAGCCTTATCTTCAAGATGCAGCGCTACTACTCTCATGGCTTCTGCTTCTGAAACTTAATGCAACTGGAAATATGTGCCTAGTTTCTTTACCCAAGCCTTGGCTGTGCTCTTGGGTGACCCATCGAAAGTAGGTAGAAAGAATCTACCCAAAGTGTGTTGCATGCACCCTCTTCTTCTATTGTGGTTACTTGGTCTTCTATCTTCTTTGAATATTATAGACTGAGATTCATATTCTTGAAGATAGTCACCAAGAGTCTCCTCCTTTGGTGTTTCTCCTCCCTCTTCTCCTCTTTCCAAGAATGTAGGCATGGTACCATGTTGTATATATGATGGTGTAGCTGGATTCTCACACCCATAATGTGAAAATCTGTAGCTTTCTCTATGCACAAGCTCTTTTGGAGAATTTCTACATCTCTCCATCCTCATTTCTATGATGTCCTTGTTAATTCTCTGCATAGTTTGGAAAATAAGTCTTGAGAACACCTTCCCTTTCACTCCTCCTGACAATGGTGTTCTACCCTTGTTTTCTTTACCCTCTGTATAATCAAACTTCTGGTGTATTCTTCTGAGATACCTCTTCTCTCTATTTGGGAGAGGATCTCCTTCTTATGATGACATATTGGCTTTTCAATATGCACAGGCTGAGACAATATTATGCTCTAATACCACTCTAATATTCCCAAATTGGAATAGCAGGAATATAGACCAAAAACATGGAAATAGCAGTGTAAAACATTACTTCAATAATGGAAACCAATACGGAGCTTGTCTATTCATGAAAACAGCAGAAAACATGTATAAAATAATGGGCCACAAACCACAACACAAGATATAACAAGCCTCCAATAGAAAGAACCCTCAAAAGAGGTGCTGCTACTATATCAAAATGTCGGAAGACTGCTACAGTGCAGTCATAAAGTGCACTGCTACAGCAAATGAACATACAAATATCATGGGCTGATATATGCCTCAATAGATACAACAAGTATAGATCTAGGCTCTATACAACCTCTAATGAAGAACCCCCAAAGGGTTTTCAGCAATACACCAAGATATAAGATAGGAATCAAATCGCTAGGGCTGAAGATTCACTAAAACACATGAACTGGAAAGGTTTGGCTAATTTGATATGACAAATAGTGCATCCTCCTTCAATAGATCCTCTAGATGAAAGGCTGATCCCTGCTCTAGAAAACCTCCTCCCCAAATGGTGTACTAAAACCACCCTGGTCCTCCTCCCTCAAAATAACGCAGTCCAAGACAGAAACTACGTTGTAGGGGAAAATAAATAAGTGGCTTGATGCCAAATGCTACAATAAGGCTCAAGGGCCTTCCTTACTATCCTCCCGATGGAAAGGAACCCTTCTCCTCTAAGAATAAGCACTGAAGTGACCCAAAGATGTTCTCCATTGATGCAACCTGCAACACAACTCAACCCTCAACAAGATTTGCGTTGTAGATGAAAGATGAAGCTTGACCTAAATCCTGAATGTGGAAGTTAAGTACAATTCTCTTCCAGGAGGCCTTTGAAAGAAAGAGGTGGGATTCCTAATTAGGAACACCCTGTGCTAAACAGCGCTTCAATCCTAGCTAAATATCTGAAGAAAGCTATATGTCTAAACAGACCATATATTCAAAAATATCAAATACCAATTCATAATCTAATATGGCTTCCATCCTCTTCCTTATATAATAAATGATCTTTCTAACCCTAAGCCCCATTCATTTATGACACTACTTCCATGCAAAGAGTCTCCATCTAAAATTGTGTTGTCCTTTATTGAATGCCACTACTCCATGACAGCGATGTTGATTTGGTCAAAGTTGACCCAGTCAAGGTGTTCCAGCCCCTTTTCACACCTAAGGGTGCTCAATTAAGCTGCCAAGATGTCTTATTTTCACATTGGCATTGATTTTATTCATATTAACGAGATTTATGGATCTCCATTATCCTCATATTCATTAAACAAGAAAGCAAAAAAAACTTTAATATTCCAACTAGCTCATGGCTAATTGGGAATATTACAGGGTATCAGAGCAGTTTCTACTTTCTGGGAATATTACATAGAAGGAAGGCTACCTAAATTGCATGGAAGATAAGACTTATTGGTCATAATATACTTATATTTTTATAAATGAAATTCATGTTCAATAGTGACGACAACAAAACTGAAATTCATCCCCAAGGAGAGATGGTATCCACTATAGTCGTGGCTCGGTCAATATTTTCCTTGTCAAACCCCGTTCTTTGACTCCACGTGGCCTACCTCTCTCTTTTTCGGAAATTTATTTATCAAATTCGTGGAATTTTGATAAATAAACATTATCCACAACCTTTGGCAATTAAATTATATAATTGAGTTTTATATCAATAACCAACGCCTTTTTGAATAAATGATTTTATGCAGACCTCCACTCCGGGCCCCACCTCTATGAATAATAGGCCAATCAAATTCACGCACCGTTCATCAAGCGATCACCATCTGATGGCCAATATCAACAGCACACGGCAATATCGCTCGGCTCCCCTGGTCGAACGATAACATGCGATGGCACGCTTTGAACGGTGTTTTTCCGGGGGTCCACCTCGCCACGTATCGACAGATCTGTGGAATCACTCCTCAACAGGAAAATACCGTTCATTCACCAAAAGCAGTGCGATATGGGAAATCTGCCTTTGTAAATCCACTCATGGTTTTAAACAGTGACTAACCAAGGTTCACGTCGGGGTTGCGTTCTCCTTCGTATATTCTTCATTTATTAACTCAGGTTCTGACCCTGGTTAGGAATTTCCAATTAACAACAAACAAACGTAATTTTATTTATTAAGTTGGATTTCTATTACCATTAAACAGAGTTAAATGACCACGAGTTTTCGCAGACTTCTTTTATGAGTGGGGATTTATTCAACAGAGTCTGTTCGAACAAATTGAGGGAAGTGATAGACAGAGATATGCAGAATCTATAAAAAAATTCAACTCGGTAATTATATATGCACATAATTCAATCGTTTCGAAATTAAACAATCTCTTCACAGATAAAGGTTCGAGTCAATCCAATGGTAAATAGGCTTTGAAATCATTTAACTGGAAACAATTGTTAACACACAGAGTTTATTGCCGAAATCTCCCTTCCTTCTCTTCTCTTTTCTCTCTTCAATGCATCCGAGGAATACAACTTATATACATCAATATATGACTCTTTGATTCCTCTGAGAGGACCGTTCTAGGAAAACCAAAAGCTGAATTACAATTATTCAATTAACTAAAACATGACGGATGGATCAAATCTAACTATTCATCTTCTACAACTCTAACTACTCTAAATGATATAGTCAGTTGAGGTATTGACACCTAGCTGTTACAATTTTGATAATTTCGAACCCTCCTAGCCACAACATGTGGACAAAACTCCTACATTGCTGGCTAGTGTCTAATGCCCCTGCATCAAACTCCCGAGGGAAATCTTCTTCATGGGCTCTTGTTCGTGAGCTCTTCCACTAATCTGCCTATCTTCTACAACATCCCTTCAATCATCCAAGTGGCATATTCCTCTGGTTTGTCATTTGATTAAGTACTGAAAGTACTCTTGTCCTCTGGTCCTTTTGAACACTCTTTTGTCCAATAACTTGTCTGGTTGCAATGGTTGTGCTGGAGGTAGTTGCTCTTTCCACTCAATATGTACCTTGTCTGCTGCTCTTTCTTCTACACCATCATATTCATACTTGTACAAATATGCAACATTAAAAATGGGAGATATTCCAACATCAAGAGGTAATTCAATCTCATAAGCATTTGTAGAAAACTTTCTAAGTATCTTGCATGGCCCAATATTTTTGAACTTCAACTTGTTATACTGCTTCTTTGGGAATCTCTCCTTTCTCAAGTGTGCCAAACCTTGATCTCCTACTTCAAAATTAACTTCTTTTCTGCTCAAGTCTCCTCTGCTTTTGTATTTAATGCCGCTGCCTTGTAGTCGTTGTTTCACTTTTTCATGTATGGCCTAGATCTCTGAAGCAAATTCTTCACCATATGCACTCCTTAGCTCTGCCTTTCCCAGATTTCTTACTCTGATATTCCTCTGGGGTGCATTCCATAAACAATATGAAATGGACTCTACCATGTGCTTATGTTTGGTGAGTCATTATATGCATATTCTACCTGGGGAAAAATATGGTCCCACTGCTTGGGATGCTCTCCTGCAAAACTTCTCAACAAATTTCCCAGACTCTTATTCACTACCTCAGTTTGTCCATCAGTCTGAGGATGATAAGCTGAGCTGAAACTCAGTTTGGTACCAAGTTTCTTCCACAATTTCCTCCAAAAATGACCCACAAATCTAGTGTCTCTGTCTGAAACAATACTCTTGGGAAACCCATGCAATCTAACAACTTCCTTGAAAAACAAGTTAGCAACATGGGTGGCATCACTAGTTTTATAGCATGGAATAAAATGTGCCATTTTAAAGAATCTATCCACCACAACAAAGACTACATCATTCCCTCTCTGATTCTTAGGAAATCCTAGAACAAAATCCATACTCACCATGTCCCAAGGCCTGTCTGGAATAGGCAAGGGAGTGTACAATCCTGCATTCTGGCTCCTTCCTTTAGCATATTGACATATTTTGCAATTCTTCACAAACTTGTCCACTTCTTCTCTAATCTTGGGCTAGTAATAGAATTGAATCAGCTGCTCATAGGTCTTATCAGTACCAAAGTATCCAGCAAGTCCACCACTATGCTTCTCTTTGATCAAATTTTCTCTCATGGAACATCTTGGTACACACAGTTGGCTTCTTATGAATAACAAGTCCTCCTGTAGGAAATAATCCAGCCACTAGCTTCTATCTGTTAAAATAGGGTTACTACATGCCTCAAATGCTTCTTTAAAATATGGATCTGTTTTATACAATTCTTTGAGAAAATCAAATCCTACAACTTCAAAATTAGTTTCTTGAACAAGCATGTGCCTCCTACTCAAAGCATCAGCTACTTTATTGGCTTGGCCACTTATATGTTTAAAAAAAAAATTAAAATATTGGAGATATTCAACCCATTTATCATGCTTATGTTTCAACTTAGGTTGTTGTACAATATACTGCAAAGCATGATTGTCAGAATATAATACAAATTCCTTGGACATCAAATAATGTCTCCACTTCTTCAGTGCCTGAACAATTGCATAAAATTCCTTCTCATAAGAGGAATAATTTCTTCTGGTGTCATTCAGCTTTTCACTAAAATATGTCACAAGCCTATCATCCTGACTCAACACAGCTCCAATGGCCTCTCCACTGGCATCACAATTTACTTGAAATGGTTTAGTAAAATCAGGCACGATCAAAACAGGCTTCTCTATTATCTTTTGCTTCAAAACTTTAAAGTTTCTCTCTACTTCAACAATCCACTTAAATGGCTGTTTGCTCTTCTTTATTGTCTCGATTATGGGTGCATTAATCTTACTGAAGTTTCTTATAAATTTTCTGTAAAAACTAGCAAGTCCATGGAAACTTCTTACTTCAAAAACATTCCTGGGTGAAGGCCACTCCACAATTGCCTTAACCTTTTCTGGGCCCATCTTCAATCCTTCTGCAGAAACAACAAAGCCCAAATACACCAACTCTTCTTTCATGAATGAGCATTTCTTCAAATTTATCAGCAATTTCTCTTGGTGCAGCTTCTTCAAGACATGATTAAGATGCCTTAAATGTTCTTCTTTAATTCTGTTGAAAACTAATATATCATCCAGATACACTATCACAAATTTACCAATGAATTCTTTCAATACTTCATTCATAAGTCTCATAAAAGTGCTAGGTGCATTTGACAACCCAAAAGGCATTACCATCCATTCATATAATCCTTCATTTGTTTTAAAGGCAATTTTCCACTCATCACCCTCTCTTATTCTAATCTGATGGTATCCACTTTTCAAATCTATCTTTGAAAAACATTTAGCACCACTCAAACAGTCCATCAAATCCTCAATCCTAGGCAAAGGGAATCTGTACCTAATTGTGATCTTATTGATTGCTCTGGAATCAGTACACATTCTCTAGCCTCCATCTTTCTTTGGGCTCAATACTGCTGGTACTGCACATGGACTCAAACTTTCTCTGATCAGCCCCTTATCCACCAACTCTTGTACTTGTCTCCTGATTTCCTCATTTTCTTTAGGAGTCATTCTGTAGGCTGCCTTATTTGGTAGATTTGAACCAGGGATAAAATCTATCTAATGGCTGATCTTTCTCACAGGTGGTAGCTCATCAAGTAAATCATCCACAACAATGTCACAGTAATCATCTAACATCTCTTGGATTTCTACTGGAAAATTAGAAATCTTTGTAGAAGTAATAACTACTTTAGGTTTGCAAACTAAAGCAAAAATTACCTCTTCTTCTTCTATCTGCTGCAGATATTCCTTCCCGCTCAGCAACAAGGTCTTTGGATCAATCACTCTGCTGGATGGCTCTCCTTCTTCCATGGGTATCAATGTATGATGTACCCCATCCTTGAAGAACTTGTAAGTGTTCTTCTTTCCATCATGCACTGCTGCTCTGTCAAACTGCCAAGGTCTACCCAGCAGTATATGACACACATCCATGGGCATTACATCACACAGGACCTTATCTTTGTATTTTCCCATTTGCAGCTCTATCTCACACTGCTCCTTTACAACCAGTTGGTGCCCTTTATGCAGCCAGAACACCCTGTAGGGATTTGGATGCTCCCTTGTCTTCAACTTCAACTTCTCTATCACCTCGAAAACCGTATTGTCCTGGTGGCCGCCACCGATTGAAACACCTGGGAAGTTGCGTATTTCCCTCGGGATCAGACATGCTCCTAAAAATTTCTTCCTTTCAAGTGCTCTCAAAGGACCTTTAGCTTGCTCGTAACAGACCTTGCTGACCACCAAGGACCCCCCCTCTCTATTAGAATTTCTTTTTTCAATTTCTCTGCCTCTTTCTCCTTGCCCCCCGGGGGCACACTAAATATTTCTAGGACTAGCACCCACATTCTCTAGACACTCATAGTGCTTATGTCCCACTTACTGACATATATAACACCTCAACTCTCTACCTCTGCCTCTGTCTTTGCCTCCTCTTCCTTTTCCTCTGTAAGAACCCCTTCTTCCCCTTGCATCATCCTCTGTAGATGCATTCTGAGGTGAGCTACTATTAGTTCCATCCCCGGGTGTAGCAGGCTTTACTCTACCACCCCGACTTTCCCATGTAGCACTTTCTGGTGTACATTGTTTCCCTGTGAGTTTTCCTCTGCTTTCAAGGCCATCCGATAGCCTCTTCCACTGCCTTAGGAGACAAAAGACAATTCATCTTGGATCTCCACTTCCTGAGACCATTCACATATCCGGCGCCTTCTCCGTGTCTTGGAACTTGCTCCACCAAGTGCTTACTCTGTAGAATTCCTCTGTGTATTATTTTACTGTCAGCAACCTCTGTCTCAGGTTCTGCATTTGCCTATACAATGTCAGCTGATAATCACTAGGCAAGAATTTACCTTTTAATTTAGACATCATTCTGGTCCAGCTCTTGATAGGTTGCTTGCCAACTCTCCTCCTTTCTGCCTGCACTCCATCCCACCAAAGTGCAGCATGTCCTTTCAACTTTTTCACCGCAAAATTGACCTTTTTATCCTCACTTATTTCTTCATAATCGAAGCACTTATTCATTTCATTTATCTAGTCCACCAGTTCCTCTGGATTCAGTCCCCCTACATAACTCGACACTTCAATTCTGGGCTTAACTGCAGACCCCAGAACAGTTCTAAGGAGCCTCATGTCAGGAGGAATTTCAACATTCTCTTCAGCTTCTTCTGTTTCAGGTTCGCTAATGTCTTCAGGATCTCTGGTCTATCTTCGCTCCACGGCATCCACTCTGGCTTCGAACCTCTGCAAAATCTCCAACACCTCCGCGTTGGCAATAGGTCTCCTTCTGCCAACACCTCTACCAATTCGGATTGCCATGTCAGCTCTCTGCAAAAACAACTTGAAAACAACAGCTCTGATACCACAAATGATGGAAACAAAACTAAAAGTCATCCCCAAGGAGAGATGGTATCCACTGTAGTTGTGGCTCGGTCAATATTTTCCTTGTCAAACCCCGTTCTTTGACTCCACGTGCCCTACCTTTCTCTTTTTCGGAAATTTATTTATCAAATTCATGGAATTTGATAAATAAACGTTATCCACAACCTTTGGCAATTAAATTATATTATTGAGCTTTATATCAATAACCAAGGCCTTTTTGAATAAATGATTTTATGCAGACCTCCGCTCCGAGCCCCACCTCTACGAACAATAGACCAATCAAATTCACGCGTCGTACTTCGGTTATCTTTCGTGCATCTTCATCAAGCGATCACCGTCCAATGGCCCTTTCCCAAATCAACGGCACATGGCAATATCACTCGGCTCCCCTAGTCGAACGATAACGTGTGATGGCGCGCTTTGAATGGTGGTTTTCCGGGGGTCCACCTCACCACGTGTCGATAGATCTGTGGAATCGCTCCTCAACAGGAAAATACCGCTCATTCACCAAAAGCGGTGCGATATGGGCAATCCGCCTTTGTAAATCAACTCGTGGTTTTGAACAGTGACTAACCAAGGTTCACGTCGGGGTTGCGTTCTCCTTCGTATATTCTTCGTTTGTTAACTCAGGTTCTGACCCCGGTTAGGAATTTCCAATTAACAACGAACAAACGTAATTTTATTTATTAAGCGGGATTTCTATTACCATTAAACAGAGTTAAATGACCATAGGTTTTCGCAGACTTCTTTTATGAGTGGGAATTTATTCAATAGAGTCTGTTCGAACAAATTGAGGGAAGTGATAGACAGAGATATGCAGAATCTATACAACAGTTGAACTCGGTAATTATATATGCACAGAATTCAATCGTTTCGCAATTAAACAATCTCTTCACAGATAAAGGTTCGAGTCAATCCAATGGAAAATAGGCTTTGAAATCATTTAACTAGAAACAATTGTTAACACACAGAGTTTATTTCCGAAATCTCCCTTCCTTCTCTTCTCTTTTCTCTCTTCAATGCATCCGAGGAATACAACTTATATACATCAATATATGACTCTTCGATTCCTCTGAGAGGACCGTTCTAGGAAAACCAAAAGCCTAATTACAATTATTCAATTAACTGAAACATGACGGATGGATCAAATATAACTATTCGTCTTCTACAACTCTAACTACCCTAAATGATACAGTTAGCTGAGGTATTGACACCTAGCTGTTACAATTTTGATAATTTCGAACCCTCCTGGCCACAACATGTGGAAAAAACTCCTACATTTCTAGCTAGTGTCTAATGCCCCTGCATCAAATAGCCTCTAACCCTTATTAATTTTCCAGATCATATTGAAGGGGAAACGAGTTACAAATACATTCTATTTGAACCAAAAAATTTTGTATGGAGTGGTTGTATTATGTTCCATGGAATGAATTGATTTCCTTTATATGTATTACCCATGCTTATGTGAATTATATGAGAAAACTTCTCATAGCACCTATCCTCCCAATATGGAAAGATGATTTAATACCTATCTCCAACAAAGGAATTATGCTCAATTTTGTTGAAGAACTTGTTGAGTTAACCTTGAGTGATATCCCTAAGCCTTTTGATTAGATTTCCCCTACTCCGCCAAGTTATCCACCCCATCCTACTAATATGACAGTGTTGATACCTATTCATATTTATAAGAAGAAACTATTGATCACATATATGCAAAGACATGAAAACCTCAGTTGATGGGGCTATCTCAATGGGGGCACAGTTTTCAGTCTCCACATGATCCTCTTCCCAAGTGTCCAAAAAGGTTGTTACCAAAGTTTTATCCTGATAAAGATGTTATGCCATAATACAATTTTTATTTTGAATTATGCTAGTTGGATGTGGAGCATGAATATGTATTTTAGATATTATTTATGTATAAATTTGAAACAAAGAAAATACCTAGTACTAAAATATTTTAGTTGCCTCGATAAATTGTTGCATCCCTTTGAAGGGGCTTTCCTAAACAAGTTTGGAGAAGACAAATGCCTAGCCACACTCTTAAAGTAATTGATCCCTAAAATAATGGAGAAGAAGGAAAAATTCAAAGACTCTCAGTCATCAATTCACCCACCACTCTTATGAACAAAATCCCTATGCATTCACAACCTATTGATTTGTTGGCCATCGAATACTACACTTCAGTTATCACTTCTTCCATAGGTATATTTGTGAAGAGAGAATTAAACCATACATTTGCTGATAATTTCAATGGGGCATTGATGGTTGAGAAAGAAATGTTGTCCCCAACAAGTAAAAAAACCAAGGATGAGCCTAAGGTTATGGGAAAGAAGCCTTTACTATTGCCTAAACTAGTTGAAAAGGAAGCTACATACCTATAAAAAATACTCAAGGTAGCAAATAAGTTGTCTAATGAGGTGGTTGATCTGAAGAAGAACACAAGAGAAATTTCCTTAGGACATTGACCATTTAAACCATTTCATATGAACCAAATAACTAGCCAAAGCCACCTGATAGGTCCAACATCAATATGAACATGGATGATTTTGGCATGGACAACTTCTACTATTATCATAAGGAAAATCATTCCAAGAAGGCATGTTTGCAATGGTTTAACTCCATGATGTTAGTGATTAATCAACGCCTTTAACAACAATAATTATCAGATGAACCAACCCATGAAGTTGAAAATGCACCAAATATAATAGAATAAGAGACAATCGAAGGCTCGACTATGTTCCCGTGGGATTATATAGTCAACACAGATACTGAGGCTACTAGATAAATTTAAATTGGGGAAGCACATGTTACACCAATGGCTCCAATAGAATAGAATCTCCATGGAAAAGTACCAACACCAAATAATTGAATGATTGAAAAAATAACATATTCTCTCAGACATGTGCTACCACCTAAAACTATCATTAGGATTATGAAGTGTGATTCAAAGGAAAATTCCACTCCTCTACAAGATGCTAAACAACCCACAACTTCTGCCAAAAAGTATAAGGAATCTATCTCAGTTCAAAAAAATCAACCTTCAACCTCTACTACTAACAACTCATTGAATATAACATGATCTGAAGGACATGAAGAAGGCAAGGGCCAATGTGTTCATGTATGATCTCTAACATCTTCCACAACAGAGATAACTTATAATGAAGACACTTAAATTTTCTCCATCCCAATTGAAACCAACATCAACCTCAAAATATTTAGGAAAATCAAGAATCCAACTCAAGACAATGAAAACATCAAAAAATCTACTGTGAATATTTCTAGCACGTGAATTCATTCAGGATCTCAAACTCCTCCCTTCCTTATAACCTTTGAGATATTTAATCATAATGTTCATAACTACTCAGTGATTTAGGAGCATCATTCAACATTATGTTGTATTCTATCTTCCATAAGATAAATGATGTACTTGTAAAGACTAATACTAATACAATTTTTTTGGATAAAACTAAAGTTAAAGTCATTGGTGAGATGAAGGATGTGATAATATTATTATAATTAGACCCCATGGTACACTAATTAATTGGCATCGCCATGGCTGAAATCCATGAGTATTGTTCTCTCTTGTTGAGCAAGGATTGCTCTTAGAAGCTATAGACCTATAGGTTGGTCATGTCTAGCTACCATACAAAGAGAAGAACAATAAGATAAGGGTAGAAAAAGGGCCACATACGAATTATACAATTGTTGAATTGGAAGGATGAAATGAACCAATTATATTTTTCACATTCCACATGGTGGAACTCCTTTTTAGAAATAGGTTATGGATATTGTTAATCCCAACCATTTCCCATCTCATTAGAAATCCATTATGATCTCCTTCAATGTTCAAATAATGATGAAAATGATCCTTGTACATTAGTTGTAAATAATCATAATTTTACCAACGTAGATGTAGATAATGAATATTCTACTAATTTTTCAAAAGACGCTGACATATTTATTATGATGGTTCTAAGTCACATGATGGAGTTGGTGCAAGGTGCATCTTAATCACTCCATGCACACAAAAAACCTCGATATCCTATAGACTAAAATTTGAATGTACTAACAACACTGCCAATTATGAAACATTCTTATTCAAGCTTAATAAATCCATTAACATGAAGGTAGAGTGCTTGAAAATCCTCAACGATTCATATATAATCACATGATAGGTATGAGATATCATTCACTACTTATCTTCGCACTTAAAATCTTACTAGAAAGAGGTATGAAACTTGATTTCATCTTTTAAAGTGTTTAACATAGTTTTAATTCCTTTCTTTAAAAATGTTACCCTTGAAACTTTGGTGAATGCTAATGTTAGACTCTCCCCATCGTTTCATGGTTTTTTAGTTGAAATAGTTTTTAAACCTGTTATTCCTGATAATGTGACTATTTTGATGTTGTTTAATGATAACAAAAAAGTGTTGCAATTTCTCATGAATGAATTAAGGGCTCAATCATTGATGAAGATCAACATGTGAAGCGAGGGAAATAAGCTAAGAATACAAAGCATTGTAATCCAATTCCCAAAGGAGTTACTTCACTTGAGAAATACTACGATCTCCAATCCAAATTCTGAAAGCCAAATAATCCAAAGATCCATAGTCCCACTCTCTTTCATGAATAAATTAACTTAGGGTTTGGAGTGTAAAAACTCTGGTAAACTTGAATAAGTATATATTATTATTGATAGAAGATGAGATGATTACAAGTGGGTATCACCAAGGCTTTAAATATAGCCTTATGGTGTCCCTTGGTGAGGAGGCATGATCATTGATCATGCCCTTCCACATTAATAAACCTAGGATAACTATATCTAACTAATAATTAATAAAATATACATAACATTGCCCCTCTCTTAAATATGCTTTGTCCTCAAAGCATACGTAATGATGGACAACGTTGACGAATTCCTAGGTTTCTCGAGCGACGATCTCTTGCTTCCCACATTTTAAAAATATCGTGGAGCATCTTCTTGAGTTCAATATTTTGGTGATGTGGATAGTGACAAGATTTGATATTGAGATGGTCGGATCCTATCTTGACTTCTATTGGATGTTTGATTTTCCTATCGAGAGGCATTTTTATGGGTAGATCTTGGAACAATTTTATGGGTAGGGGGTAGGGACCACAAGCGCGGGCAGAGGGTGGAAGGGAGAGTGTAGGGAGAGAGTCGAGGGGAGTGGGAGTTGGGTGAGGAAGTATATGGGGCTGCGTGAGTGCAAGCGGGTGAGGGGCAGCGCGAGTGCAGGCGGGGGTGGGGGTAGTGAGGGCGGGTGTATTATCGTGAGGGGGTAGGGAAGAGGGAGGTAGGTTGTGGGAGGGAAATGGATAGCTGGTGGGTTGGGCAAGTGAGGGGAGTGTAGTGGACTGTGTGGTGAGGGGGAGGTTAGTAAGTGAGGGTGGGGGCCGAAAGGCCGTGACGTGTAGAGGGAGTGAGGGTTGGATGGGTGAAGTGATAAGGGGAAGGGGTGAGCGGGGTCGGAAATGGTAATGGGGGGTGCTATGTGAGGGAATTGGTAATGGAAGAGGGAAAAAAAATTCGAGGAAAAATTTGTAGAAATATATATATATATATATATTATTTTTATTTTTTTTATTTTTTTTATTTTTTTTAATTCTGCAATTTCTGGAATTTCTTGTAATTTCTTGATTCTATATTATCACATAGATCCTGAAGAGCGACTGCTCTGATACCAATGGAGTGTAAAAACTCTGGTAAACTTGAATAATCATATATTATTATTGATAAAAGATGAGATGATTACAAGTGGGGATCACCAAGGCTTTAAATATAGCCTTATGGTGTCCCTTGGCGAAGAGGCATGATCGTTGATCATGCCCTTCCACATTAATAAACCTAAGATAACTATATCTAACTAATAATTAATAAAATATACATAACAGGGTTTTAAAGGGACCCCAAGTATGTCAACTTGGGTGCTCCATGTTCACCAAAAGAAAAGAAGATATATGTCTAGCTATTCACTAAATACAAGGATGTTTTTTCTTGTACATATGATGATTTAAAGACATATGACACCAATATTATATAGCACTTCAACTTGATTAAAGAGGTTGTCAAACTGTCCACAAGGTCATGGATAGACGGTGATCGGGTGCTCTATTAAGGAACTCCTTGATGTGAAGCCACTGGTTCAATTCCCCACACTGATCAGAGTGATATATTGGACATGATGAAGATGTAGTCCTGCAAAGATTTTAAAAAAAAGAGGTTTTCAAACCCTTTTTAGAAAAAATTTCACAAAGTGCACCCTACATTGTAACCCTTGATACATAAAGAACTCAAGAAGCTACTAGATGCCAAAATTATTCTTAAGGTCGAGCACTCAACTTAAGTTTACAATTTGGTGTTGGTTCACAAAATGTTATGAGAAATAAACTATGCGAGGAATTCTAAAATTTAAATGTAGCATCAGATAAAGACAACTAACCAATTCTCCCTATGGAGTAGATCCTTTAGCAAGTGTCAAGATATGAGAGGTTTTCATTGTTGGATGGGTTCTTGGGCTACAATTAGGTCTTAGTTGCCAAATAATATAGGCTAAAGACTACATTTTGTAGTAAATAGGGTACCTTCGTATATAGACAAATTCCCTTCTGATTGATCAATGTTGGGGCTACCTTTCAAAAGGAAATGAATATTGCTTTCAAATGGCTTATTAGAGAAAGTGTGGTGGTCTATCTAGATGATGTAACAATATATTCTAAATAGAGGACATGTCATTCTTGTCACCTGAAACTAATATTTGAAAGGTTCCACAAGTACATAATTTCTCTTAACCTCACAAGGAGAACATTTGTTGTTGGCGAAGGTAAATTTTTGGGTCATGTGATGTATAAAAATTTCTATCTATGGACTAGAACATAATTAAATATAGCATGCAAATACCATGCCCCAACAGTAAGAAATCAATTAAGTCTTTCTTGGGGATGATCAAATTTGTGAGGAGATTTGTCCCGAAATTTGCAAAGATTGTAAATCCATTGGAAGAGACAATAAAGAAGGATGTGTAGTTCAAATGGAATGTCCTTGAAAAGGAGGCATTCACCAAAATGAAATAATCCATATCCCATGCACCCACCTTATACATTCTGGATTTTAGTTTTGCTATACACTTTTTCTTTTGACTTCTCTTTGGTATATGTACTAAAAGAAAAACATGTCCAAGGAGAAGAACGACCCATTTCCTTCATGATTATGGGATTACATGGCTTTGAGTTAAATTATCCTAATATTTATAAGTAGGCCTAGGTTGTTTATAAAGAAATCAAGCACTTTACATTTTACATCCTTAAAAGTCACATGAAAGTGATTGTACATCACCACAAAATAAGATATTTATCTGTATAAAAGAATTAGGTGAGTAGAGAGGAAATTGGATGAATTAATTATAATAGTAAGATCTAGAATCTAAACCTATTCACACCACAAAATTCCACGACTTATGAATACTCTTAGTAGATCCTTGAAACCATGACAATGAAAATTAATAAGTTTAGGAGAACGAACTATCTATGTATTTATCTGAATACTCATGTGTTCAACATAATGAAGATTCTTGGTACCATGAATTCAAGCAATATCTTCAGCTAGGTACCATGCCCACAAACTTAAATTGTAAGAAACAAATCGTGGTAAGGCTTAAAGATTCAAAAATTCAACTTAGCAATGGAAAACTCTTCATGAAACATTAGGATTGAATCTTGTTGCATTTCCTAGAAAAATAATATGTCGACCAATTTCTTTTTGAGTTACATGATAGACCAGTCAGTGGAAATTTCGCTTGAAAATCACAACTTGTGAAATAATTAGAGTTGAGTACTACTAGATAACATTGTTCAAAGACTCACATGCATATGTAAAATAATAAAAACATGTCAAAAGTGTTCTAGTTGAGAAAAAAAGGCATGTCATTCCCCTAGAACAAGTAAATGTAGAAAAACCTTTTCAGCAGTGGGGATTGCATGTTATCAGTGAAATCTACCCTCATTCATCCAAAAAAAACCAATACGTATTAATAGCCATCAAATGTTTCACCAAGTGGACCAACGCAACACCATTGACCAACATCATTGATAAAGTAACCATTTAGTTCCTGTTACAAAATATCATAGCCAATTTTGGTGTTCCTATATCTCTAGCTTTTGATAATGAAACATGTTTTTCCTCTTTGAAATTAAAAAAATTTGCATTAGACAAATGCATTATCTTGAAACACTTTTCCAACTATTACCCACAAATTAATGGACTGGATATTAATTCTAGCAAAGAAAAATTGATCCACATCCTTTAGGTAACTATAATTGATCAACTGAAAAACCAACATAATGCCTCACCCAATGTATTGTGGGTAGACGAAATAACACTCAAATTTGTGTTGGGAACCTCCCCTTATTTCGTTGTCTATAGAAGGATGTTATGCTAGTACCCAATGTCTTCCTACCCTTTGTGTATTTATCCCAACAATCTTTTCAACCATGCCCAATCTAGCAAAGGATAATTAACACTTGGATCAAACTTAAATAATAAAGAATAACGGCTTCGAAAATTTATCACCAACTAGTAGACAGTAAAATGATGGTTTGATAATAAGTATGCTAGTGAAAATTATTTCTAGGCAAGATTATTTGTACTTATATGGGATAAAATTCACAAATAAAAATGTAAACATACTAAATTTCGATAACTATGGCTTGGTCCCTACATTGTAGCTGATAAACTTGGATTAGAAATTGTTGAAATATGTAACTAGGTTCGGTCTTCATAATGACATATGTAATCATGATTTTATGTATTTAATGTAATGGGAAAAATAAATTTATTATTGTTGTTCTTGAGGCATGGGTTTCATGCTCAAGGAAATTTATTTTTACATCAAGCTCCCATTATGAGATCCTAGCACTTGTCATTGAGTCTACAAGTCAAGGAAGTCATTTTAATGTATGAAAGACCCTTCTTGGGCATGTTACATAATTTAAAATAATTTTATGTGAATCAAAGCATAATCAAAATACCCTTCAAGACCCTGTCAAGTGCTAATAAGAAAGTCAACCTATATATACGGTGAAGTCAGCCTATTTGAAGGCTCAAGAAAGCCTATATAAAGGAGGACTCAGCCTCATTCAAGAATCACTTACTCAAGCATAAAGAAGAGTTTGACTAAGATTAAAAATGGGAATAATACCTAGCAAAGAAATAAGAAAGAATAAAAAATCATTTTTATCTGTTTTGGGCCAAATTCCTCCACACATGCAAAGGTAAGGACAT
Organism: Pinus albicaulis; assembly: GCA_034641835.2. NCBI lineage: Eukaryota > Viridiplantae > Streptophyta > Pinopsida > Pinales > Pinaceae > Pinus > Pinus albicaulis. Next base: position 1,127,071,889 of record CM076572.1, on the reverse strand, counting down.
CATCTTGCACCAGCAGGTACCGAATTGTAGCCACTCCAAGAGAGCTGAAGTCTTGGGTCAAATAAGGTCTATTTAGAAATTTCAATTTCAGAGGAAAGAAATTCATTTCAATCAAAGTAAAAAGGAGGCAAATTATTCCATATTCAAGCCACACATGTGACCTAAGGTTTCTGCAAAAGAAGCCGGAATTGCAAGTTTGCATCAGCTAGCCAAAATTATGAGTTAGGGCCGAAATTTAAAGCAGTGGAATAAGTTTGACCAGCTTTGACTTGAAGGAAAATAATTTCATCAAGAAGAAGCTTTAAATTGGTCTTGGAGGGGTTTTTCATCAAGGGTCTAGATCTTCGAACTTTTCAATTGAATATTTTATAAGAAGAAGAATTCTTGTGGTTTTTCCTCTCATATTGGAGAGGTTTTGAGCCTGGATGATTGCCTATATCTTGTGTACTTTGTCTTATTTTTATTTATGATTTGGTAATTGTATGATGAAGAAGAACACTAATAATAATCAAGTAAAAAAATAATTCAATTGAGTAAAGTAAAAATATACCACAAACAATTATCAAAGAAGAGAAATCATCTTGTATTGTTGTCGCTAGATTTCTGAGCATGGTATCTGATCTAAGGTGACAATTCAGCGAAGGGAAGATTAAAGAAGGACACTAAAGGTTCGAAGCACTAGAATATAATCAAGAGAATCAATCATAAATAATGACCTCTCATCTCAAAGGCACAACAAGGACAAGGATTACATCATCATCATGAAGGAAGTTACTAAAAGAAGTCCTAAAAAACCCTAGTTTTTTCAAAGGAGGATTCTACTCTTGAAAAATTTTCGGTAATATCGCATAATCATCACCTCAAGGAGAAGAATACCACAAAACCATAACTCCACTAAAAGGATGACTTTGAAGCATCTTTAAAGGAAGTAGGCAAAGGAATTATAATCATCATCAAGGATCCACGGTTATCTCTCTGTTTTTGAAGGATCACTTTTGAAGGAAGGCATATTCATTAAGAAGACTTATTATATCATTATCATCATCATAAAAATAAAGAAGGAAACCTAGTTAAATATATTTTCATCAAGGATTATCTTCACAAGTAAGTATATTTATGGCCACAACATAAAATATCAAAATGACTTCATTTTACAAGGAAAGAAACAAATTGGTTGGGTCATCAAGATTTCTTGCATGGAAGAATAGGACTAATTTGATCCTCATAGAAAATGAAGTCGTTGATCATGTTAAGGGTTCAATTAATAAATCTCCCGAGGAATAAACTCAAGCTCATGCAAATTATATGAAAGGGGAAGTAAGGGCTCAAAGGATTCTTATAGAATCCATCAAATATCCCCTCATTCGATATGTATCAAAGTTGAAGACATCAAAAGAAATATACGAGAAGCTAGTAGAATTATTCTCTGTAGAGTACAACTGGAGAAGTGATACCATTAATACAATAACTCTAAAATATGAATATATCAAAGTAAGATAGAATAGCCTAATACTTTATGAGGGTGTCTGAAATAAGATATAAACTACAAGACTTGGGAGAATAATGTTTGATAAGGAAATGACCACCGTAGTGCTTAATGCACTACCAGAGGAATGGGGAAACTTTACATCAAGAATCTATGGAAAGAAGGAAGCTACCCCATTCAATGAACATTGGTCATTGTGTAATATTGAGGCTAAAGGAAAAAAGTGATGTAGGATCAAATGAGCAAGTAGAAGCATTTTCTTCCATGGCTAAGAGAAAAGGGAAGTTTGGGAAGTTTGGTCCTCAAAAAAAGAAGAATAATGTGGCCAATGTACAATGTTATGGCTATCAATAATATGGGAACTACAAGAGAGATTTTCCCAAAATCAAGAAGGAAAACAACACAAGAGGAAGCGAAGAAGCCCATATCACTGAAGAAGTGGAAGAAGATGAAAAGAAAAAATTAAAGGAGGAGGAAGTAAAATATCTCTACTATGATTGAGATAATCTTATCGATCAATTTATCTTCACTTTTTTTGTAAATTATAGCCATCATGGTAGGAATCATTAATAACATGATAGGATGCATCATTTTATGAAATACCATCATAAGAGCATATGCTTGAATCAAGAGTGCATGACATCATATTAATAAGCTTGAAAGATAAACAAAATAGAATTTTTTGGCAGTCATCATTAGAAGGAAGTAGCTCTTGGTAACCCCATTTGAAGCATAAGTAGTACTTATTGTTGAAAAGTGTAACTAGGATCAGTCTTCATATTGAATATGTAATTATGTATTTATGTAAACAAGAAGACAATGATAATAAAATGTATTTTTTGGAGTACTTGCTTCATGGGTTTCATGAGCAATATTTTTATTATATGTCAATAGACTTCTTCTCGATGTCTATTAGGATTTTTATTTTACCTATAAATGTATTCAAGAGCCATATATATGAAGTGTATAATCAAAAGGTATGTTCTAAGACCTTGTCAAATATCTGCAAAGGACTAGATCAATACAACCTCATTAACGCTAGAAAATTAGCCCTCCAGGTCAGCCTACAAACACTTCTATAGTTGACCTCCTAACATATGATAGGCCGGCTTATTAACTGGTAGGAACAACTATGTATACCCCTACATGTGCTATGCAGAAGACACAGAAAAATGAATTGGTTAATTCTGTAATTTTCGGATAAGGTGTAGACAGATATGATTGCGTTGAAGTGAAAGTTAAGGTTGCGTTCAAAGGACAGGGAAGCGAGGAAGTAATTATATGTGAAGAAAGAGACCAACTCTAATGTTTAGTGCGGATCCCAGGTGCAGACTTAAGGACTGTAATATAAGTGCAATTAAGAAGAGACATGGTTTCGGATTGAAGATGCTAGAAGGAATTAAGAAGAGACAGAGCTGCGGATTGAAGATGTTATAAGGATGTTATATATGTACATTGTATAAGCTAAGATTTAGGCATATGATTCAGTGGTATATGCTAACTTAAAGTGCAAGCTCATGATTGTAATGTGATCAATACGAAGTTTGGTTAAAAGGGGACTATGTTATAGTATGAGAACATAGCCACATATAAAGGTATCATCATGATATGATAAAAGGTGGACAAGGTCAAAGAAGGAATAATACGAATAGAGATCGAGCTCTCTAGTTATGGTGTAGAAAGGTTCAAGTCAGTGTAGATAGGTTCTGAAGAGAAGAAACAATTTAAGGAGTCAGACAAAGAAGTGGTGACAAGGTCTTGGAGGCATTCCTAGGTCAAGGGTCTAATTCTTGGTCATGGTACTTGTCATTTTAAGATTTATAAGAAGAATTCCTTACAGGTTTTCCTCTCCAAGAGGGAGAGGTTTTTCCCCGGCTCAAAGAGCCTAACTTTGTGTCTCTTGTATTTTGGTAATTGACTTGATGAAATACTAAATAAACTAAGAATAGAAGACATAAGTAAATCAAGTAAGCTCACAAGTAACTATCAAGAAGAGAATTTTAATTAATCCTAGCCCTACTGAATTCTCAACATGGGATCAGAGCTAAGGTGCTGAAAATAAGGGCTACTTGTCAAGAAGACACTCCAGGAAGAAAAGATCAAAGTTTACTTTGAAAATTCAAATCAGTTTACAAGGAATATTCTCAAGCTATCTCATTCAAAGGATCAACTCATTCAAGAAAATAATATTTGCCATCAAAGATTTGCATTCAAGACATTGTTGGAAGAAACATCATCTTTTGAAGATATCCTTCATCATCAAGGAAGCTACAAGTCACTCTACTCAAGTAAGCATCTATGACCTTACTTAAATCTATCAAAATGACTTATTGTAAAGAGAGCAACAAATTGGTTGCGTCATAAAAATTTAGTGAGTCGAAGAAGAGGACAAATTTGAATCTAATTGAAGACGAATTTATGTACTACATCGAAGGATCTACAATTCAACCCTCAAAATAATATGCTTCGGCTCATGCCAAGTACATGAAGGGAGAAATCAGAGCCTAGAAGATTCTAATAGAATCCATTAAGGACTCACTCATTCTCTATGTATCAAAACTAAAGTATGCAAAATAAATATATGAGAAATTGGTGGAGCTATTCTCTGTGAGTACTACAGGAGAAGAAATCTCTCTTAGACAAGAACTTTATAAAATTAAATTGTAAAGATAAGAAGGAACCACTTTATACTTTATGAGGATTTCTGAAATAAGATACCGACTGTAGGAACTGGGAGAAGAAATTTATGACATTGAGATGACTACAGTGGTGTTAAATTCTCTACGAGAAGAATGGGGAAACTTCACTTCAAGTTTATACGGGAAGAAAGAAGCCACACCATTCCATGACTTATGGTCTCTATGTAAAATAGAGGAAACAATATTGAAAGCCAAAGCTGAAATAGAATCAAGTGAAGGGAATCAATCCTTTGCAGCCATATCCTGGAAGAAAAGAAGATTCAGAAAAATTTTTCCTCAGAATAAAAGAAGAAATATGAATAAAGTACAATTCTTTGGACGTAATGAAATTGGGAATTATAAAAGAGATTTTCCTAAATCTGGAAAGGACAAGAGGAAAAAGGAAGAAGCCCATGTCACAGATATGAGGGAAGAACCTGATGCAAATAAATCTAAGAAAGAAGAAGCGAGAGATCTCTATTATGATTGAGATCATATTCCTCTTTAATTTATTTATGTTGGTTGTAAAATAGTATGATAGGAATCAATGTATATTGATAGCATCATGATAGAAGCATGGTAGGAGCTCTTGGTGAAACAGCTCCTGGAAAACCTCACTGATAACAATATTGATGGAAGGCAGTCATCAAGATCAAGGGTCATCATGGAAACATGTGCTAACAGTTTCTAATGGAATTCTCTATGAATTCACTGGTTAGAAAAAAAGCAGAAAGGATTCATCAAAGAATTCAATGCTACAGAATTTTGGGATTAGGATGTGATGACATATTGATGAAGCAAGTCAATGGATTGAATTTCCTCATTCTAGTAAAATTGCTACAAGATGACTCAAAGGAAAAAGGTATGAGATATATATATTTATATTTTGACACTGGATGTTGTGTAGTCATGCCATATGGTTGCAGGCAATGAAATTTAGAAGTATGATCTCTCACGGTGCACAGACAGATGAAATCAACATAATATATCCTCATATGGAATATGAGGTGGTTGGATATGAATAAGGAACTAGAAATTGGAAGTTCTTGGGAATGAAGATGTGCAAAAATGAAGAGATCATGAAGTGCAACCATGTCAAGAGGCAGTAATCATCCGAAAGCCAAGAAGATGTGACTAGAAGATCTCTTGGGAGGATATGTAGTCTCTGATAGAAGTCTGGTAAAGAATAATACCCTTGAAAAAACATATCATTAGGAGATGTGTTAATCCAAATAGAGGATGTCGATGCCTACAGGAAGATGTCTTGGTGAAAGATCATCACTGAGGTAACTTTCGTTTTTAAAAGTTAATATGTATATGTTTATCTAGATAAATTTTTGCAGGGCTGCCAATCATGTGAAAAGGATGTAAGAACCTTAGATATGGTTCAAAAGAAAGCAGCATGGCATAAAAGTGGACCAGATAAGGAAGTCTGATGAATCAATTTTTGATAGCTAACATAACTCATGAATGAAACTGATGGATGATTTGTGCCCTATGAAGCTAAAGTTGAAGATTCCTCAATATTGAAATCCATAACATCGAGGGCAAGAATTCTTCATGAGAAACTGGGTGTCTCACCATTGTTGTTGTGGGTCCCTGGTTAAGAGGGAGCTTGGTGGTAATTTTCTTACTTGAAATAAACTTGGTAATTCATAAGAATGAGCTTAGGTACATTCCATGTATAGGAATGAGTACATTCCTTTGTGGAATCGGTCCTCCCTGGCTAAGAGGGAGAGATAGACACATCATTCTTATCTTCACTTGGGAAGACAGAATGGAGGATTGGGTAATCATCTGGAATTCGATACTCTTTGAGAATGTGATAGGGAATTCAAGATAAGAGTAGTCGGGGACCGATATTATTTGAGCGATATCTACCCAAGAGAATAATAGTCCAAGAAGGTCATACTTTGGAACACCTAGGTGGAGTATGTACCTTGGAGATACAATGACTATGGTGTCTATAAGTCATATGTCTCGCCAGCATTGTATCCCATTGTCTCATTAAGAGATGGGGTTGTTAGTCAAGGCCTTACACTAGGACAATGTTGGTTGATATGATGCTATACAGATGCGATTACCAATCCTATTCTTCTTATGAGATTCTTTAGTTTTAAAGTGACCATGTGCATGTATGAATACCTCCCTAGTTAAGAGGGAGTGTTGAAAAGTGTAACTAGGATCGGTCTTCATATTGACTATGTAATTATATATTTATGTAAAGAAGGAGACAAAGATAATAAAATGTATTTTTTGGTGTACTTTCTTCATGAGTTTCATGAGCAATATTCTATTATAGGTCAATAGACTTCTTCTTGATGTCTATTAGGATTTCTCTTTTAGCTATAAATGTATTCAAGAGTCATATATATGAAGTGTCTAGTCAAAAGGTATGCTCCAAGACCTTGTCACATATCTGCAAAGGACTCGATCAAGACAACCTCAATAACACTGGGAAATTAGCCTTCCAAGTCAGCCTACAGACAGTGATATAGTCAGCCTACTAACATATGATAGGTCAGATTATTAATTGGTAGGAACAACTATATATACCCCTACATGTGTTGTGCAGAAGACACAGGAAAACGAATTAGTTAAGTTTGAAATTTACGGATAAGGTGTAGACATATATGACTATGTTGAAGTGTGAGTTAAGGCTGTGTTCAAAGGACAGGGAAACGAGGAATTAATTACATGCGGATAAAGAGACCAGCTTTTTTGTTTAGTGTAGATATTAGGTGTAGACTTAAGGACTATAATATAAGTGAAATTAAAAAGAGACATAGTTGTGGATTGAAGATGCTAGAAGGAGTGAAGAAGAGACAGAGATGTGGATTGAATATGTTAGAAGGATGCTATATATGTACAGTGTATAAGTGAAAGTTTGGGCATATGATTTTGTGGTATATGCTAACTTACAGTTCAATCTCATGAATGTAATGTGATGCGTAGGAAGTCTGGTTAAAAGGGAACTATGTTATAGTATGAGAACATAACCATATATAAAGGTATCCTTATGATATTATAAAAGGTGGACAAGGTCAAAGAAGTAAGAATATGAATAGAGATTGAGCTCTCTAGTTATGGTGTAGAAAGGTGCAATTCGGTGTTGATCGGTGCTTAAGAGAAGAAACAATTTAATGAGTCAGACAAAGAAGTAGTGACAAGGTCTTGGAGGCATTCCTAGGTCAAGGGTCTGAATCTTGATCATGGTACTTTTCATTTGAAGATATATAAGAAGAATTCCTTATGGGTTTTCCTCTCCAAGAGGGAGAGGTTTTTCCCTGGCTCGAAGAGCCTAACTTTGTGTCTCTTGTATTTTTGTAAATGACTTGATCAAAGGCTAAATAAACTAAGAATAGAAGACATAAGTAAATCAAGTAAGCTCACAAGTAATTATCAAGAAGATAATTTGAATTAATCCTATCCCTATTGATTTCTCAACACTTATGGGTAGAAGAAATTCATCTAGTGTAGAACTCATCATACATCATTGGGAAGGATCATTTGCAAGAAAAGAATATTTAGGATCCCCCATTGGAAAATTCTTTAGAATATTCATCTCTTGGAAAAATCAAGTGTCTCACTAAGAATTCTACCTTGTATGGGGTTAATTGTTTGGAAGAATGACGGTATGATGACAAAGGAATGCATCATGTCAATATGATTGAAGAACACTCAATCAAGGAAAGTAAGTTTCTAAGGGAATCCTAGATGAACAAAAGAATAAAAGAGGTATGTATGCATATGTTTGATAAATTAAGTCATGTCATCATATAGTTTCACATAGCATGGATGAATACTCTACCACATGAGTATGATCAAAGGAAAGGGATATCTTTCATTGGAAAGATGCATCAAGGAATGATTCACATATTTACTAGATGAAATCAACATTATATGTCCTCATATGGAATATGAGGTGGTTGAAAAAGATGAAGGAACTATGGATGGAAGTTCCTTGGGAGCAATATGAGAAGAAAGAAAAAAGAGATCATGAAAGATGCAACTATGGTCACATAGAAAAGGAAATCAATGTCTGATAACTAGAAGAATTGGCCATGATATCTCCATAGGAAAGGTATGAAGACCTTGGCAAATTCTGAAAAGAAATAAGACCCTTGGCATTGAATATCGTGGAGATGTGTCAATTTGTATGCAAGAAATTGATGTTGCAACAAGCATATGTCATGATGAAGGACTATCACAAAATTTTATATTGATTTGATGTTAATTTTTGAATAATGTCTAGATGGGCTGATACAAGGCTACCGAAATAATTTTGTGGAAGTCACCCACAACTAGTACTCATGTGGTGCAATAGAAGATCCTAAAGGAAACATGATGAAGAAAAACCAAATATGGTCTAGTAAGATCACTTTTCGATGAAAGGAAGGATGGCGTGACTACCATGGTTCGAGAAGGAAAGTTATAGATGACCGATACCCTATGAAGAAATCCAAAAAGATGAAGGATCCATAATGATAAAGATGAAATTCATGAAATTGAAAGAAGAATCCCCACAAGCAGCTGATAGTCCCATGATCTCCACCTAGATCAGAAAGTTGATGGAAGTAATTCCTTGGCTAAGAAGGAGCTTAAACAAATCCCTAGTTAAGAGGGATCTTGGGTACATTATTTTTACTGGAATGGGTACATTCTTTCATATTGTTGATTTTTTAGTAGCTTTGGAAGTACTCCAAGCCCTAGGGTTCATGGTTTGGAGGTTGGAGTGCCACAAAATTTATTTGTGGACTTGGAACCCAAGGTTGGGTTATTGTACCCATAGTATTTGGGCCAAAACCATGAGGAATTTTATACATGTGATGGATGGAGATGATAGAGGTGATTGAGAAGAATCCAACATAACAAGAATCATTGAATTCCGAATTGTTTATAATGAGATATAAATTTTTCAAAATAATGGTGGGTTTTTGGACATCAATTCATGTAGGCTTGAAGTAAAACGTCCAAAAGACATGTATATTCAAGGAATTCATTGAGCCCTTCTTATGTGTATAAATATAAGGTGATGGAGTTCATTTTAACTCATCCAAATGTGCATCTCTCATGTGTGATATACCTCTAAGGAAACCGTAGGTTAGAAGGAGACCTCATGAAGGAGAAAGGGCTATGTTTTGGGTTTCTTTTGTGACTGTGAGGAGGCTACGGTGATCTAAGAGCTAGGCCACATTACAAAAGGGTTTTTTGACATCCATTGTGATGGTATTTCATGTCTAAAAGGGTATCTGTAGTGATAGACATAATTCTGGGCTTGATTTTGAGTGTTTTGGGTGTGTACATACCTCCAAAGGAAGTTTCGTAGAGCTATACAGGAGTTTGAAGGAGGGTCGAGTACCTACACTCAGGAAGAGAAGGGATCAAAGGCTATTTTAAGGGCTATAAAATAGCCCATATTTCATCATATAGGGATATACCTTAAGTGGAGGAAATCCACAAGTAAAAGGAGGTTGTTTGGATAGTTTTTGATAGGGATGACAGTTTCCCTAACCATGAAGCAGCAACAACTATCCAGAAAAGGAGTAGTAGGTATGTGTTGAGTGGTATATTTTTCTTTAGCAGATGCTAATAAGGGGGGTAGTTTATTTTTAGCCTGTGGGAGCCAATTGGAAGGCTTGACTTGGTGGTTAGAAGCCCCTCCTAGGATCAGATTTCATAGTGGATTTATTGGGCACTTAGTGGTTGGTGGATGGAAACAATAAATTTTCCAAAGTAGCCCCAGATCAGCATGACAATAATTACATTGATAGTTGTACATTGGGTGAAGGATTAAGCCTAATGTGTAGCTCTTTGATGGAAAAAAGAACCTACTAAGAAGGGATTTTGAAGCTCCGGTATTGGCCAGCCTAGAAGAGAAGATTGGATCAGCATGTGTTCATGGAAGTAGAAGTGACTTGCATCAATGATAGGTGGAAACCCTCCTGGAGTCTCTCTGTGTTGTCTCTTGATGGACTAAAGGGCGGCTAGAGAGAATATCAGGAGCGAAGGACTGACAGGATGAGATACAGCATTGAGGTTGTGATTGTGCACTAGAGCAGCGATATTGTTAGTGTATCTTGTATTCTTGTACTTGGGGATATTTGAGGGCCATTATCCCTTGTACGGGAGCCCTAGACTATTGTATTATATGTTGATAATATAATGAAGTTGGGCTACATATATTTTTTTTAATGTTCTTATTGTGAACATGATTTGTTTACTGCATTATATTATTCTGTTGTGCTAAGTAGCTTTGTTGATATTCTTGGTTTGGTAGCATCAGTGATTTATGATTTTATCCTAGACACCAGGTTCATGTAAATTCAACATGGTATCGAAGCATGTCTGAGCTAATTTGAATCAAAAGAGTGCATAATGAAGTACAACTTAAGAGGCACTTGGTCACGTTGTAGGTGAAGGGCTCATTACAATGTCGAAGTTGCAGGTTGATATTTGGTATGATGACAGGTTGGAAGGGTTTCCCAACTATATTCCATGGAAGGAAAGTATCAATTTTGTCAAGTTGGTCTTACAAGTCAACATGATCTAGGATTTTTCTGAAAACCCATCAAGAAGTCGATTGACTGTAAGAAGCTGGAAGTGTATGAATAATTGGATACAAAGGTGAGATTGATCATCCTAGATGGTGTGAAGGATTCTCTAATACCACATTTGTCTGGGAAGGACTCCACTCATGATATGTGGATGGATATTTAGAATTTTTTCCAGAATAAGAACGAGAATCGGGTACTGATATTGGAGGAGAAGTTGAATTCCATCAAGGTGTTGCAGGGTGAAGGAGTGACTTCATATCTGATGAGGTTTTCTCAATTCAAAGATGAGATGGATGCCATCCGTGTGACTAATTTAGATACTGATATGGTGAGTATTTCCTTGAAAGGGTTTACTCCAAAATGGAAGCCATTCATCAAAGGGAGAATTTCGAAGGACAAGTTACCAGACTGTAATAGGATGTGGGATGAATTCATTCAAGAAAAATTGTGAGACAAGGATATTCATCCAAAGAAGAGGGAAAATGATGATGTGGCACTTGAAACATGAATTAAGGGTAAGAAAAATAAGGACATGAGTAATATCAATTGTAACTTTAATTGTGGCTAGATGGGTCATTTTTTGTTGAGATGTTTGATGAAGAAGAAGACGGGAGATTATGAGAAAAATAAAGGGAAGCAGATTGTCGGTGTTGCCACTTCTGTTGAAATAGATGCTCTCACCAAGAGGTTGGAGGAGGAGGAATTTTCTATTATCTCTCATTTCTCGCAGGGTACTATCGATGAGGATGGATGGTACATGGAAAATGGTTCATTGAAACATATGACAGGGTCGCATGAGGTTTTCAAGATTCTAGTTGAATGGGACTCGAAGTTTCACATGGTGTTGGGTGACAAGAGTCAGAAGGAGATCTAAGGATTAGGAGTTGTGCCATTCAGGATGGAGATAGGATGGGTGATGCAGGTTCATGATGTATTTTTTGTATCAGGACTCATATATAGTGTGATTTTTTTCTTGATGATTGAAAAGAAGGGGTTTGAGGCCTTATTCCAGGATGAAAAGGCAAGACTCAGACCCAGAGGCTCTAGCTCTGTAGGTATTGTGCTTGGAGTTAGAGAGCATGGTCTATATAGGTTGAAGGGAAAGCCTATGGATCATGGGAAGCATAAGTAAGAAGAAAATATGAAGGCTATAGAGAAGCAAGTTCAGGTACGGGAATTCAAGGAGAAGATACAGGTTCCAGAGACTCAGAGGGAATCGAGTTCTAAATGGATTTTATAGGTTCAGAGGGATACTTTGAAGCGTGTGGTCAGTGGAAAGCAAGGGTGCTTCTACAACTACCAAGAAGGAATCATGGAGAGAATGGAAGACATTTTAGGAGAAGAAGAATAATCAGGATGCTTCCAGTGACAATGACACTTTTGAGAGAGGTGTAGTTCATGCTACAGGGATTTTTGCAGTTGTGAGCGCTAGGAGTTGGGCGAGTGTTGCAAGTAGTGATGATGACGATCAGCTACTTCCTAGTCTTAGAATTACATCCCTTGCTAAGAGTGAGTTTTGATTATTTATTATCTTGGGAGGTACTCCAAGCACTAAGGTTCGGGGTTTAGATGTTGGAGCACCACAAAAGTCATTTGTGGGCTTGGAACCCAAGTTTGGGGTTTTTTACCCAAAGGATTTGGGCCAAAACCATGAGGCATTTTATACATGTGATTGATGGATATGAAATAAGGTGTTGATGAGAATCCAACGCAACAAGAATTGTCGAATTCCAAGTTTTATATGATTAGATATGAATTTTGAAGCTAATGGTTGGTTTTTGGATAGTCAAGTCATGTAGGCTTGAAACAAAATGTCCAAAAGACATTTCTCTTCAAGGAATTCATTGAGCCCTTATTATGTGTATAAAATGTGATAGATTTCATTTTAACTCATCCAAATGTGCATCTCTCATGTGCGATATACCTCTGAGGCAGCCGTGGGATAGAAGGATACCTCACGAAGGAGAAAGCGCTCTGTTTTGGGTTCCTTTTGTGACTGTGAGGAGGCCGCAATGATCTAATATATAGGCTGCATTACAAAAGGGTTGGTTGGAGTCCATTGTGAGGGTATTGCAGGTCTAAAATGGCAGTCGCAGTTCTAGACATAACTCTAGGCTTGATTTTGAGTGTTTTGGGTGTGAACAGACCTCCAAAGGAAGGGTCGCAGAGCTATACAGGAGTATGAAGGAGGGTCGAGTCCCTAAAATCCGGAAAAGAAGGGATCAAAGGCTAGTTTCATGTCTCGAAAATAGCCCAGACTTCATCGTATAACGATAAATATTATGTGGAGGAAATTTGTAGCTTAAAGGAGGTTGTTTAGATAGTTTTTTTATAGGGATGACAGTTTCCCTAAATAGGAAGCAGCAAAAGCAGTCCTGAAAAGGAGCAACAAGTATGTGTTGAATGGTATATTTGTGTTGAGCATATTCTAGTTGGGTGGTATTTTATTTGCAGCCTATGGGAACCAATTGGAGGGCTTGACTTGGTGGAGGGCAACAAGAAAGTGTCTAAAGTAGCCCTAGATTAGCGTGACAAGAAGGACATTGAAAGTTGTACATTGGATGGAGTATTTATCCTAATGTATATCTCTTTGATGGAAGAAAGAAGCTACAAATAAGGAATATTGAAGCTCAGGTATTGGCCACCCTAGAAGAGAAAATTGGATCGCCCTGTGTTCGTTGAATCAAAAGCAACTTCTAGCATTGATAGGTGGAAAACCTCATGGAGTCTCTATGTGTTATCTCTTAATGGACTAAGGGGAAGCTAAAGATGATATTAGGAGTGAAGGATGGGCAGGACGAGATATGAAATAGAGGTTGTGATTGTGCACTAGAGCTAGGAGATTATTAGTGTATCTTGTATTCTTGTACTTGTGGATATTTGAGGTCCATTATACTCTGTACGGGAGACCTAGATTGTTGTATTATATGTTGATAATATAACTAAGTTTGGTTAGATATATTGTTGTTATTTTCTTATTGTGAACATGATTGGTTTACTTCATTATATTGTTTCATTGTGCTAATTATATTTCTTTAGATTCTTGGTTTTGCAGTGTTAGTGATTTAAGATTCTATCTTAGACACCATGGTATTGGAAATTCAACACATAGGAATAGGTATTGAATGGCCTCCAAAATAGACATAAATTAAGGCCCATCTGACCATCCTTCAACACATTAAACCTCTCTTTTTTCATTTTGTGACATATTTTTAGCTTTAATATTTTCATTAGGAAGGTTTAGAGATAATTGCATATTTGTGTCTAATATTATTTATTTTTGTAGAATAATGTGAGAATATTGGGCATATTATGAAGATTTGGAGGAGGATATGATTTAGGGAATTGCTCCCTGCTATATAAGGATCACTATTGGATAATAAATGAACAAAATATCATGAAACTATTGATAAATTCTAGAGCTCTAGTGATTAAGAAATCTAGGAATGTGTTCTCTGTCATTAATGCAAATTCCTAGTGTTGGAAACTAGATCCACTTTTTGAGACTTTTGGAGAGGAAATCTACCTCCTTTCATGGATAATCCTTCCTCATCTATTTTTATAATTACCAATTCGAATTTTCCTCTAGAGGCATGTATTTCTTAGTCTTGTTGTGGAGAAAATGTGTATTTTAGTTGGTCCACTTTCATTTCTAGCAAGGATGTACTTGGATTGATTTAAATAATGAAGTTTGGTGCTATTTTTAGCTTCTAAAGCTTGGTATCATTCATAGGAATCTTAGTATCCTTGATCTTGGCTATCCCTGTATCCTTAGAGTAATTTTGTACAATTTTTTTTCTTCTTTTCACTTCTTATTCGCATGCATCTCTTATTCTTGTTTTTCTTATTTATGCATTTAGTATTGATGCTTCTTTTGCTATAGGATTGGGTTAAATGATTGAAGTGAGATATTTTGTAGGTTATTTAAATATTCATAATAATTATTCATCCTTATAAAATCTTTGAAAATTCATGTTCATCATTGAGCTACTTGGATTGGTTCACTTGTTCACAAATCTAGAATTCCTGAAAGTCCCTTGTAGCAAAATAATAGTAATTTTCTGCTATTTTTCAAAATGTGTTAATGAGTTTCATTTGAGTTTATTCCACTTGAATTGGGTCGTAAAAAAATTCAAGTTAATAACAAAATCTACCCCATAGCATTTTCACTTTATTAGGTTAGGTATTTAGTAGGTTAACTAGCTCACTAGTTCTTGAATTTCCAGATTTTAGACTAGTAATTTTATGTTATTTTTTAGCACGTGTTAACAGGGGTATTTTCGAGTGATTCCACTTGGAATGTAGTCCTAAGACATCCTAATTAATAATAATAAAAATTCCCCATCCCATTTTTATTTGATTTACTTGGGCATTCGGCAAGTTATCTCCTCCTATAGCACCTCCTATAGCACTCCTGTAGCTCTCATGTAGCATGTGTAAACTTGACCAGATTTGCTCCAAAAGATTTTTTTGTCCCTTTGGTTGAATAATGAACCTTAGGCTCTAAATCCTTGATTTTGGAAGAATAAAAACCACTTAGGACTTGCCTTTTTACGAAGTATATTAGACTTATTTCTTTGAATTCATGCTCTTAGGATTTCAATTACAAATTGTTGTTGTTGCATAAGATTAATTTCTTTTCAAGGAAACTTTTCAAATTCTACAATTAGACTAATGATTCACTTTGTTGAAAGTAGGACAAGGCTTAAATTCTGCAAATAGAAAAGTAATTTTCATTCCTGCAAATAGCATAACCTTTACCTTCTTGCAATTAGGATTACTGTTTACATTTGAATAAGTAACATTTCCATTTCTTGCAAATAGAGTAACATTTATATTTCTGCAATCAGTTTAGGCTTTGATTTCATGACATTCACTCCATTACATTAGTTCAATGAAATAATGAAACATTTTATGTTACACATATAGTGCTGAAACCTCTCAAGTTTGTGCGAACCTGTTAATGCCTCAAAAATCGATGCACAATATCAGGGGATAACCAACCGGTTGGGGACTTGAAAACCATCCCTTTTCCATTTGTAAATGGTGGCTCTGACTAGGGATGATGGGACTAGTTTCCCAATATAATTGGATGGATGAGTGGTGTTTATAACTAACTGTGACTTTGATGAATGGGAATAACAACAAGCTAAAGAGTATATATATACCTATCTCTATCCCTATATGAATTTATGTTTCTCTTATATGTGATATTAAAATATGATCTTAAGTGAATTTAAATGAATATTTATCAAGCACTTATAGAAATGAAAGAAAAATTAGGTTAATTTATTTGATTAAATAGTTAATCAAATCAATTTGTAATATCCCAAAACTGGAATTTTCTACAACAATAAGAATACCTTAAGGTATTCCAAAGTTGGAGAATAGAAAGTAATCAACTCATGTAATGTGTTTTAACACATAGCTATCATAATAAAAATCACAACAACAAACTATGCCTTATACAGTTCACCAAGTGGGGAAAAGCAGCTATTTTTGCCTCAAAAACGCTATTTTCTGAATATTGAGTTAAAAGGGTGGAAAATAACGGTTATGTCCCTTAGAACGGAAAATATAGGACATGCATGAAAAATAATTTTAGAAACAAATTCCTTTAGCCTAGTTAAACAGGCCTCCCATGCTCAAGACAACTAAAAATTGTCAAAACCCCAAGACTGCAAAATGTCGGAGCAGTTGCACAAGTGACTGCGCAGTATAAAGAGAGGTTAACTCAAAAAATAGAGAAATATGACTGATAATATTATTATAATACTCAATTATGTACAAAAACAAATATCTAATCTCTTTTATACAGATCCAAGAAGACCCGGCAAGGGTTTCTTGTCAGAAAAGATGTACAAGAAAAAGCTGCTGCAAATCTGTGGCTGAATAATGTTGTATGGCTGTGGCTCTGAATAATAATGGCTGAACATACAAATAAATGGATGCAGACTCCTTTTCTAGTTCTCCCAAAGAAAGGTTGATCCTTCTCTTGGGAAACTAGCTCCTCAAAATAGGATTTTCACCCCTTCCACTGCACACCTTAATAAATAACGCAGTTTTCTGAAGGAACTACATTTTTTCTAAAGGTAGGTGCTTGTACCAACACCAAGTAGTGGAAAATTCAGATCAGAAACCTCCTCTTAGATTTCTTAAGCAAGATCTTCAAGAAAGAGTAGGGAATCCCCGCCCGGGCAAACCCTTGCACTAAGCAATGCAGTAACTTAGCTAAACAGATAATTATACCAGAAGTCTAAGCAGACCTCATGAAAATGTAATCTCCAATATTTCCATATGCTTTCCATCTCCTTCATTATATAATTGATGAGCTTCCTCACCAAGGATCCCACCCACTATGAGGTTGCTTCCATGCAAAGGCTCCTCCACAAAAACTGCGTTGTCCAACAAGATGGTGCAATGTATCTAGACAGTTTTGTTGAATTGGTCAACCTTGAATGATTCTTCATGCCCTGTCCCTTTTCACACTCAAGGTGCCTTCATTTTATCTAGCTAGATTAAATTGAGTTTGTTTTATGTAGGATCCCCTTCTTTGAGAATAAATCATGTTCACTTGGTCAAACTTGACCTTGTCCACATACTTTAAACCTTGTTCACACATGTGGATGCTTGAACTGGTTATTACATGATCCCTTTTCACACTAGGAGGGATTTTTATTCATACTTGAGCAAATTATTAGCCTCCTTGCCCATTTATTCACCAATCTAAGTTTCAAGAGAAAAATTAATATTCCCATTAGCTGAAGCTAATTTAGGAATATTACAGTCTCCCTCTCCAAAATTTTGCTTGTCCTCAAGCAACTGCAGGGGTGCTGCAAAATCTCCCCTCTTCCTCTTTTGGCCCTTCCATCCGATAGTCCCCTCCATTGCTTCAGAATTTCTGCAAAAATTCCATCTCCCAATGGCTCCTCCCAAGTGTACAAGTTGGCCTTTGGTGAATAAACCCAATGGCTCTCATCATGAAAGAATGGAAGGTTTTTATGGAAACCTTCTTGCTGATCCATGGCCTTCTCAAGAAATAAATGATGACAATCATGGGGAATTTCATCATCAATGGAGGTCTCCCTCCTCCATGCTATCATCCAAATAAAATGAATCACCCTCCAACTTGGTAATTCATAGAAAAGGTCCTCCCAATTTCTCATGAGATGCATGCCCCAAGTGCTCCAACCAAACATATGGTCCACATCATAAAGAAACAAGTGGTATGAAATGGTGGCCATATAGTTTCCCATGCTCCCCTTGGAACATGTAGTGCAGAAAAAGTAGGGACTCTCTTACCCCAAAGACACACCCCACAAATGTGTCTCTCCTCCAACCATGTTCCCAAAAAAATTAAGAACATCTTCAGCATGTGGGATCATAAGTAAGATCATGCTAGCTGCCATATACAATAAGGGAGAAGGACAATGGTCCCTCATGTGCAACCAGCGCAGTTTTCCTCCTAACTGCCATCAAATATGACATGACAAGTGTTCTCCCCAACACTTGTTTGCTTCCCCACCCTTCTTGCATGCTTGGAGAAGGTGTATGATGGTTGGTGTTGAGGAATCACACCATGAGGAGTACATCATCTCTCCAAGATCTCCCAAAGAGTGGCCAACATCACCATTGTTCATGGCCCAAAGTGGCTCATGAAGCTCATCAGAAAAAGTGCCCCCTCTTGGAGCCAATACCTGCACATGAGTGTTAAGAAAATGCAAGTATATAATAAATACATCATGAGATTCAGCAATACAATGTTTATCATACACTTGTTTAAAATTAGCAAGGTATCTCATGGATGAGCTCCCTCTCACACTCAATAAATAAGGAGATGATAATGATAACTCTTTCCAAGAGCTACGTTCCTCCTCAACCAACAAATGATCCATGCACTTACTCATATGAGAGTGCATCTCCTCTTTGAAATTTTCCCACATGAATCCATCTAATATAGTATGACATGTTTTAATGAAACTAGTAGGATTTGAAAGCAAGACCTCATAAGTTGTATCAAGCAGTTTATTCTTGAGTTTGGAATATTTGGTTAAGTAGATCTGATCATGAACATAAATGATTCCATTAACTACCTCATACTCTTCATCCATTGCTTTCCCATAAAGAACCTTACATGTGAATAGGTCCTTGGAATATTCCATCAAGAGTTGGGACTCCCAATAAGGATCTAGGCTTCCCAATATTGACAGCATTGTAGAGGTATGAAATGATGCATCTGTCATATGATGGCTCTCCTCCTTGACATGCTTGATGTCAAAGTCACATGTTGGAGTATTCCCAACTTCCTTTTGCTGCCTTTCTTGCAGTTGATCTTGCTCAAGACAAGATTGAAGTTTAGGAAAGTCACCCTTCCCTTGAAAGGTTATCTTTCTCAAAAAATTCCACCTTTTTGCTCCTGCATACAAAAATGAAATTATACTTTTTTTATGTTCAGAAATATTCATTATATATTGGAGTATCCTTTGCTGCCCAAAATCTATGGATTGGCCTTCTGATACTATGCTCATATTAGCACAAATTTCTGAATCTATTCTCTCCAACACAAATAGATGAGTGGAAGAAAGCAAGGTCAATTTCAGAAATTTGCATAGCCTTCCATCAATGATTTTCAACGCTGTAGTGGCTCCTTCCAAGGTTACCTCTTTAAAAAAATATGTTTCTGTTGCATATAGTTGAGAGAACACTTTAGTTTCCCTCCAATCAGGAGGTCTTCCTGCTGAAATGTCTCTTTGCAAAGAGGCATCAAGGCATAAAGTAGGATGTGAATGTAGGTGGACAGATTTTCCCCTACCTTTGTTGCATGGGTCCTCTTGCCTTCTTTGTTCTTTAAAGCTCTGAAATAGAGAAGGGCACATGCTCTTCATCTTGTGATGCCATTTCTTCTCTTTTCCTTCGCCTACCTCCAAGATCTCATCATTTGGCAATGAAGGTACATGTTGCTCATGTGTTATGCCAAGAGCTCTATGTGTGAGACCTTTTGGAACTCCTTGCAAAAGTGCAAGAGTTTCTTCCTTTGGATCAAGTGCTCCATCCTCTTCTCCATGAGGTGCTTGAGGTGCCCTTGTCATGACTGTGTTATCTTCTCCTGCCTCTCCTTTCTCTTCTTCACGAGTTGAAGTTGCCTTTCCTCCAACAAGAGACCTTAGATCTTGGTCCTTTTTTGAAAAAGGAATCTTAACTTCTTCCTTTTGAGAATAAATCCCTTTATCTAAAGGATATCTTGCCCTTGGAAACGTTTCAAACAAGCTCACCTCCTCTTCATTGGTTTTCAGAAATGGAGTTGGATAGATAGACCCTCCCAACTCATGCAAAAATTTTGTTTGATGTGGTTTGATAGTTGCAATAGAAGGTGCTTCACATGAAATATCATCAAACCTCTCTACTAGTCTCTTAATGAACTTTTTATAAGTAGCTATATTTTCATTCTTTAAGGAAAATTATTGAAACAACCACCAAGCATAGGCCTTACCCTCAATATGCAGCGCTTCTACTTTGATGGCTTCAAATTCTGAAACTTGATGTTGTTGCACAAAGGTGTCTAGCTCCTTCACGCAAGCCCTAGCCGGACATATAGTTGATCCATAAAAGGTGGATAGAAAGAATCTACCCTCACCCTCATTCTTTCTCCTTGTGCTCTTGACCTTCATAATTTGGAAAAACCCTTGGAAATTCAAGTGATCTTTGAACTCCTCGGATTGATCTTCATGTTCCTGCAAATAATCACCGAGAGTATCTCTCTTTGGAACATCTCCTTTCTTCCTCTTCATGAAGAAATTGCTGATAGAATGTGGTAGATCTGATGATATGGCTGAGTGCTCATATCCAAAATATGAGGACTTAGAACCTTCCTCTTGTATAGATTTTGTTGAGGGATCTTCATGTGTTTCCCTCCTCATTTCTTTGATGCCCTTGCTTTTGCCTTGTAGATTTGTCAAGAGAAGTTTTGAGAACTTCCTTTCTCTAGAAAACAAGGTTTTGCTTTGATTTCTTCTGTAAATCACCTCCTCCCCGTGAGAAGACTCCATAATGCTTGATATCACAGGCTGAGCCAAGATTGTTGCTCCAATACCACTGTAATATCCCAAAACTGGAATTTTCTACAACAATAATAATACCTTAAGGTATTCCAAAGTTGGAGAACAGCAAGAAATAAACTCATGTAATTTTTTTTAACACATAGCTATCATAATAACAATCACAGCAACAAACTATGCCTTTATACAGTTCACCAAGTGGGGAAAAGCAGCTATTTTTGCCTCAAAAACACTATTTTCTAAATATTGAGTTAAAACAGTGGAAAATAACAGTTTTTTCCCTTATAATGGACAATATAGGACATGCATGCAAAATATTTTCAGAAACAAATGCCTTCATCCTAGTTAAACAGGCCTCCCATGCTCAAGATAGCTAAAAATTGCCAAAACCGCAAGACTGCAAAATGTCGGAGCAGCTGCACAAGTGAATGTGCAGTATAAAGAGAGGTTAACTCAGAAAATAGAGAAATATGACTGATAATATTATTATAATACTCAATTATGTACAAAAATAGAGATCTAATCTCTTTTACACAGATCCAAGAAGACTCGGCAAGGGTTTCTTATCAGAAAAAATGTACAAGAAAAAGCTGCTGCAAATTTGAGGCTGAATAAAGTTGTATGGCTGTAGCTCTACATAATAATGGCTGAAAATACAAATAAATGGTTGCAGAATCCTTTTCTAGTTCTCCCAAAGAAAGGTCGATCCTTCTCTTGGGAAACTAGCTCCTCAAAATGGGATTTTCATCCCTTCCACTGCAACCTTAAGAAATAACATAGTTTTCTGAAGGGACTACATTTTTTCTGAAGGTAGGTGCTTGGACCAACACCAGGTAGTGGAAAATTCAGATCAGAAACCTCCTCTTAGATTTCTTAAGCAAGATCTCCAAGAAAGAGTAGGGAATCCCTACCCGGGCAAACCCTTGAACTAAGCAATGCAGCAACTTAGCTAAATCGCTAAGTATGCTAGAAGTCTAAGCAGACCTCACGAAAATATAATCTCCAATATGTCCATATGCTTTCCATATCCTTCATTATATAATTGATGAGCTTCCTCACCAAGGGTCCCACCCACTATGAGGTTGCTTCCATGGAAAAGCTCCTCCACAAAAACTGCATTGTCCAGCAAGATGGTGCAATGTATCTAGACAATTTTGTGTACTTGGTCAACCTTGAATGATTCTTCATGCCCTGTCCCTTTTCACACTCAAGGTGCCTTCCTTTTATCTAGCTGGATTGATCTCTATTCACATTGAGCTGGTTTTATGTAGGATCCCCTTCTTTGAGAATAAATCATGTTGACTTGGTCAAACTTGACCTTGTCCACATAGTTTAGACCTTGTTCACACATGTGGATGCTTGAACTGGTTATTACATGATCCCTTTTCACACTAGGAGGGATTTTTATTCATAATTGAGCAAATTATGAGCCTCCTTGCCCATTTATTCACCAATCTAAGTTTCAAGAGAAAAATTAATATTCCCATTAGCTTAAGCTAATTTAGGAATATTACACAATTAATTAAGCACATATCACATTTAATAACTGCATGTATTTTATATGTATTGAAAAATGGAAATCTAAGCATGTTCATAAGTGAATTTATGTTGGACTGTGTTAAAAGAGATACATATAAAAAAACATCATAAAGAAATTTAAGTATTGTTCACATAAACAAAACATCAATATAGATATAAAAGTACAATGTGTATCTTAACTCTACTCATGAAAAAACAGTCCTTGGTCCAGTCTTTTCTATTAAGAGAACTTCAGGAGTACAAAAGTGCACCTTCTTCAAATCCTTATTTACAAAATTTCAGGACCCTTTCTTCAAAGACATGAAAGTATTTATATAGTAAAATAAAAAGTACAAAAATAGCAAAATACATAAATTTTTAAGGAGTTTTAAACAACTCTCCTTAAAATAAGTGAAATAAAAACAGAAATAGAATTTGATGGGTGACTCACTTCAAGAGTGTGGTGTTTTCTCTACTGCCATTCGTTACTTGAGCTGAAGGATATCTAACATGGGTTGAACTTCAGGATTTTGGCCTGGTCTGATGCATAGCTATCCTACGTAGACCGCATCTAATAGTGGAGGTGTTATGTGGCATGAGTTGTCAGTTAGCCAGCGCAACATTAGCCATTGACTATGTGGCTTAACTAAGTACTTCCATTACTTGTCCTAATATAGATTTGTCAATTTTCTGATGTTTTCCTCCTTTGTCTTCGATATCTCTTTCCAATGCTTTCTTAAATATTTCACAACAGGGAGAGAATCAAGTGGGAATTTATCAAATAAATTGGTTGCAATGAGATTGTTGTTGATTATTTCAATAATATTATTTGAAACATCTCTTGCATTTCATATCACCCTCTCTACCTATTTTAATTGTATATCCTGATCAGTGAATAAAATTTCCTTCTTGGAATCCTAAATCCTAGGTAGATTGACCTTTTGGTCGTCTGCAGTATCCTTCCAAGTGATATATTGAGATACTTTGTCATCAATTTCATCAAAGTTGATCCTCTGGTCAGCTACTTGATTCATTAGTGAATCACTTTTCTCGCAGATTTCATTGATGTTAGTTAATCTTTGACAAAATACCACTTGTTGTTGAGCCAACAAAGTGTTGAGTTCTAGAGCTTCTTTTTTAAAATCATCTTCCTTTGGATTATCCTTTAACTTTTCCACTGTAAATTATAGTTGGGGAATTTGAGCATCCTTGGAAATCAATGTTATATTGATGCTGCAGCTTTAATTGATCCATGCTTTGATGGAGTTGTGACACTTGGGTTTGTAATTGATGGTTAATGCTTTGTTTCTCTATCAGTAGCTCTTGTTATAGTTGTAGGATTTTGTCATCCTTTTATTTAATCAATTGTTGGACTTTTGTAGTTTTGTCAATTGTAGCAGATGCATAAGCACCTACAAACTGAGTCAACCTTGTCAGATCCTGAGATGGATCTGCTTCTAGATCCTTCCATACTATCTCCATGGGCACATCACCATGTATTAAAGCTTTTGATTTTTCAAATCTCCTCCTTTTTCTTTGTCTGCTCATTACAACCTTATGTTTGGGGTTGTAGAAGATATCTAAAGGATGGATCTCTTCTATTTTTAATACAATTTCAGATGTTGGGTAGGTCAGGATGAATTCAACTCCTTCTATGTTAACAGCTTTTTCAGTAGACCCAGCAGTAAACGAGCTCTGACTTTTGTCCTGAGGTGTTTTGATTATTTCTTGAGGGTCAATGATTATCACCTCTTGATCTCCCTTAATCTTTTGATCAAAATATTTCCAGACTTGGTCTAATTCACTGGAAAATAGTGGATTATGAGTCTATGCTTATGTGGGTTTAACTTCTTTTGATCTATTAAGTATTTCAATATCCTTGGGAGGTTTTTCTTTTTCCCGTTCTTTCTTCTTCTCTTCATTTTGATCTATTTTTTGATCTTTCTGTGAAGTAGGATGGGATACCTCCAAAATGTCTAGAATAATACATTCCAACCTATTTTTATTGTATTTTTTGAACTATACAAGTTGTTCAGGGCTGAGATGCATGGTTGCCAACTTTTCAACATATAGATAGGTATTGGTAGACTCGAATAATTCATCATAATCATCATCTTCATGGAGGAACTGCCTGATCTTTACCTCAATTGTAACATTTTGAGCAACCTTATTTGGATCAAATTGTCTGTTAGGAACTGTAAATAATTTCAAACCCTATATTTGATCAATTTCTAATCCATCATGTTTGAAATTTTCCAATGCATAAACACCACAATGGATGGGAAAGGAAGGCCAAGAAGATTTCTTAGCCTCTTTCAAGGCTTTAGTCAATCCATGCCCCATTATCTAGTAAACGATTTCTCTGGCGAGAAGCTTGTCTGGTACATATAGTGGGAGTACATGGGGTTTAGCAATGTTTCCATAAACTCTAACATAAGTAAATAATTCTTCACCAAACCATTTCCCTATGGTTTTAAAGTCAACTTGGGCTTCCTTAGACAATATTGGGGCTTTTTCATTAAAAACAGCTTGAAAGAGTGGCAGAATAACTCCATGACAAATCTTGTAAAAATTAGACTCATACTTGGATTCCAAAAGTATATTATGGTAAACATGAATGGGGGTAGGGACTTGGATGGTCCATTTCCAACCCATGGTTCAAAAATCATAGGTAAAACACACAGCTTCCATGATGTACACACTCATAAAGAATGGGGGGATTTTCTTGGAGGTAAAAGAGCGTTTTTTTCCTATATTCAAGGATCTCTGAAGCGATATTATTTGAAATAATGGTACCCCAATCCATGATATAGGAGTCTGTTATAGCATCCATGAGAGGGACCCATTCAATGGAAAAATTATTGGTATTGGGTGAGTCGAATAGTCTACACATCATAGCAAAGATATAACAGTAGGGACCAGCGAGAGAGGAACTAGAATACATACCATTTTCATCTTGTTTGTGCTTGTTGGGGTTATTCCTCAATTTATTTATAGGGTCTGACTGTAGCTTGTTTTCCTTTGCAAATTGTGCGAGCAGATCATTTTCATAAATCTTCTATGGGTCAGGTATATGGTACATTCTCTTTAACCCTCTTCCCTGAATGACCCTATCAATGTGCTTCTTGTAGTCAGAAATGTTATGTCGTCGATGTTGATATTATCAATTATCCATTTTACCATATATGTATATGGTAAAATCTTAGGGCACATAGCAATTCTGTGAAGAAAAGAGTTGGATACATCAAAAATAGTGGCTTCTGAAGTACTAGGGGCATCTGTTGTAGCAATTATTTTGATTATGCAGGTATTTTCATCTTCAAAAAACCTATACATCGAATCCCAGGAAGAAGAACCTCTTTATGTAGCACATGTAGAATCTGAAAACAAGGGAGACATTTATGTCACTTCTGTAACGGGAGGTGCAGGATTTGGAGGAACCATAGGTTTCTTTGATTTCTTTGCAGCTTTAGACATCTCGAAGGAAATTTTTTTTCCTGGGCTAACCTGTAAATAAGAATAACAGGGAGTAAAAAATAATATTTAAAAATGCGGGAGCGATTTAGCAATAAAACTGAAGTGATGGCGAATATGTGTTGCATATGGATAAATACTAATCCATTAATTAATCCACCATCAAATCACATTTGGAGGCTCAAGGCTATCATACCGTTATGGCTGTGCATTTATGAAAAATGTGAGTTCACGTTACTGAATGGACAGTTAAGCATTTTTAAATTAAAACATCACGCGTCGCAGTTTCATATGTGTGTCAAGTATCTAAAACATAGAGTGCACTTGTTTTGACAACTTGCAATCAAGCTTTTCCATTTCTAAATAATACTTTTGAATTCATTTATCGAAGGTTTCAATGCTTTGGAATGTTAGCAAGGGGAAGAGTGATGAATGACTTGTGATGTGATATCACATCGCAATCACAAGCTCAGCGAATATGGATGGCGCAAGAGAAATGATGCTTGGCGAAAGTGCGATGTGATATATCACATTGGGGAAATGAAGTCAAACGAAGTGCAAGGTAGCGGAAGGAATTTTCAATTTTTTGATTGTGATTGGTGACATGGCAGAGGGTGGGTCCTGCTAATCGCCTCTTATGAAATATAACTTTATCGGGAGCCTTTTTCCTTTGTTATCACAATTTTCGGCTATTATGCTTTTTGGCGATATCGCATCACGAATTTTATATGGAGAGCCTTATATGATACCTGATGCGTTTGTGATTTTCAATTGCGATAGAGGCTTATTTGCATTTTGCGCCTAAGTCTTTAGCCAACAAAACATAACCTTTAATTTTTCAAATTCCTATTTCTATCTTTATATGTCACAAAGGGTTTTTTATCTTAATCTAAAAAATTTAAAAGGGTCCCCATTACTTTTTAAAGAATCTATCCACAAATAATGGGGGGTTGTTGAATAGCACAACAATTGGCAATTCACTGGAAGGACCAATTATCTCTGATTTATATAAAAATTAAATTTTTGAAACTTTAAAAAAGTAATAATAATTAATAAAATGAAAACTTTTTCGAAATATTTGGATAAGTAAAATTACTATGAATTATAAAAAACTTATCTTTTTGTGATCTTTTAAAAACCTTTCTAGATAAAAATAATTATTTCCCTATATCAATCATTAAATAGTTAAAGAGGTAAATCAGGGGGATTTTTATGACTTATCCTTTTGATATACTTTTTCATAGGTAGAGCCACTGTTGCCAGCAAGCATTCATAGCCTCGACAGGGTTACATTTTAGCCATCAATGATCAAGTATCCCATCCATTTATCATTGCAATATTTAGAGATAAATTGAACAAAATATATATATACTTTTTTTATTGTTTTCTTTCTTTTTTTAATTCTTAAAAATCCATTGTCCTGGTTTGGTGGTAGTGACAAAGCCATTCACTGGTTGTAATTGGATTGAACAAGTTAGCTCATGATGAGACCCCTTGTCTTACAGTTAAAAACAATCATAAGCCATTACCCTGGTTTGATATGCAGTAGTGGTAATGTCAGCCTATTATTTTCCTATGATCATGGTAAGCAGACTCATGATGAGACCTCTTACCTTTTAAGTTTTATATATTTTTGAATTACACTCTGAAAATAGTATAATTAATGGATGGGGAGAAGAGTTTTGGATGACAATTTAGAGCTAAAGATTCTTAATAACAAATATTATTTACTTTGTAAAGGTTAAGGTTTGAAAGAATTTACAATTTCAATGGAAAAAATTTCAGAGTTATATGATAATTATCCATCTTTTCAAGTTTGTAATCATTTCTTTAAAAATTCCTATTCTTCAAGATGAATAGTCATAAAATGATTCATAGATGTTGATAAAAATCCAAAAGTACGTTATCTAACATTATTATTTTATTAACCTAAATATGCAAATACAATTATATTACATTAGAATAAATGTTCTTCTAAGAAAATATTTTTTTCAAAATAAGCCCATTGACAGGAAAAGAATCTCTCTTCCCTTGTAGATCTTGCAATATCAAGGTTAATGAGCCTACTTGTTCAACAATTTGAAATGGTCCAAGCCACATTTTGTGGAATTTGGTATGCTTACCTTTTTCCTCATGTGCCTTGTCCCACTTAAGAAAAAGGTATCCAACTTGAAAAGAGTTATTGGCAACAAAACTTACATCAAAAATAATGTTTTACAATATGTTGATGTCGAGCATGTGTAATTTTTTCCTTTTCCCTTGCTTCTTCTAGTTTAAGGATTTGGGACATTCTTAGTTGTAAGGAAGATGAAGGTATTTCTTCAATGAATTGGAATAGGGCTAGTGAAGGAAGGGATAGATTTGGAGGAATCACAGCCTCTTTCCCATACACTATATTGAAGGGAAAAGTGCCTAGAGAGGCCTTGTTAGTTATTCGGTCAGCCTATAGAGAAAAATGTTAAACATTTATGCCAATTATTTTGGCTCTGGTCAACTGTTATTTTTATAATTCTTATGAGGTTTTTATTGGTTGAATCTGCTATACCATTCCCTTGGGGATAGTAATTAACAGAATATTTGAGCTTAAACCCCTCTTGAGAGAAAATTCAATCATATTATTACCTGAAAAATAAGATGCATTGTCAAACATAAGTGCATTTGGTAAGCCAAATGTGGTAATAATGAATTGATTTATGAATTCAATAATGGCATCATAATTGGCTACCTTTCATGGAATGGACTCCACCCACTTAGTAAAATAGTATTTTGCATTAAGGATGTATTTATGATGTTTGGAATAGTTAGGAAAAATCTCGCCTATGATGTCTAGTCCCCATTGTTCAAAGGGTTTTTCAATGTTGACCGGTTGAAGGGGTAAGGCTAGTCTTTTTTGCTTTCCTGTAGCAGTATGACAAACCTTGCATTTCCTCACATATGCATGGGTATCCTTGAACAAAGTTGGCCAATAATAATCTGCATGTAGGATTTTGTGTGTAGTGTCTCCTTTGAAGTGTACACCAACTAGTCCATCGTAGAGTTCCTGCAAAACCTTTTGTGCTTCGGAATTTTCAAGGCATCTTAATAATACAGAGTCATAATTTCTTATGAATAACACATCATTAATGATTTCATATCAACGAGCTCTTAACCTTAAAGATATTTTGGTTTTATAATTGAGTTCGGGAGGAGAATATCAATTCTTTAAGTAAAAGATAAGATCATCATATTAGGATTCATAATCAATTAGGCATATCTCGAAAATGTTTACAATAGTACCTGAATCCTCATCAGATGGTATGTTGAAAGCTCCAGTCAACAATATGCAAAAACCTTTTCCTCTAACAATTTTCGCTGGTTTAATATCAATATCATACTCTTACAGAGTTGTGACCCAATTTTCCCTTTTTTTCTCCTAGTTCCTTTTGGACAAACAATTGTCTCACTACTGGGAATGAGACTATTACTTTAGTATGTGTTTTTAGAAGAAAATTCCTCAAGTGCTTTATGGATTTGAAAACAGAAAAATATTGTTTCTCCACCTTAGAGTAATTTAGTTCGGCAGGCTTGAAAATTTGAACTAAAGAACGAGATGGGTGCTTCGATTTTCTGATCATTAAGTTGTGTAAAAACAATAGCATATGATGTTTCAGAAGCGAAAGTATATAAAACAAAATGATCAAAGAAATTTGCGGTAGTTAAATATGGATCATTTATAATGGCTTGTTTGATTAAATAAAAAGCTTCTCTTTCATTGTGGCCCCACTTAAAGACTCAAATTTTCTTGATCATAGCTTGTAATGGAAGAAAAAATTGGGAAAATTCAGGTACAGATATCTTGAAAAAATTTATCTGTCCTAGAAAGAATTGCATGGATTTCTCATTATGGGGTAAATAAATTTCAGAGATTGCCTTTATCCTTTCAGGATCAATTCAAATGCCCTCTTTTAATACAATGAATCCTAAAAAATTTCCTTCAGTAAGCATGAAATAAGACATTTTTGGATTTAATGAAATCCCGTATTTTTGGCAACGTTCAAAGATCTGCTTTAGGTCATGGAAATGGTTGCTTCTTTTCTTGGAGTAGATTGTTATGTCATCCAAGTAAACAAAAGATGACTTATTTATTAGACCTATAAAATCTGTGTACATAGCTCTCTAGAAGGTTTCTCTTGCGTTTATTAGACTGTCATTTTATGATAAGCATAATTCCCCCATTTGGTTCTGAATGTAGTCTTTAATCTATCATCTGGATGAACTAGGATCTAATTGTATCCTGAAAAACCATCAAGGAAAGACATGACCTCAAAACCTACAATTTATTGTAAAATTTGTTCCATGGGTGGTAATGGGAAATTATCCTTTTGAAAAACTTTATTAATATTTCTAAAATCTATACAAATGTGTATATCACCATTTTTCTTCCTAACTGGCACTAAATTTGATACCCATTTGGAGTGCCTAACAAGAAAAATAATTTTAGTTTTAGGGAGTTTATTCAACTCTGATTTTATTTGACATTCAAGGTTGGGGTGAATTTTCCTTAATTTATATTGTACAAGTTTGCCATCAGATATCATTGGGATAGTGTGTTGGATAGTGGAGGTGTCATATGTTCTAAGATCTTCATAACTCCAAGATAAAACACTCTTGTGTCTTTTTAATAAATGAATGAAGTCTAATCTCTTATCTGGTGAGAGACCTAGACCTAGATTAATGTTTTTGGGTTTGAGATCAATTCCAAGGCTTACTAGTTCAAACCTCAAATTTGAACTTTGAAGTTTTGAATTAATGACCTTCTTAAATTTGTCTTTCAAATCATAGAGATCTTCAAGTTTAACCACATATTTAGGTAGAGCATTTTCTTCAGTTTTTTGTCTTAATTGTGTCTCATGTTCATCCTCATAAACTATTTGATCATCATATGACCCTTTAGATGTTAAGAATGTAAAAATGTCTTCATCATCATTGAACGCACACCAATTGGTGACATTTTCTGGAATGGATGGTCAAAAAATTAATTCAATGGAAAATCTATCTGGACTATAATCTTCAGATGGTATAAGTATAGATACTACATGGCCAAAATATCAGCATTGGCATTTTGAAGTCTTGGGATAGGAGAGATATTAAATTCCAATAAATGAGAATTGAGGGTTTGAACCAAAGATTGGTAATGTTTTAAATGGACAAAAACACAATGAATGGTGTTTCTTACCTGCTTTACAATAATTTCAGAATCTCTGAATACTTGCAGATATTTCACATTTAAATATATTTTTTTATATAATCCTTGGACCAGTGCCTCATATTCACCAGCATTGTTTGTGCATTCAAAATATAATCTATAGGCTAGCATCATTTTTTCTCCTTCGGGACTTATTAATATACAACCTGCTCTTACACCATCATTAGATCTAGATCCATCAAAATAAAGAGTCCAAAATAAATTTTTAACAATAGGCTTTCTTGCAATATTTACACATTTGGAAGAAATTGATTGTGAAAAGTTTTCGATTTGAGAAGTAACTGAATTGATTAGAAATGGAGATTGTTGCACATTTAAATTACCCAAGAATTATTCAGCAGAGTAGTTCCCAAGGATGTTATTGGTAAATACCATTGGTTCATTTTCATCCTCAAAATCAATTAATGAGTCTTTCACGTTTTTTTCACGGTCAACTCGAATTTGATTTGGCTTAACATTGTAATGAAGCCACATATGAGACTAGTATGTGGAAAAATAACCATGAAGCTTTTTAGACAAATCTCTACTAAGAATCAAACCATAAAATTCAGGGATATCAGCAACTAGAATGTCAATTACTTGATGGAATTTTGAATTAGAAGCTAGTCTAATGAGGACAAAATTCATTTCTACTAAAACCTTGACTTTGGTTCTATCAAATTGAATAGTGTGTAACACAAAATTTTGGGGTTAGATGTTTAACTTCAAAAAAACAGAAATGGCATTATATTTGAATAAGCTCGAGAGTTTATCATGAAATTGTGCACATTTTTATTGAAAACTTCAAAAGTCAGAAGGAAAAGAGGAGTATGTGAATTAGATCTATCTCCAGTTAGAATAGCATCAATGGCATCGATCTTCTCTGATGAATCTGTGGGAGGTTTACCTACTCCTTTATATGCTTTGGATGTAACACAAGCAAGTAGAGGAGAAACATGGACTGCATTCAATTCTTTAAGTAGAATTTTTTGTTGTTGTTTCGATTTAGCTACCTCATGTAGGGAGATATTTGCTTTGATTTTCTTCATATCTTCAACTATATTGTATTCGATGGTGTCAGACACTACCAAGGTTTTTGATGTAGAGGGAGAATACGAAGAATATGGGACTAATTGAAATGATGTGGAAGGATATTTTTTAGTGACAAATTTATCTTTTGCAGCAAGGGATGAGGATTTATGTTTCTGGATTGGTTGTGATTAATCAATAGGACCATTAATTTTGGTGCTAACAGTTAAGGCTTCATGATCATATTCATTATCATAAGTAGGCATTATGAATTCACATAACCCATGTACTTCAACAAGTTCCTCATTTTGGGATTCTTCAGCAAATAATGGTGTTTCACCTTCGTCCTCATCTTGATCAGATTCAGAGTTGGATATCATATTAGGTGGTTTAGGATTAGATTTTTGAGCTTTCTTGAAAGATATAAAAGGTTTCTTAGAAGAGGACTCAGGTACCTTCTTCTTTATTTCTACCATCTCATTAGACATATATTTAAGGACTTTTTGTAAAGCTTCAAGATTAAAAGGATCTTTAGGAGTTTTATCTTTGGGCTCACCCTTAAATGTGACCTTCTTTGATTTCCTTTCTTATTGAGAGGTTTTCTTCTCTAATGCAATTATTCTCTCTTAAACTGACAGTGCTTCTTTCATGTTTTCAACTGAAGTTGCTTTGTTGGCTCTATCTACAAAAATTGCAATATTGAAAGGAAGAGAGGATATGTACCATTCAATATGTACATCAACACCAGGCTTTTATGTAGTTTGGATTTTTTTTAGAAATTTATTAAACCTGCTATTAAAACCTTTGATCTTCTCTCCTGAATTAGCTTTGAGGTTAGAAAGATCATTTAAAAGAGTAGCAGTAGTGCATTCATCACCAAATTTGGTTAAAAAAATTTCTTCAAAAATGTCCCAACTAGTTATAGTGCCTAATGGTAGCGAAAAGAACCATGATCCTATTGATCCTTGGAAAGTATAAGGGAATAATCTAACTACACAATCTTCTTCAGATACTACATTGAGGTTCATGGCAAGCATGAAATTATGTAGGTGCTTTTCACCAGGGATTCCATCATCAAGATTATACTTAGACGGCCACTTTTTTGGGTGTTTAGGTAAATCATGAAGAGGTCCAGCCAATTGAACAGTTTCTGGATTAGTCCATGGCCTATTTTCCATCATATGTAGGATTGGAAGATGTTGTAGTATTTCCAGAGGTTGATGTAGTAGAATAAGAAACAATCGTTGAAATAGTATTGCTTGAGGCAGTACTAGTTGATTGAGATGAAGAGATATGAATGGATGAGGAAATTGGTTGGAAATAAGGAAAAAAAGGAGGAATGAATGATGGGGTTTGTGGAGGAGAAGATGATATAATATCACTATTATATGTTTGAGTTTCCGATGTAGTAGTCTTCCTTTGATGGGAATGGAGAGGAAACGCAAATGGATTTATTCCAAGTTTTTCACTCTGAGAACGAGATAATACACCAGTATCTTGAAAAATTGAAGTGCCACTTCCTTTAGAGGCTTGAGAAAGCACGGGCTTCTCTGCTAAAATATAAATATATTCTAATTTCTTTATCAAATTCTAGACTTCAGGTGATTCTGGAGTATATTCAAGGGAGATTTCTTTGGGAATTGAACTAAGAGATTAAGGAGGTGATTGAATAACTTCATACCTAGAGGTAGGAGACTTTGAGCATGTTCTTGAAGTCATAGGAGTTTTGGATGGGGAGTGACTCTTTTTATGGCCTTTGGATTTAGTATTGGATATTAATTTCATTCATAGTCTATTGACCCTCCTTCTAGTGCTGGAAATGTTGATGCCTCGAAAATCGCTACACAACATTAGGGGATAACCACCCAGTCAGGGACTTGAAAACCGTTCCTTTTCCATTTGGAAATAGTGGCTCCAACTGGGGATGATGGGACCATTTCCCTAATATAATTGGATGGATGAGTGGTGTTTATAACTAACTGAGACTTGGATAAATGGGAATAACAAAAAGTTAAAGAGTATATATACATATCTCTATCTCGGAATGAATTTATGTTTCTCTTATACGTGATCTTAAAACATGATATTAAGTGACTGTAAATGAAGATTTATCAAGCACTTATAGAAATGAAAAACATTTTAGTTTAATTGATTTGAGTAAACAGTTAATCAAATAAATTGATTAAGCACATATCACATTTAATAACTACATGTATTATATATTTATTGAAAAATCGCAATCTAAGCATTTTCAGAAGTGAACTAATGTTGGACTGTGTTAAAAGAGATACATATTACAAAACATCATAAACAAATTTAACTATTATTCACATAAACAGAACACAATATAGAGATAAAAGTACCATGTATATCTCAAATCTTCTCATGAAAAATAGTCCTCGGTCCAGTATTTTCTATTAAGAGAACTTCAAGAGTACAAAATTGCAACTTCTTCAAAGCCTTATTTACAAAATTTCAGGACCCTTCCTTCAAAGACATGAAAGGGTTTATGTAGTAAAATAAAAAGTATAAAAATAAAAAAAATACATAAAGTGTTGAGGAGGTTTAAACAACTCTCCTTAAAATAAGTGAAATAAAAATAGAAATAGAGTTTGTTGGGTGACTCACTTTAAGAGTGTGGTGTTGTCCCTACTTCCATTCGTTGCTTGAGATGAGGGATATATAACATGGGTTGAACTTCAGGAGGTTGGCCTGGTCTGATGCGCAATTTTCCTACGTAGACCACATCTGATAGTGGAGGTGTCATGTGGGATGAGGTGTCATTTAGGAAATGCAGTGTCATTTAGGAAATGCAGCATTAGCCATTGACTATGTGGCTTAACTAAGTACTTCCAGTACCTGTCCCAATGTAGCTTTGCCAATTTTATAATGTTTTCCTCCTTTGTCTTCGATATCTCTTTCCACTGCTTCATTAAATATTTCACAATAGGGGAGAGAACTAGGTGGGAATTTATCAATTAAATTGGCTGTAATGAGATTGTTGCTGACTATTTAAATTATATTATTGGAAACATCTCTAGCACTGCATATCGCACTCTCTGCATGTTTTAATTGTATATCCAAATCCATGAATAAAACTTCCTTATTGGAATCCTTAATCCTAGGTAGATTGGACTTTCGATCGTCTACAGTATCCTACCAAGTGATATATTGAGAGACTTTGTCATCAATTTCATCAAATTTGATCCTCTAGTCAGCCAATTGATTCATTATTGAATCACTTTTCTCGCACTGTTCATTGATGTTATTCAATCTCTGACAAAATACCACTTGTTTTTGAGCCAAAAAAGTGTTGAGTTCTAGAACTTCTTTTTTGAAATCATCCACTTTTGGACTATCATTTAGTTGTTCCACTGTAAATTGCAGCTAGTGAATTTTAGCATCCTTGGCACCAATGTCATATTGATGCTACAGCTTTAATTGATCCATGCTTTTCTAGAGTTTTGACACTTGGGTTTGAAATTGATGGTTAATTCTTTATTTCTATGTCAGTAGCTCTTGTTCTAACTCTAGGATTCTCTCACCCTTTTCTTTAATCAATTGTTGGATTTTTGTATCTTTGTCAATTGTAGCAAATGCATAAGCACCTGCAAACTGAGTCAACCTTGTCAGATCTTGATATGGATCTACTTACAGATCCTTCCATACTATATCCATGGGAACATCACCAGGGATTAAAACTTGTGATTTTTCAACTCTCCTCCTTTTTCTTTGTCAGCTCATTACAGCCATATGTTTGAGGTTGTATAAGATATCTAAATGAGGGATATCTTCTATTTTTAATACAATTTCAGATGTTGGGTAGGCCGAGATGAATTCAACTCCATCTGTGTTAACATCTTTACCAGTAGACCTAGCAGTATACAGCCCCTGAATTTTGTCCTGAGGTGCTTTGATTGTTTCTTGAAGATCAATGATTATCACCTCTTGATCTCCCTTAAGTTGTTGATCAAAATATTTCCATAATTGGTCTAATTCACTAGAAAATTGTGGATTATTATTTTGTTCTTCTGTGGATTTAACTTCTTTTGATCTATTAAGGATTTCAGTATCCTTGGGAGGTTTTTCTTTTTCTTGTTCTTTCTTCTGCTCTTCCTGATGATCTATTTGTTGATCTTTTCATGAAATAAGTTGGGATAAATTTAAAATTTCTAGAGGAATACCTTCCAACCTAATGTTCATATATTTTTTGAACTCTACAAGTCGTTCAGGGTTGAGACACATGGCTGCCAAATTTTCAACATCTAGATAGGTATTGGAAGACCCTAATAAATCATCATAATCATCATCTTTATGGAGGAACTTCCTGATATTTACCTATTTGTAACATTTTGAGAAACCTTATTTGGATCGAATTGTCTATTAGGAACTGTAAATAATTTCAAACACTGGATTTTATCAATTTGTAATCCATCATGTTTGAAATTTTCCAATGCATAAACACCATAGTGGATGGGAAAGGTAGGCTAGGAAGCTTTCTTAGCCTCTTTCAAGGCTTTAGTCAATCCATGCCCCATTGTCTGGTAAGAAATTTCTCTGGTGATAAGCTTGTCTGGTACATATAGTGGGAGTACATGAGGTTTAGCAATGCTTCCAGAAACTCTGAAATAAGTAAATAATTCTTCCCCAAACCATTTCCCTATGGTTGTAAAGTCATCTTGGCTTCCTTAGACAATATTGGGGCTTTTTCATTAAAAACAGCTTGAAAGAGTGGTATAATAACTCCATGATAAATCTAGTAAAAATTAGACTCATACATGGATTCCCAAAGAATATTATGGTAAACTTGAATGGGGGTAGGTTCTTGGATGGTCCATTTCCAACCCATGGTTGAAAAATCAAATTTAAAACACATAGCTTCCATGATGTATGCACTCATAAATAATGGGGGGATTTTCTTGGAGGTAAAAGAGCGCTTTTTCCTATATTCAAGGATCTGTGAAGCAGTATTATTTCAAAGAATGGTACCCCAATCCATGATATAGGAGTATGTTACAGCATCCATGAAAGGGACCCATTCAATGGAAAATTTATTTTTATTGGGTGAGCCGAATAGTCTACACATCGTAGCAGAGATATAACAGTAGGGACCAGAGAGAGAGAGAGGTTGTGGAATACATACCCTTCTCATCATGTTTGTGCTTGCTAGGGTTATTCCTCCTTTGCTTTATAGGGTCTTACTGTAGCTTGGTTTCTATTGCAAATTGTGCTAGGAAATTCTTGTCATAAATATTTGTGGGTCAGGTATATGGTACATGCTCTTTAAATCCTCTCCCCTAAATGACCCTATCACTGTGCTTCTTGTAGTTAGAAATTTTCTATCGCCAATGTTAAGATTATCAATTATCCATTTTACCATATCTATATATGGTAAAATCTTAGGGTGTGTAGAAATTCTTTGAAGAAAAGAGCTAGCTACATCAGCAATAGTGGCTTCTGAATTACTAGGGGCATATGATGTAGTCGTTATTTTGATTATGCAGGGTTTTTAATCTTCAAAAATCCTATACATTGATTCCCAGGAATAATAACCGCATTATGTAGCACATGTAATATCTGAAAACAAGGGAGGTATCTCTATCACTTTTGCAGAGGGAGGTGCATGATTTGGAGGAGCCATGGGTTTCTTTGATTTCTTTGCAGGTTTAGATATCTCGAAGGAACATTTTTTTCTTGTGCTAACCTGCAAATAAGAAAAAAAGGGATTAAAAAAAAATATTTGAAAATGCGGGAGCGATTTAGCAATAAAACTGAAGTGATGGTGAATATAGTGTTGTGTGCGAAGAAATCCTAAAACATTAATTAATCCGCCATCAAATCACATTTGGAGGCTCAAGTTTTTCATACTGTTATGGTTGTGCATTTATGAAAAACGTGATTTCACGTGCCTAAATGGACACTTAAACATTTTTAAATTAAAACATCCTGCATCACAGTTTCATATGTGTGTCAAGTATCTAAAACATAGAGTGCACTAGTTTTTCCGACTTGTGATCAAGATTTTCCCTTTCTAAATAATACTTTTGAATTCATTTATCAAAGGTTTTAATGCTTTGGAATTTTAGCGGGGGAAATAACGATGGATGATTTGCGATGTGATATCGCATCATAATCTTAATCTCGGCAAATCTAGATGGCAGAAGAGAAATGATACTTGGCGAAAGTCCGATGTGATATATGGCATCGGGGAAATGAAGGCAGGAAGAGTGCATGGTAGCGGAAGGAATTTGTGATTTTTTGATTGCGATTGGTGACATGGTAGAGGGTGGGTCTCGCTAATTACCTCTTATGAAATATAACTTTGTCGAGGACTTCTTTCCTTTTTTATCGCATTTTCGGCTTTTATGATTTTTGGCGATATCGCATCGCAAATTTTATATGGAGCGCCTTATATGCTACCTGTTGCGTTTGCGATTTGCGATTGCGATAAAGGATTATTTGGGTTTTTCACCTAATTATTTAGCCAACAAAACATACCTTTTAATTTTTCAAATTCCTATTTCTATCTTTATAAGTCACAAAGGGTTTTATTGTCTTAATCTAAAAAATTTAAAAGGGTCCCCATTAATTTCTAAGGCATATATCCACAAATAATGGGGGGTTGTTGAATAGCACAAGAGAACCTCGAGTTGATAATTTAAGTTGGTAGCCTTGGGACTTGCAGCATTGTTGTTACATAAGGCACCTTTCATTTTAAGAACAGAAAATTTTATTGCACTAGCATTCTGAATCAATTTTTGCAGAAACAAAAAATGCTTCTCTTCTTCCCCCTACTTCAGTCACGAGAATTGTGCTCACTTCACCATCCACTTTTACAGGTAGAAGAGGAAGAGGTGGCAGAGAAGGTATAATAAATGGATGAATATGATGACTATGAAGAAGATCCTCTTGGATTTCCCATTAAAGATAATGATTTCGGTGTGCATATGAGGAACGTCCCTCCATCTTTCCTTCCCAACTTCCACAGTATGAGGTCATAGGTTCCGAAAAAATTTCTCTTTGAATTTGAAATCCTTTGTAGATCTTATGGTTAATTACTAAACATACAAAAATTGAGATTATTTTTGGCAACATTGAAGGATAGAGCTCTTCAATGGTTCATGAGTTTAGGGACTAATTCAATAAGATCATGGAATGATATGAAAAAAAATATTTCTGGAAAAATATAAAGATCGTGATCTTAAAGAAGAAAACTTTAGAATGAGTCAAACAAAAGATGAGATCCTTGAGGATCTAATATAGAGGTTCATGTATAATGTTAAGAGGGTAAAATTACATCATTTAGGATATGACACACTAAAAACCCTCTTACTTAGAATAATTAGGGATGAGTGGATTGATCTCGATCTTAATATTAGAGGTGATTTATACCAATTATCATTTTAAGAAATTTGTAAAACATGCAAACACATATCAAGAATAAGGACAAGGGTAAGTAAATCAACATCAAGATCGGTAATTCAAGATGAACTTGGAAATTCCTTTGATAA
The DNA here is from genome assembly GCA_034641835.2 of Pinus albicaulis. Taxonomy (NCBI): domain Eukaryota; kingdom Viridiplantae; phylum Streptophyta; class Pinopsida; order Pinales; family Pinaceae; genus Pinus; species Pinus albicaulis. The sequence continues at coordinate 1,127,032,357 of CM076572.1, read as the reverse complement.
CTTTAAAATTCTTGGAAATCTAAGTGAAAAAAGTAGAAACGTTAAGAATATAAAATGAGAAAAAAGAGGATGTTGGTATTTTTTTTATCCATGCATAATATTTCCCATCATTACCGAGGTTGAAGGAAGTTTAACAAGATTATAATGGAGCAAGTCAATCACCAAAGCATATATGTTATTTAGCTCAATGATGACCATGGCAGCCTAGTCAACCTGATGTGATGCAAGAACCTAATTAACAATTTCAAGGTTATGCAAATCCATCTCAAAGTAATTGGAACACACCGTTTCCTTGGAAACCTTGGCCATCTCAACCCCAAAACCAATCTTGGAAACAAGGTTGGAAAGAAACTTACGGGATAAATCCACAATATCCTTAATATTTTCCTCAATATCTTCCATACCCAACTTCATGCTATCCCTATCGTCTAATTCAACACAACCAAAACCCCAACCACATCCATCTCAAATATCCACTCCCACTCAACTACATGTACTACCATTTCCAAACCCACACAAGGAAGTAGATCAACCCACTTACAATGTTGAGGTGCAACACTTCCTAACATCTCCTCTTGATCTAAATGGTATTCATCTTAGCTCAGGAGGAGTATTTCAAAAAAGAGATTCTCTTGATGTCATTGAAGGATAGCATTCAAAAAATTAAGATTCCAATGAGAAGACCAAAGAATCATGGGCTACACTTGATGAAGATCAGACATTTGAATCAGAGATTAAGAAATTTCCCTCATGTTTACCATCAGATCCTCCATATGTTCAAGATAATAATCAACAAAAAGATGAAGATTTGAATTTCATGGTATAAGAATACATGAATAATGATCCAGATGAGCAATCGAACCAAGGGCATCAAAGCTATATTGAGGTTTGGTTCCAAAAAATCAACAAGATGGAGCATCACTCTCTTCTTCAACAATACTTGATATTGTCAAAGTCAAAGCATTTGGTCTCTAAAATTTAGGTACATGTCAAAGCATATATTTCAAGCCTACATGAGTTTATTTGTCATCTTTATGTGCACATGGCTTCATTGGAACTATTCCTATATACTTGAATTAGATTTTTTTTTTCAAGTAGAGTGGGACAGAAAAAGAAATAAAAAATGAAAATTAAAGGGAAAAAATAAAATCTCTGGTAGAAACCTCCTTTGAGGCATCTGAGATTGGCTCATTGATTGAAAACCTCCATGAGGTGGTCAATGGGTTGGAAAAAGAGAAAAAAAGAGAAAAATAAAAGTTCCTAGGTGAAAACATCCTTTGAGACGCTTAGGCAGACCTACTAGTTGAAAACCTCATAGAGGCAGCTAGTAGGCCTAAAAGAAAAAAAAGGAAAAAAAGGAAAAAAAACAATATTTTCTCCATGTATCTCTCTTTGATGAATGCGGGTGCTCTCCAACCTTTGCAAGCTATCAAAAAAAGTTAGCATCAAAAGAAAAAATTGGTCAAAAATCTAGTCAAAGGAAGTCAAACTTGGTCTTTCCCCTCCTTTGCCCATATGATCCAAAAGGACCAAGGTCATGTCAAACCATCACCCTCCTCCATTTCCAAAATCCACCTATCATTTCCAATCCTTTCCCATTCATTTTCCTCGCTATCCAAATATGCTACATGAGGGTTTTGTTTTGCTACAGGAGGCCAAAAAACACAGGGCATAAATTTTTTTACCATATCTCAAAAATTGTGCATCCATTAGCCGAGTTGTTTCATATGGAGATGCATATGGATGATGGTAACATGCTCAAGAAATTTCAGAACATTCCAGTGCACACTTTTTCAAGAAATTGGCCTCCATCACCTACAACAATTTTTAATTTTTTTCACTATTAGTGCTTACATTGGCCAAGATTTTTTATGGGGAGGTGCATAATGATGATGGAAACATGCTTAAAACATTTTAGGTCAATCCAGTCTACCGTTTGATATATATTAATAAAAAAATTCTACTACAGGAGACTATCTTGAAAAATCTATAAGAGGAGCCCAAAATGCTACAAGAGGAAGATCTAATTGTAAAAGGGGACAAAAGGGAATGTCTTCTCTAAGAAATGTTGGGATAGGTCCATATATATCACCTTCATCACTCATCCACTCCACATATCCAAGAATCATCTTCAAATTCCACTCTGCCTTACATGAAAAAACTCAAAAAAAAATATGTGATCAACTTTTCCACCACCTACACCACTTCTTGAGGATTTTAACCTTGTCCTTATACATCCTATGACTTTATATCAATCTCTCATGAAATAATGAGGTCTCGAGGAGGAATTAAATAATTTTTAAAATAAGAGTATTCCTCCTCTAGCAGCTTGTATAGTTACAATAGAACTTAGCATCGATTCTTTTTTCACCCACACAACAAAAGATATAGCCACCTAGAGCATCATGAAGCCATTTCTGAATTTGAGAAGGGGAAAACCTTCCTTAGGAAGTATTCCATCCATTACACCAACAGTAGATGGGACATTGGAAAGAAAATTACACACAATAACCTTATCAGTCAAAGAATCATCAAGCTATGAAGACTTGTGCATAATCAAGCAAATGAAATTAGCACCTCCAGAGAAGCGTGGATCGATCAGCAACTCAGTAGCAGCATGCATGCCTCTCTAGCAACCATCACGTAGGTACAAGTATGCAATATTCTTCGCCTCTTCTCTTGAGCGTGTTATGGTTAGAAATTTGTTTTCAATGAATAAGAGATGATGTTTTATAAGCTAAGGATGGGTCAGCAGTCTCGAAAACCCTCCACCAGTTAAGTGCAGCTAACTCCCTCACTCATGCAATAAGGGTGATGATTATGAGGAATGGGGAAAATGTTTATAATAGGAAATTCATGTAAATGCCAAGTGACCAAAGTGCTCTGAGTCATTACCACAAAAGGGAATAAAAGTACGAGTGTTACACCATTTTTTGGTCATCTAACCTATTATCATTAGATGGACCCAAGTACACCATGTAAGACCAATTTTACCCTAAGTAAAATTGCTTTCACTATGAAAATAACTTAGTAAACCACCTTTATCAAGTTGTTTATGGTCTAAACAGGAAACCCCATGAGGAAATTAAATAAATCTACATTTATTTGATTTTCCTCAAGGAATAATTAGTTAAACAATAGTTTAATTAATATTCCTGGTTATATTTAACCCAAAACAAGAAAATTAATTAGATAAATCATTATTTATCTTATTATTTTCTAAGAATAATTATTTAAACCTTATTTAAATAATATTCTTTGTTAAATATGACTAAATCACCCTTAAATAATTATTTATTTGATTATTACTCAACCACATCTTTAAAATGATAAATAAATCATTTATTTATTTATTATTTACAAATAAAGGGATTTGACCCAAGTCAAATTCCTTTTCCCTCCAACAAATATAATAAAATATTCCATAAAAGTTGGATCTTGATTTGGTTAATAATATTTTAATTATGCACCAATATCTATACTAACTCAATATTTTGTTATAAATAGAAGGCTTTTCCCATTCATTTATCACCTTTTGTTGCCTAAAGATCACTCTGGATCTATACTTTTGGTCTGACTTTGATCCACCATCATAGTCATATTTTGCTACCATTTTTGTCTAGGTTTTCTACACCATCAAGAGAGAGGAATTTTAGATCTGAAGTGCTGAGGACTTACAAGAACCCATCCCATTGAGTAGAATTGGTAACACCCTTCTGTGTTTTCCTCCCAAGTGCCATTAATACAAAATTCATTCAACATATTCTTGTCTTGTCTATTGGATGCATGGAGTAAATCTTGTTTTTTCTACTGCTCAATGTCTTCCAATGCATAGATCTATATTTTTGCAGCATTTATCTTGATCACCTAACTGCAGATCTAAGGATATTAGAAGCCATCTTTATTGTTAGGGTTGTTTGTTATGCACAGCTAAAGTGGACTTTTTTCGTATGCTTGGAATTAAGATTCATACTAACAACTGGTGACTCCACACGGGTTTACGATTACAACCTCTGTCATTTTTCTAATCCTTGCATATCCATATGCTTGAAACCCTAGGATTTCTCTTTAGCCTCTTGTTTTTTCTTTTCTTGATGTTTTTTTAACCTATAAAACCCTAAAACGATAAAAATTCTAACTTCCATGTGTTATCAGACCTATTGCGCAGGTGACAGACATCAGCCGCAGCTGAGACGAAATTTTATTCTAAAACCTGCCACTGAGAGTGTAGGAAGTGCAGGTCTCACTTTTTGGCCCAAAAACTATGACCTGGACCCTCAGGATGCACCTTTCAGCCCAAAAACTGCGACCTCTGCTGAAAAAAAGTCAAAAATTGTGACCTAGACTTTTTGCGAGAATTTTTCTGAAAGTTTTATGGGTTTGTCTAAGCCTCTGTTCAGGTTTTTCTAACCTTCGTCTCCGCCCATTTTGGACCTGTACTTATTCTTTTTTTCTCAAATAAGTGGGAACCTAGCCCCCTATGGTTTCAGTACCCTCCACTTCTTGTGGAAGAGCTTTTGTTGTTGCAGGTTGTCTGAAATTTCAGAGTCTTCAGCCCTTTTTTCAGATATGATACCTCACCTTCAGATCCACTTTAGATCGGCTTGTTATCCATCCAAATCACCTCATTTAGCTTTGTTTGGGTTTTCCTCTAGGGTTCACTCCGTTTCCCTCCTGGAGATAGCCTTTCGCCACCTCTTTTTACAACAATTTTTCCTCTAAATTGTTTTTTTTTTCTACACCACTTTCCAGCAGATTTTGTCGTTTAGATCCTTGTCCCTCTTAACCTTAGATCTATTGGTTATTTTAGTGTGTTTTGATTATTTTTTTACTCGCCTACAGACTAGTTGTTGAGAGGCCCGCCTCCTTGGGTTTAGATTATTGCATTATTAGCTGTTTATTTTTCTGTTTTTGTAGGCTTATATACTATCATTTGCAGGTTTATTTGCCCTATATAGCACACTTTTTCTTTTTCTCTACAAACGTCTGGGTTTAAAAAATTAAAATTTACACACTTCACACACACACCCTAAGTGAAAAATAGCTTGGTTAACAGTGCCAAGCAAAGACTCTAAAACATTGAAATCAATTGATCCTGCACCTCTCTGCCCTTGTTTCGACATTGTAATCAGTTGATCCTGCACCTCCTTGCCCTTGTCGGTCTCCTTTTCCTTTGTGCTGTGTTTGTGTCATCATCATTGCACCACCAAGAAATTTATCCCGAAGACTTCTTGGCCTTCACCCTTAGTTTTCAGTAGGAAGACTTACTCCTCCGTGTAGCATTCGAGTTAGTCCTCCACCGAGTCTGCACTCTGACTCTTCTTTTGGTCCATTGGGTTCTCCTCCTCATTCCGCCTTCGGTTCTCCCTCTGTCACCTTCACCATGTCTGGTGTAGGACCTAATGCTGGTGGTAACCCCAGCCCTCATGCTGGTAATACCACTAGTGGGACCGCAACGAACACTACGCTAGTTGCGCCCTTGCTCCCCTTCATGGCAGGCCTCAGCCTTCCCGATTTTGACAAGTTGATAAATGACCCTATACACCATGATGCTAGTTGGCCTGCTATGCCAATGAAGCTCCCTTCCGACATCCCAAAGTTTGAAGGCCTTGCTGGAGAATATCCTACAAATCATGTTCGATCTTTCCACATGTGGTGTTCGTCTAACTCCATTACCGATGACTATGTCCATCTTTGGTTGTTCCAACGTACGCTTACTGGTGAAGCTTCTAAGTGGTATGTTGATCAGGCGCCTTCCTCTCATACCACCTTTGCGACTCTTTCTCGGGATTTTCTGTCTTATTTCCAGCTTCCCCTTCGTTATGACATTAGTATCGAACTTTTGACTTCTTTCCGTCAATCATCTGCAACCCGCCTATCCAATCATATCTAGGAATGGCAAAGAAGAAAGAGCCTATGTCAAGCCCATACCTTCGAATACCGTGTCTATATGGACTGGTTCCTTAGATCTCTCTTGCCTCCTATAGGGAATGATGTCGCATCACATTTTCCTCAAACCGAAGAAGCCGCTCTCCAAATGGCATTAAAATATGACCTGATCTATGCTCAGTCGAGTTATGTTTATACCGTTCTACCTGATCTTCCCAGACTCGGTGGTGCCAATGCACCTGGGGCACCTCATGCGGCCGATGGTATCGTTGGAGCTCTATCTAATCCATACACTTAGCCTCCCATGGGCTATGGTTTTCCTAGGGGAGGGGGGTAGCACCTCCTGCACTTTTCCCCCTCCCGGTAGCATGTATCGAGGATACGGCATGCCTCCTCTTTTTGACCAACCTCCTATTTACCACACTGTTACCCAACCTCTTTATTATTCGTATCCACAGCCTGGTGCTCCAACTCCTCCAACATTAGCATCTCTACCTCCCTTGCCTTCTCAACCCCCACAACGGCAGCCACCACCCCCTGAGGGGCCATTGTATGCACAACAGGGCACGACTAATCCTCCTCCCTCCAAAGAGATGAGGAAAGGCACTCAAAATCAATATGCTCCCAGTAATCCTAGACCTAATCCTCAAAATAATGCACCTAACACTGCTAACCAGCAACAAGGCACTCAGCCCAAGCAGGATAGGCATGTTCCCATGCACCAGCCTTATTCTTGTTGTGGTTTTTATGGTCATTACACGCACGATTGTCCTCTTTTACAACAGATGAAGTAGATGTGGGCATCTCAAGCAGCATTGTGAGGACAACAAGCCTCCCCTTCTATCCCTCCCAATTCCACACCTAGTTAGTTAGTAGTGTTTACTAATCCTTTCCCTCGGCAAGGATTTGTGGCTACCCAACCACCTGAAGGTCAGGTGGATACTCAACCTCTTCCATCTGGTACCCCTGATTACCAAATTCTCTTGATGAATTCTGACCAACCTCTAACCGTAGACTTCAATCATCAGACTCAGTCTCGTCAGTACAACAAGCCTCCCACTACGTCTATCCCCGAGCCGCCTCCTTAGGTCTCTACATAGCCTCTTTCGACACCTAATGGTCCCTTGCAGATCCCTTAGCCTAAGGCAGAGGTTCATACCAAGATCCCTAAGGGACCACTACACCGTAATGTTGCTTCTAGAAAATTTTCCCATTCGTATAACATAGTAGATGATTTGGTGCAATCTCCTGCTGCTATTTCAATGCTGGAACTCCTCTAGTCGTGCCTTTCACAATGAAAAGCTCTACTATCTGCCATGGGCGTTGTAGATCCTTCCAACGATCGATTTATTGTCTTTGATATTGACTGGTCAGCACATCCTCCTCTCCTCGCTTCCATCGCTTTCCAAATCCCAGTCAAGATTCAGAACTCCAACGTTTCCCGGTCATTAGGGGAATTTTGAGGTCTAAAATGGGCCTCCTAAAGAAATAATAAAATAATAGCTAAACCAATAAAATAATATTTATGAATTTGAAATTCACTTTTTGCACCACACTCCATGTAACCATAGTTAAATTCAATTCAAAAGTTGTACCAAAATAAAATTAATAAAAAAATTGTATTGATGTGACTATAAATAAGAATGAGATTTTCAAGAAAAAGTCATTATCATTGAACAACTAATGCATTTTTCCTTTCTACTTAAATAACTTAAAATAAATTATGAATATAAATTTATAAATTCTTAATTATATCATATGCTATTAATTAAAATTTATATTATTTAAATTGTATAATAAAATGTAATTAATATACTATATAAAATAATATAATATAATAAATGTATAGGGATACAAATTGTTTATTTCAAGAAATATGAAATGATAATAATATATTTTTATTCAAAAAGTGTGAAATGACATTTATTATGAGTACTTTACTTTGACTTTAAAAGTACTTAGAGAACTACCATGGTTAACCATGAGTTTTTATCCACCATTGAGAATGTGACAAGTAAGTACCTTTAACTCAAGCAATGACACCTCAACCATTAGGGATGATGTCATCCCCTAAAATGTGATTGGTTCTCATAAAGTGAATTTTTATTGTACATTTTCCTTAGGAGGCCCATTTTAGACCTCAAAATTCCCCTAATGGCATCATTGATGAGGGGCCATCCACCTGTGTGATGTCCGCTTCGGTTTGGAAGCAACTTGGATCACCTGAGTTGGATCCTTCCATGATCACTCTCTAACCGTGGGATGGCCACGCCTCCCAGCCCATTGGCTTATTCCGCAATTGTCCAATTAGTCTTGCGGGCAAGACTATTTGCGTTGACGTAGAAGTCATATATGCCCCCTTAGATTACAACATTCTATTGGGTCGTAGCTACACCTATGCGATGTCTGTTGTCCCATCTGCGGCTCACTGCAAGATGTCCTTCCCTCATAACAGAAAGATAGTCACCATTGACCAGTTGACATATTACAAACTAAAGTCTCAGACCTCCCCTGATTCCATCATCTCTTCGGTTTCCAATAAGCAAACCGTCGATCCTTTGACTAGTGTCTCACCCGAAGTCTACAAAGATTCCTCATTACTTGGTACATTCCCTGGTCTTCCTCCTCCTGTCTCTGATCCCAGCTCATCAAATGTTTGCATGATGCAATTATCTCAGGCTACCCTCAAGCGGCCCGCCTCAGCTAGTCAACAGCCTACTCCTAGCCCTTCGATTCAGCCTTCTGTACCTCCTCCATCTGGCCCTTCAGCTGGTATCCATGAGCCTCTTTACACTCCTAGAACGGTTGCTCCAGGCCTTAACCATTTAGGATTCATCCCGCTTGGCCATTACCCCTCCAGTCAAATACCATTCCTAGCTCCACCCCCAGGAGTGTACACGATACCTGTCATGGCCACCCTCTCTCTTCCTAACTTGACCCTTGGGATTCTCGTCTGGTACCTTGAACCTCTAACCGCCACCCCGCCTGGTCAACCCAAACCTTATCTTGTTTTGACCCCAGTTCAACCAGTCCCCATGACTTCTCCCGCAGCTCCAGTGCCTCAACCACCTCAACAGGTACCACCTCCTATTTTGACTGCTTCGGGTAAGAAAGGCAAAGCTTGCAAGGAGGCAACCAAAGACAAGGCTGCCCTGACAAACCCTGCCCCTCATCAGCCTCCAAAGTTCACCATCCAGTATGCTTTGTGTGATGTTTTCAGTCATGCCACCCATACTTTTCCGGAGTTGCCTCATCTCAAGCCCATGGTTAATGTCGCGTTCCCTGAGTCTATGGTCCTGGAAACCTCTGTTCCTTCCTTGACTGTAGCCAGGAACCCCAAGACTATTCACACAAACCACCCCTGTGCTTTGTGTGATTTCCATGGCCATTATACCCACCTTTTTCCCTACCTCGAGGACTTTCACACCTCTCTAGTGACAATTCGCCAATTCGAGGCCAAGCGCAATCAGTCCACCGCTCCCTTATTTGCGTGTTTTGCTTCAGAAAAACCAGAGGACATGAATTCTCCCATTGACATTACCCCTCCTGATGTCAAGATGATGGAGCCTTTGTCCACCATTTTCTACCTATCATCATCCATGAGACCTTCGGTGGAAGTCCCCTTGGAGACTTCCCCTAGTGTTTCGCCTGACCTCCCTTCAACGATCACCTTGGGCTCAACATCGATAGATCCTTTATCTGCTTAATCTTCTATCACACCTTGTGATGATGTGCATGTGAACCTCTCTTCTCATGATGATGAGTCAGGTAGCTTCGTCGCATCAAGTGGTCTTTCTTCCACCAGTCACCCCATCTTCTATCACGATGACGACATTATGGAAGTAATCACCACCCCTAACTTTATCTATCCCCCCTTACATCGAACCCATGCATTCAAACCACATACACCTTGTGGCCATTACATTGAAACCCAATGTTTGGGTAAGGGGGCACCCATATTTGAGAGACTAGCAGAAGCAATTCTCCACAACTCTCCTAGTGTATCTAGTCATGTCGACTCTAGTACCATTATTCTTCCACATTTAGAAGAACCTCTAGAGTCCCATATCACTTCAGATCACTCTAGGGATGATAACCCTCATCATTCCTTCATCTTACATCAACAACCCAATCTCTTAGACATTGTTGTTGACCAACCTATGGGTTTTCTAGGAGAGCATCAGTTAATTATCTCCAAATCCTCTCTTTGGGATAGTGACACCATGTATGCCAACCCGGAAACTTAAAGTCCATTTGATTCATATATTCAGTACCAAAAAATATTGGCAATCCTCCATTCCCTTTCTCGAACTGCATAACCATAACGAAAAAAAAGGCACACCACATCATAAAATTTGTTTAGATTCCCCCTTTATAAATACATTTTGGCATGACCACAACATGCTTGGGGGCACCTATTCCCTGCAACCATAAAAATCCCAGATCTCAACCAAAAACAACACTGAAACTACCTTTCTCTGACAGGTCTCACTTTTCAGGTCATTTCCTGGGACAGGTCACATTTTTCTGCCCAGTACCTGCTACCTAGGTCATAGAACAGACCCTAAAAAGTGTGACCTAGCCTGTTCATGAGCTCTGGGTGCCTAAACTGAAATTTGTATCCCCTTAATTGAAAGAGTATAGTTAGGCCTCTTACCTGCAACTGACAGATCTCGATTCCAATGGTCGGTTTGTCCACTACTATCGCCGCAAGATTTAGGGCCTTCTCTCCTCTCTACATTCACCACAACTACACTTGCAAATGAGTGAATTTGAAAGGAAAATGCCTTATTAAAAGAGACACCCCAAATTTTTCTTTCGCCTACTACGGCCAAACCGTAGCTTAGGTTCACAAACCGTCTATACCGTTGGAAAGCTCTCGCCGAGCCCTCAAATGGGTATCTATTAGTTTTTTGTGATTTGATACTTCACCAGGACACATTTTGTCCACGAAGCGTCGCTTCATTACTCCCCAAAATCAAATTTCTTCACTTGCAACACTTGTACTTGGGGCACCACTTTGCCTTCATACTTGTCCATGCTCGTGTTGATTTTCGTCGTGAGTAACCATGAAGTACTCATGTTTTTACGGTCCCCATTGGACCTTTTTCTGTGTGGCAGCACCATCGAATCGCCCTTGTTTAGAGCATCCAAGTTGAGTCATAATTGCATTCATGGAGTATATCTCGAGTCCCTTTATATCCCGCTATAGTCCTCCATCATTCATTGCTTGGTTCCTCTCTCGTGTCGCACATTATGGCCTTCAGTCCCCTATCCCTCATGATATTGTGTCAATTGCTGCTAGGTCATCCATGCCCTTTATGCTCTAACAAGGGAAGTCATATGTTCGCTACTCAGTACCCTCCCATTTCATCATCATCACTAGTGTTAGTCTGTCATTCACTCTACTATTTTCTCTCGTGCCTTAGTTGAGGATCCCTTATTGCCTCACCTATGGCGGACCTCCTTATGTTGACATCAGCTCATTCATTCCAGAAGACAGGTCTACAGGGCAGTGTACCTTGGTTCCAGCTTCCACTCTTGTTCGGTACCTCGGATCAGGCAAAGGGACTCCTTATTACCCTTTGACTTGATTGTTTCTCAGCTCCAGCTCCTTTCATCATGATCGAGATCTGTATACTTGATGGTCCAGTGATGCGACAGCTGATATCAATGATTCCTGGGTGTGTGTGAGATGTCTCAGCCCTCATGAGGGGGTGGCCCTACAGGTAGCCCCCCACATGCCTAGATGACCTCTTCCTTTTAGCCTTCGATGTAGCTCCATAGATTTCATGATGCCAGCCTCAGCCGCTTGCAGCACCTTTTTTATCGCATGTATTAGTCAGATTTTCAGAGCCCTTGCTTGTTTACAGGGGCATCTGGGTTGTATTTATATCTCATGTACTCAAATATTATTGTACAAGTCCTGGTTGTTATCTCAGGCACAATATGTATGTGGGATTCATTATCATGTTGTTTATCTGGCTCATGTTTATGCCAGCATGTACTATATTGTTCAGTCCCTCATTTACTAGACGCCTTATTCTTGTACTTTGTCTCGACAGGCATAGGTATGCCTCACCCGCCGCCTACAGCACAGGTACTGACTCATAAAAGAGACTTGTCGCACCTGTAAGTCTCGCCTCCTTAGGGTCTAGTCCTTTCAGCACTTTGGTCTACCTTATACTTCTCTCTCTTTGACTTCCCCTTCGGTGTCTAGTGATTGAGTTCTTACAACGTACTTCGGTCATACAATTAGCTCCTAACGCTCGCACGCTGGGGGGAAATCTGTTATTCCATTTTTTGGTCATCTAAACTATTATCATTAGATGGACCCAAGTACACCATGTAAGACCAATTTTACCCTAAGTAAAATTGCTTTCACTATGAAAATAACCTAGTAAACCACCTTTATCAAGTTGTTTGTGGTCTAAACAGGAAACCCCATGAGGAAATATTAAATAAATCTACATTTGTTTGATTTTCCTCAAGGAATAATTAGTTAAACAATAGTTTAATTAATATTCCTGGTTATATTTAACCCAAAACAAGGAAATTAATTAGATAAATCATTATTTATCTTATTATTTTCTAAGAATAATTATTTAAACCTTATTTAAATAATATTCTTTGTTAAATATGACTAAATCACCCTTAAATAATAATAAAATATTCCATAAAAGTTGGATCTTGATTTGGTTAATAATATTTTAATTATGCACCAATATCTAGACTAACTCAATATTTTGTTATAAATATAAGGGTTTTCCCATTCATTTCCCACCTTTTGTTGCCTAAAGGTCACTCTGGATCTATACTTTTGGTCTGACTTTGATCCACCATCATAATCATATTTTGATACCATTTTTTTCTGGGTTTTCTACACCATCAAGAGAGAGGAATTTTAGATCTGAAGTGCTAAGGACTTACAAGAACCCATCCCATTGAGGAGAACTAGTAACACCCTTCTGTGTTTTCCTCCCAAGTGTCATTAATACAAAATTCATTCAACATATTCTTGTCTTTTCTATTGGATACATGGAGTAAATCTTGTTTTTTCTACTGCTCAATGTCTTCTAATGCATAGATCTATATTTTTGCAGCATTTATCTTGATCACCTAACTGCATATCTGAGGATATTAGCAGCCATCTTTGTTGTTAGGGCTGTTTGTTATGCACATCTAAAGTGGTATTTTTTCGTACTCTTGGAATTATTCATACTAACAACAAGGCTCAAATTCACTTGCACAATTACTCATTCCCAAGAAATAGTCATATAAACCCATCAAGGTACAAAAGGACAAGCTATATGATACCAGGGGGTTGCCTAGGGGGTTATAGAAGAAATACAAAGTTTATTTGTAGGTGTTATATGATCGGTCATATCTTCTATAGGAGAAATTGGGATTCTACAATAGAAACAAGGTTTCTACAAGACAAACAAACTATGTGCTAAAGGATAAACATGGATGCTACAAGAGACAGTATGCCTACAAAAGGATTTTCCCAAGAGGTGAAAAGGGGCCTTATATTGAGCATTGGCCACAAAACCCTAGAATCTTGAAGGAGCCTACAAGGAATGGGTAAGTACTCGATCTATCACCTCTTACAAACAACAATTCTATGATTTTTTGCAAAATTCCTCCATTAAACACCCTATAGAAGAAACCTAAGAGCAAAAAAATTTGAAGCATGGAGTTTTATTGTGAGTATGAGAATTATGATAGGAGAATACACTTGTTTTGAAATTGGCATACTTCACTCATCAACATGAATCACTCCTCCTCCTCCCATGTAGAAATTTTAATACAATTATGTGTTGTCGGATTCTCTTGATCTAACAATTATATGCCACTGTTAAATACAAAATCCTTCTACTTAAATCTTTGCAGAAATTTAATCGCCAATTGAAAACTCATGAAGAAAAATCAATTACACATAACAAAGATGTTTTTACCGGGAAAGCATAAATCTAAAAACCCCATTATCATATATTATATATATCATGGATCGTGAAATAATCTCATACAAAACTCTAATCCAAGAGCTCTCAGTATAGTATACAATCGTCTCACACTGTCATACAAAAATTGGCTTACGCATGCACCAATTTACTGCCTCCTGACAGCCTGCCTCCACTGAGCAATCCCTGCTGAAGAAGATCCTTGAATGAATTCGATCTTGTCTTTCCTTGACTGTGTAATCCTCATTAGCATCTCCAATGTGTGTGTAGTTACATTGAATGCTCCACTATAGTCACAACAGATAGTCAAACTGTCCCTTTCACCTATCTCTCCACTGGGTCTCCACTGGATCTGACATGCATGTAGTTAACAGTAGTAAATCTTCAGTTGCATGTGAGATCACTCTATGTGAATTAATTTAATATTTAATTCACTGATCTCTCACTAGTGTATCATTAGTTACAACTAGCACAACTGATTTTAACTCACTTAACTGAGCTAAACTAGTTTACAACTCACTACACATCCAACTCTATTGCAACCTTGTATCACTCAGTTACAACAAAGTCCACTTGCATGTCCCACCAACCAACCTTAGAACTCGTAATTCCTTCAATCTACTGGTTTGCCACATTATTTAACTAAAATCAAGTGCTTCAAGAGAATATATTATTATTTATTGTCTAATTATTATTAAGAGATAATAATAATCGACATGCATTCTACTTTTAGACATGTGATCTATAAATAGACTTCGCCCATACATCTATAAATAGAAACTAATCTATAAATAGAATTTTCTCAACCATCTATAAATAGACTCCCACTATAAATAGATTTTTCTCAACATTCTAAAAATAGACATACACCTAAAAATAGCCTGCAGGCCCCGCCTAGTGTAGGTGCGTATTTTTCACTAGGATCATCATCTTGTTGAATATCAACACTCCCTTTCAACAAGAAAGGGATTATCCTTCAACCTGATCCTTCCTCTATGGTATTCGAATTTTCCCGTGGTGAGCGCCTTCGTCAAAATATCTACATCTTGATCTTCCGTAGGAATGTACTGAAGAAACATGATCTTTCGCTGCACAATCTCTAATATGATGATACCAGATATCTATATGCTTAGATCTATCATGAAACACAGGATTAATCGAGAGTTTAATGCAACTCTGATTATCAGAATGAATCATTGTAGGATCTAAATGAGAACCAAACAAACCAACCAGGGTCTTCCTCATCTATATAGCCTCACATGCAGCTTGACTTGCTACCATCTACTCCGCTTCTGCTGAACTGACTGCCACGGATCTTTGTTTCCTTCTGTACCAAGAAACAGTTGTAGATCTAATACTGAAAACCCCTCCTGATGTGCTCTTTCTGTCCATTGGGCTGCCTACCCAATCTACATCCGTGAAGCCATGCAACTTCACCTTATCCTTTTGTCTGTACCATAAGCCATACTCAGACGTGCCCCTAATATATCTCAGGACATGCTTTCCTACCTTCCAAAAGAACTTGGTAGGCTTAACCATCGCTTGACTAAGCTAGTTCACTGCATATCATTTGTCTGGTCTTGTATTGACTAAATACATTAGCAAACCCACCAATTGTCGATAGACAGTAGCATCCACTACCTCTACCGATGTAACATCCTTTTTCCTCCAATTTCCTGGAAGAGTAGTATCCATGGGTTTGCAGCCCTCCATGTGAAACTTACCAAGTATCTCCCTTGCATACTTTCCTTGAGACACAAACAGTTCACCATCTCGCTGCCATATTTCCAATCCAAGGAAATAGTGAAGGAGACCCATAACCTTCATCTCAAACTCCTTTGCAAGGTCCTCCTTGCATGAGTGTATCAGCTACTCATCACCAGTCAGTATTAAATCATCAACATAAATAACAATGATTAAAAGTTTACCCTCCACCACAATTTGGTATAGGTTTGCATCCGCCTCACTCTTGGTGAAGCCAAGTCCAGTGAAATATTTGTCGATTCGAGTGTACCAAGCACGGGGTTCTTGCTTCAGACCATATAGTGCTCTTTTGAGTCTGCACACATGCGATTCGCTGCTGAATATCTCACATCCTTCAGGCTGCTCAATGTACACTTCTTCCTCAATGATTCCATTAAGGAACACAGTCTTCACATCCATCTGATGAATGTGCCAACCCATCTGCGTTGACAGAGCAAGGATGGTCCTTATGGAAGAATACCGTGCGACGGGTGTAAAGGTTTCTTCATAATCAATCCCCTTGATCTGTGAGAAGCCTCAAGCCACAAATCTTGCCTTATACTTCTCAAGACTCCCATCAGCAGAATTCTTTACCTTATAGATCCATCTTGAACCTACCACTGATTTATCAACTGGCCTTGGAACAATTTCCCAAGCATTGTTTCTGCGCTGAGAGAGCAAGGATGGTCCTTATGGAAGAATATTGTGCGACAGGGGCAAAGGTTTCTTCATAATCAATCCCCTCAATCTGTGAGAAGCCCCAAGCCACAAATCTTTCCTTATACTTCTCAACACTCCCATCATCATCTTTCTTTACCTTATAGATCCATCTTGAACCTACCACTGATTTATCAACAGGCCTTGGAACAATTTCCCAAGCATTATTTCTGACAATGGAGTCATACTCCTCCACCATTGCATCTACCCATGTGGGCTCCTGCACTGCTTCCTGAAAGGAATATGGCTCTATCACAATACATTTTCTCATGAGAGCCATGTATCCAATGAATCGGTCAGGAGACTGTCTCTGTCTGCGCTGTGAAGTAGGGACACCTACATTCTGTTCCGCATCAAGCTTCAGCCTCTCAGCTTCTGTGGTACACCTTCTCCCTATTCTGATGTTCGGCTCTGCGTGAGTGGACTCCTCCACTCCATGATCCTCCTCCTGTAGCAGGTCCACATCTAGAGGCTCATTTTTGGGAACCAAAAGTTCCTCCTCTACATGCAAGTCTAGATCCCTCTCAAGTGACAGCTTCATGGCTTTCTCCTCATTGAATTTTATATCCCGTCGCACCACAGTCATTCAACTGTTTGGAA
Organism: Pinus albicaulis; assembly: GCA_034641835.2. Classification (NCBI taxonomy): domain Eukaryota; kingdom Viridiplantae; phylum Streptophyta; class Pinopsida; order Pinales; family Pinaceae; genus Pinus; species Pinus albicaulis. Next base: position 1,127,015,444 of record CM076572.1, on the reverse strand, counting down.
AATACACATGATAATTATGGGGTGTTTCTATGTACCCCACAAATATCCCAACTTTAGCAGTTAGCTCCAACTTCTTCCTCGCGTTCTTGGTCGCATGCATATAAACAGATGAGCCAAAAATCTTAAAGTGAGAAACATCCGGTTTCCTAACAGTAAAAGCTTCTTCAAGTGTACTCATGCCAAGTACTCTATGAGGACAACGGTTTTTCACATAAACTGTAGTGTTGCATGCTTCTGCCCACAAGTGCTTTGGTAGGCCATGATCAACAAGAATAGCTCGTGCAGCACCCACGATCATTTTTTTCTTCCTCTCCGCAACCCCATTTTGTTGTGGGTTATGAGGCACTGTGAGTTCTCTTCAAATTTCTTCTTTGCTACAGAAGTATTTGAATTCGTTCGAGATATATTCACCACCATTATTGCTCCGCAGAGCCTTCACTTGCATCCTCGACTCTTTCTCCACTGATGCTTTAAACTCAGAGAACTTTGAGAATGTTTGATGCTTCTTCTGCATAGAGAATATCCAGCATCTACGAGAATAGTCATCAACAAAAATAACATAATACCTGTGTTTTGTTGTTGAAGCAACCGAGAATGGTCCACACACATCTGTGTGAACTCTCTCCAGGATCACTGGAGCATGGTTATCCTTTTCATGAAAGGTGGTCTTCACAAACTTACCCATAGTACATCCCTTGCACTGATCTAACTGCACAATTGTACCCTTGGGAATTCCAGTAGAAATGTGTTATCTTCAGGGTGCCATGGTGAAGATGGCCCAATCACCTGTGCCATAATTCACCCTCATCCTGGCTCACCACTTCTTCTATTTTTCCCACCATTATAGCGCAACCATCTACCTCTAGCTTGTAGATATTCTTGACTCGAATCCCTATCTTCTTGTTTTGACCCATTTTTTTATGTTGCAGGAAATCTTTTCCATCGCTGAAAACAACGTCATAACCTCTGTCCTCCAACATCACGACTCAGACCAAGTTCTTCTTTAGACCTGGAATATGCATAATATCTTTCAACAGAAATGGTTTACCTGAATCCCTTTCAAAGGTAATGGTACCAATTTCGGTCACACTGTATCATCCATCATCGCCCATCTCTATATGCATTTGGAGATCTTTCTCCTCCAAGTCACTGAAAAGCTCCTTATCTCCTTTCATGTGGAAGGAAGCACCACTATCAAGATACCACACCGATCCCATTGCGCTTGAAACCAAGCATGCAATCAAAGAGAAATCAAGTTAAAATTGCAAGGCAAGGGCCTCACCAGTTGCAGCTCCAGCAACCTTATTGTTCTTCTTTTTCTTTGGGAAGTTAGTGGCGAGATGCCCATGTTTGTGACAGTGAAAACACTTCACCTTGGACAAATCCATCTTCTTGCCTTTAGCCTCGGATTTTGAGTGGAATTTCTTCCCCTTCCCTTTCCTTGCTTTGGAAACCAAAGCACAATCCTCTTCATCATCATGCTTTGATGAAAAGCCATCCTTGGTGTTCCGCCTGAACTCCTCCTGCACTAGATCCGACCACAGTCGTTCAAAATCTAGCAGTTTTTCTTGTCCATTGACAAAGTCTTCATAACTGTGCCAACTCTTAGGAAGTCCCAAGAGAGCCAAACTCACCAAATCATCAACATCAGTCGTGATTCCCACACTCCCCAGTTCATCTCGACATTGGACAAAATTTGTGAGATACTTTGGAATACTGTCGCCCTTCTCCATCTTGATATTTCTGAGTTTATCCTTCAGCGCCAATTTCCTATGGTCGTTTTTGCTTTGGAAAATATCCGTCAAATCCTTCCACATTGCAAATGGATTGGCTTTCCCATGAAGGCTTGAGACAATATGGTCTCGAACACCTTCGAACAGAATCCTTCTCATCTTCGCTATTTTCTTTTGCCAAGCGTCAAGTAATGCAGCATCCGTCGAATTGGGCTTAGGAACATCGTTTTCGATGAATTACTTCAAGCACTGCCTCCATCCTATCCTTCCATGCAATGTAGTTCGAGCTACCCTTGAGTTCATACTCTAACCGCAAACCATTGAAATCCATTTCGATGTTTACTCAATTGTCGCACCAAGAAATTCTTGCAGCAAATTCGAATTTCTTCCACCAACAAAACTCAGCTATTGCTTCAATATTGAAATATTCTTTGCTCTGATACCATGTAGAAAAGATTAACACTACTCTAATACCATGTAGCAAAGATTAACACTACTTTGATACCATGTATAAATTTTAATACAATTATGTATTGTTGAATTCTCCTAATCTAAAAATTATATGTCACTATTAAATACAGAATAGTTCTACTTAAATATTTGCAAAAATTTAAGCGCCAATTGCAAACACATGAAGAAAAATCAATCACACATAACACAGATGTTTTTACCGGGAAATCATAAAGCTAAAAACCCCACTATCATATATTATGTATATCATGGATCATGAAACAATATCATATAAAACACTAATCCAAGAGCTCTCAGTACAATATACAATCGTCTCACACTGTCATACAAAAATTGGCTCACATATGCACCAATTTACTGCCTCCTGACAGCCTGCCTCCACTGTGCAATCCCTGCTAAAGAAGATCCTTGAATGAATTTGATCTTGCCTTGCCTTGACTGCGCAATTCTCATTGGCATCTCCAATGTGTGTGTAGTTGCATTTAATGCACCACTATAGTCACAACAGATATTCAAATTATCCCTTTTACCTATCTCTCCACTGGGTCTCCACTGGATCTGACATGCATGTAGTTAACAGTGGTAAAGCTTCAGTTGCATGTGATATCACTCCATGTGAATTAATTTAATATTTAATTCACTGATCTCTCACTAGTGTATCATTAGTTACAACTAGTACAACTGAGTTTAACTCACTTAACTAAGTTAAACTACTTTACAACTCACATAACTACACATCCAACTATGTTACAACTTTGTATCACTCAGTTACAACGAAGTCCACTTGCATGTTCCACCAACCAACCTTAGAACTCGTAATTCCTTCAATCAACTAGTTTTCCACATTAGTTAACTGAAATCAAGTGATTCAAGAGAATAGATTATTATTTCCAGTCTAATTATTATTAAGAGATAATAATAATCGACATGCATTCTATTTTTAGACATGCGATCTATAAATAGACTTTGCCCATGCATCTAAAAATAGAAACTTATCTATAAATAGAATTTTCTCAACCATCTATAAATAGACTCCCACTATAAATAGAATGTGCTCAACATTCTAAAAATAGACATACACCTAAAAATAGCCTACGGGCCCCACCTAGTGTAGGTGCTTATTTTTCACTAGGATCATCATCTTGTTGAATCTCAACATCCCATAAGTTGAAATCCTAGGTTTCTCTAAAATTTATAATTGGAAGTAGGTTTCACTTGCTTAAACCTTGAGAACACATTCAACACCCTTTGGCATGAACAAATTTTGTTGTCATGGATATAGGATATTTTTTGGAACCACAAGGTAAATTCCTATTGGAAATTGAGGAGACAACTAGGGATGGTTTCGTAGAAGAAGAAGAGGAAGAAGAGGGTGGCAGAGAGAGAAAGAGGAGGATAAAACAGAAAATTTTTGAAAGGAGAAATCAAAATAGGAGATAAAAGGAGGAGAAAAAGGGAAACAAAGAACATCCAAGATCATTGAAGAAACCTCTAGGACTTAAAAAAAAGAGGAGGCAAGAGCAGCAATCCAGTGTTTCAAAGGAAAACATTGAGAAATAAGTGGCTTCCACTCTGGCATCCTTGGGCACACAAACCAATCCTAAGGAAAGGAATCCAAACAATGTCCTTTGTATTTCAAAAGAAGGAGAAGCACTAGAATCAAGCAAGGGAAGCCTCAACCTCCCTTAGCAACCCCAATCACAATTGAGGAATCAATCAGTCAACAAAAGGAAGAATTAGACGGAAATAAGGAGCAAATTGAAGGAGCAACCTCCCTCCAAGCTAAGAGGAAGTAGTTCCAGGACTCATAGAGAAAACCAGACACCATGGGAGCCAAGACTAACCAGATACAAGAAGATTATGCCCTGTTATAGGAGAAAATAGAGTTGATATTGGAGAAACATAGTTGTTATAGGAAGGGAGATATTTTCTACAGTAGAAGATAGAGTACTGCAGGAAAGTCTAGTGTGCTACAAAAGGCCCTGATTTTGAGCAATTTCACCCCTATAACCTAGGATTATAAGGACAACATCCAAAGAAAGGTTAAATACATATTTATCCTTGCCATATGAGAACAAGAATCATGCAAAATTTTAATTTTTTCGGTAATACATCCTATGGGAAACTTCTTATAAAATTTTACGAATAAAAAATGAAATGTGGATGTTTTCTTTTAATTGAGCCTCATAAGAAAAGGAATTGCAATTATTTTTAGAAACAAAGAATTTCCTTGCCCACAGCCAAGAAGCAGAAGAAGAATTTGGGGAAGAAGAGGAAGAGGATGGAGCAATATAATTTGTGCCAAAATTCCTTTTGAGGTAGCTTGAGATGTTAAGGAGGCCACCAGGGCCATGAATGAGGCACAGTTAGGTCACTAAGTTGCTCAGAGGATGAGCAACACTTTCAGTAGGGGGTATGATGGGCCTCTAAATTATAATAAATTAACACTCATCTGACCATCCTTAAGCACATTAAACCTATATTTTTTCATTAGATGATGTAATTGTATCTTTAATATGTGCAATAGGAAGTTTTAGAGATAATTGCATATTTGTGCCTAATATTATTTATTTTTGTAGAATATTGTGAGAATATTGGGCAGATTATGAAGATTTTGAGGAGGAGATGATTTAGGTACTTGCTCCTTACTAAAGGAGGATCAATATTGGATAATAAATTAACAAAATATCATGAAATTATTGACAAATTCTGGAGCTCCAGTGATTGAGAAAATCTAGGAATGTGTTCCTTGTCATTTAATGCAAATTCCTAGCGTTGGGAACTAGATCCACTTTTTGAGGGATTTTGGAGAGGAAATTTTCCTCCTTTCAAGGAGAATAATTCCTCATCTATTTGTATAATTAATTTTCTTCTTTAGGCATGTATTTATTAGCCTTCTTGTGGAGAAAACTTGTATTTTAGCAGCTCCACTTTCATTTCTAGTAGGGATGTACTTGGATTTATTTAAATAATGAAGTTTGGTGCTATTTTTAGCTTCTAAAGCTTAGTATCCTTCACAATAATTTGATTATCCTTGGCCTTGGCCATCCCAGGAGCCTCAGAGCGCTTTTTTACAATGTTTTTTTCTTCTTTTCACTTCTTATTCACATGCATCTCTTATTCTTGTTTTTCCTATTTTTGCATTTAGTATTGATGCTTCTTTGTTGTAGTATTGGGTTAAATGATTAAAGTGAGTTATTTTATAGGTTATTTACAGAGTCACAAGAATTATGCATCCTTATAAAATCTTTAAAAAATCATATTCATCATTGAGCTACTTGTGTTGGTTAACTAGTTCACAAATCTAGAATTCCTGAAAGTCCCTTGTAACAAAATAGTAGTAATTTTCTGATATTTTTCAAAATGTTTTAATGAGCTTCATTTGAGTTCTTTCCACTTTCAATTTGGTCATAAAAAAATTCAAGTTAATAACAAAATTTACCCCATATAATTTTCACTTGATTAGGTTATAATTTGGTAGGTTAACTAGCTAACTAGTTCTTGAATTTCTAGATTTTAGACTAGTCATTTTTGCTATTTTTTAGCACGTGTTAATAGGGGTATTTAGGAGTGATTCCACTTGGAATGGAGTCCTACGAAATCCTAATTAATAATAAAAAATTTCCCATCCCATTTTAATTTTATTTACTTGGGAATTTGGTAAGTTATCTCCTCCTGTAGCAAAATAGGGCCTCTTGTAGAACTCATGTATCTCTCTTGTTGCACGTGTAAACTTGACCATATATGCTCAAAAATATATATTTTTTTCACTTAGTCTTGAATAAAGACCCTTAGGCTCTAAATCCATGATTGGGGAAGAAAAAAAACCACTTAGGACTTTCCTTTTTACGAAGTAGATTAGATATATTTCTTTGAATTCATGCTCTTAGGATTTCAATTACAAATTGTTGTTCTTGCATAAGATTAGTTTCTTTTCAAGGAAAATTTTCACATTCTACAATTAGAATAATGATTCATGTTGTTGCAAGTAGCAAAAGTTTTACATTATGCAAATAGAAAAGTAATTTTCATTCTTGCAAATAACATAACCTTTAACTTCTTGCAAATAAGATTAGTGTTTACATTTGAACAAGTAACATTTCCATTTATTGCAAATAGAGTAAAATTAATATTTCTACAATTATTTTAGGCTTTTATTTAATGACATTGACTCCATTACATCAGATCAACAAAATAAAGACACATTGTATGTTGCAAATATAGTGTCGGAACCTCTTAAGTTTGTACGAACCCCGGGTTGATAATTTAAGTTGGCAGCCTCGGGAGTTGCAAAATTATTTTTGAAATACTGGGGCTCATCAGGTATATCATCCCTAGCTAAAAGGGAGAGATAGAAACATCATTATTTTCTTCACTTTGGAAGAAATAATGGAGGGTCAGGTAAGCATCTGGCATCCAATATTCTTTAAGGATGAGGTAGTGCATCCAAGACAAGAGTAGTCGTAGAGAACCAATAGTCTTTGAAGACTGGGAATCCAAGATAAGAATATTCCTAGAAGGACATACCTTGTGAACACCCAAGTGGGGTATGTGCCTTGAGAGACAATTATTATGGTGTCTATAAATCATTGGTCTCGTCAACATTTTCATCTGATATTGTGTAGAAATAGAGTTGTGAGTCAAGGCCTTTCTATGTGACAATGTTAGTTGGTATGATGCTATACATATGGGTTACCAATCCTACTCTTATTATGAGAATTATTTAGATTGATAATTTCCAAGTACCTTGTATGGAGTATGAATAACTCCCTAGTTAAGAGGGAGTGTTGAAATATGTAACTAGGTTCGGTCTTCATAATGACATATGTAATCATGATTTTATATATTTAATGTAATGAGAAAAAAAATTTATTATTTTTCTTCTTGAGGCATGGGTTTCATGCTCAAGGAAATTTATTTTTAGGTCAAACTCCCATTGTGATCTCCTAGGGCTTGTCATTGAGTCTACAAGTCAAGGAAGTCATTGTCATGTATGAAATACCCTTCTTGGGAATTTTACATATTGTAAAATAATTTTATGTGAGTCAAAGCATAGTAAAATACCCTCCAAGACCCTGACAAGTGCTAAGAAGTAAGTTGGCCTATCTAGAAGTTCAAGTCAGCCTATTTTACGGCTCAAGAAAGTCTATATAAAGGAGGACTCGGTCTCCTTCAAGCATCACTTAGTCAAGCATCAAGAAGAGTTCAATCAAGATAAAAAAAATAAGCTAGATACCTAGAGAAGAAAGAAGAAAGAAGAACAAAGAAATTTCGATCTGTTTTGGGCCAAATTCCTCCACATTTGAGAAGGTAAGGATGTCATCTTACAGCAGAAGGTACCTAATTGTGGTCACACCAAGAGAGAAAATGTTTTGGGTAAAATAAGTTCTATTTTGCAAGTTGAATTGTCAAGGAAAGGGAGTCAGGTCAAGTGAAGTAAAAAAGAGGATAATTTTTCAATATTCAAGCCACATGTGTGACCTAGGGTTTCTGTAGAAGAAGCCAAAATTGCAAGTCTACATCAACTAGCCCAAATTTTGATTTAGGGCTGAAATTTGAAGAAGTGGAATAATTTGGACCATATTTAACTTGAAGAAAAATATTTCATCAATAAGAATATTTGACTTGGTCTTGGAGGGGTTTTTGGTCAAGGGTATAGATATTTGAATTTGTCAATTGAAGATTCTACAAGAAGAAGAACTCTTGTGGGTTTTCCTCTCAAATTTGAGAGTTTTTGGCCCTAGTCGATCACCTATATATTGTGTCCTTTGTATTATTTTTATTTATGGTTTACTAGTTGTTTGATGAAGAAGAATGCTAATAATAATCAAGTGAAATAATAAGTTAATTGAGTAAAGTAAAAACACACCACAAATAGTTATCAAAGAAGATAAATCATCTTGCATTTATGCCCCTAGTTTTATCAACATGGTATCAGAGCTAAGGTGACAAGTCAAGGAAGGGAATGTCAAAGAAGGACACTCAAGGGCCGAAGCACTAGAATATCATCAAGAGCATTAATCAGAAAAAGGGACCTCTCATCTCAAATGCACTACAAGGACAAGGAGTACATCATCATCGTGAAGGAAGTTACTAAATGAAGACCTAAAAAACCCTAGTTTGTTCAAACAAGGATTCTATTGTTGAAGCATTCTTGGGAATATTGCACAATCATCACCTCAAGGAGAAGAAGACCTCAAAAAACCTACCTCCACTAAAATAAGGACTTTGAAGCATCTTAAAGGGAAGCAGGAGAAAGCATTTTCATCATCATCAAGGATCCAAGATTATCTCTCCCTTTTTGAAGGATCACTTTTTGAAGGAAGGCATCTTCATCAACAAGACTTCGATCATTATCATCATCATCAATGTTAACACCAGAAAATTATACACTATAAAATATACCTAAGGTTGTATAGTTAAGCGTACAAATGAATATTTTCTAGCTGAAGACAATATGGAAATTCCTAAAATTAAACTACTCCTAATGTTGTTAAGGAAAATTTTAGACTGTGCACTAAGAAATAAGGTTAAATGAGCAAATTTTCCTTCGAAAGCCACGCGATCAAGGAAACGTGCGACTTAGAAATTTGGGACGACTTCCCATGCTTGGGGGAGGATTCCCTAACATTTCCATTGAATTACATCCAACTTGGAGTCACCCTAAATATATGCAGCCCTCAATGGAATCATCTTTTCCTACTCTTAAGTCACTATCACTATTGAACAAAGAGAGGGAAGATGGGTTCAAAAAAATTCTATATAAACAAGCCATGAGAGAACCAAAACATGAGACATTGTTATGCTTTCCAAATTTCTATCATAGAAGCACCACATTTCATTTTTGAAGCAGGAGAAGAAACAGAACTAGCATTTTTCCATATTGCTTCTAATAAATCCAGCATCTTAGTGAGAGAAGAAGATTCCACCATTGTAGAGTCTTCACACTTCTTTTGAGAGAGGGGAAAATCTTGCAAAGATACCGAGGAAAGGGGCCTCCTTGCTGAGGATTTTGAGCACCATAGCTCAAAGAATTCTCTTCAAGTGTTTTTAGTATTCTATTATATTCATCTTCTACCACTAGAATTCAATAAAGGGAGTATTTTTCCATTATTATGTTGACTTGTTGCTTCATTAAGCATTATTTTGTATTTTTCTCTTTTGTTTAGTTTATGTTTTTAGATGCATTGTTTTCACTGTTTGCAATGCTTTGTTTTATCTAAGTTTTTCCACTAACAACACCAACTATCTTTGTGATCCTTTATAGGGAACAACCAAGTGTTAAGGAGGTGTTATTTGGTACTCCATTGCCACAAAAACACTATACCAGAATTGGCGACTCCACTGGTTTCTTTTATTTATTCTAACGGTTGTTTTGTAGGACCTCCTCTCTACATAACCACTCTACAAGGCACTCAACATCTCTCTTGAATTTTTGTAGGACCTATGGGACCTATTCTGAGCCCAAGGAATTGAGTTTTCATTTTATTTGCTCGCCTGCGAAAATTTTTCTCTGACAGACTAATGACCTACAAGGTATATGACTCCACAATAGGTAGCTCTAAAACACTAGGATACACTAAAAGTCTCAAGAAAGAGACCTTAACACTTCCATATCTATTCATTTCATAAAAACTGCGCTCATATCAGTTATACATAAATGTGGAAGGGTTAGTTTTCAGAGTTATGCGCTAACTGCAATACCTGAGCATGATTAAGGGAACACATAATCATGTCAACTTTTTGATCCTCGAAACCCATGTGCTTGTTTACCTTCAATCTTTATTCAAGTATGAGAATCGTGGTGTTGAGAACCGGAACCCAACTGCTTGTTCAGGAACTGAACTACTACAACAGGAACAGAATTTTGGAACATGAACAGAACTCTGTGAACAAGAATAGAACATCCTTCATCTATTATGCCTCTTTTCTTGTGTGGATCGTTCCAACTTTATAGTGTTGTTCAGCTCAACAATTAGACACCCATTTTCACACCACAATATCCATATAAACACATACGTTCATTACCAATTGATTTCCTTCGACGATTTCCACAGTCACACCATGGCACATTTCCACCCACGCAAACCATACTATGTTTCACCCCACAGAAACAAATTGTGATTTCACAATTCAACACAGTATGTACTCCATCTTCTCCACACATCATGTGCCTCTCTGCTCTTGCACATGATGATCTTGACAACATTCTTCTCCAAAAACATTTTTCTTGACATTGAATTCACCAATTTATTTCTTTCCATGAGTTTTTAATCCTCTTCTTACAAGATTCATAAACATCAATTCCAAAACCACACCATTAGCATCAAACGGGACTCAAATTCCAAAACCACGCCATCAGCATGAAACAAGATTCAAATCAAAATTGAACTCTTAATTACATCATACTATAATAATTCAACAAATCTTTACAGTGAAAGATCAATTATTCATCATCTATGGGATAATCTTATGAAATTAACAATGTACCAATAGAGAGAAACTAATTCAATGTTATTCCATAATTCAACGCTTAGCAACATAAACAAAGACTATAAATTAATTATGATTTGTTCTTTCCCACAGCTTCATTATACTTATCTATTATTTCTCTCAGGATGAATTTGACTCTCCTTCGAACAGGTTCATACTTACACAATTCCCAGTTATGCAACAATTTTTCCAGACTCTGTTTCCTCCACACATTCTGAGGACAGATTCAAAAACTCTACACAAAACGTTATGGAGACTTACTCTCAATTTATTTCATGATTGACAGTCTAGCTTCTTCCAACACTCCAGACCTATAACTATCGTTCAATTCCTATATTTATACCTATCTCAATACCAATTCACACTCACATTGGCATTAAACTCTTTAATGAATATTCGAACCAGGATACGCACTTAACAATTTAGAAACATAAAATTGTTACTCAATAAACCAAATCCATAAATACACAAATCCATGTTTTATCAAATGCACACTATGATAATCTATAAATCATATTCAAATATAAATTGCCTAATATAAACTATGGGCAGACCGAGTCCTGGTCTTTTCCTCGCCCCTGCACTCTCTTTGGCCTGGTTTTCTTCATTTCAAATGGCCTCTCTTAATGCCTTTGAGGCTTACAAATATATACAAAAGGATTCTGCAACCAATTCTGGTTCAGATCCACAATCTACTCAATCATATCCTAAAAATCCTCTAAATTCACTTTTGACTCAACTAAATCCATATTCTAGGACTTCCTAATCCCTGAGATCTTTATGAGATCTTCACAAGTCTAATATCTCTCATATTATCAATTATTTGAGAATGTTTACATTAAAAACCTCAAACACCTATTTCTCACTCCAATTATTAAAAATATACAAATTTCCAATTAATATATTAAATTCTTTCACAAACATTAGACCCCCTAAGTCAACCAAAAATACAATGATTTTTCGAGTATCATGCTCCTGCATCATGCTCCCAAAGTTAAAAACATTCATGATCTCCTGATCATGTGATTTCATATGCTGATGAAAACCTCTAGGTTCCCAAAACTAAGTTTTTAATTATGCAAATGCTCTGCACCTTTGCTGTTGTTGCATGTCTGCTATCTTCTATTTCATTTTCCTCCCTTCAATCAGCTTCATATTTTGATTAATCATCCCTTCTGCTGTCAGCTTTCTCCATATATATTTTCCCATCATCAACTTCCACAGTTCTTCAATCACAGAATCAATTTTTGTTGTTCCTTGATTGCTTTCATTAACATCTTCTTCTCCAATTTAGATTTGTTGCTTCTTATCTTCAAATTTACTTTCAAGAAGTAAATTGTTTGTTGTATTTATGACTGCATACTCATCCAACTTTTCTTCTTTGTTAGCCAATACATCAGAAAATTGGAAACTAACACATATCTTTGTACCAATCAAAGCTTGAGACACTTCATTTATGATCGCAATCACACTCTCATACTTCGGTTCTTTCATAAAATACTCCATCAACTCAATTTCTCTTTGACACCTCACAAGTAGTTGATCATGATGTTATTTATGGTATTCAATATGTTCTTGTTTTTTCTTAACATCTTCCAGTAGTCATCCTTCCTCTTCATTCAATCCTATGACTGTCTTTTCTTTTTCCTGAGACAAATTTGCCTCACCTCCTTCTTCAACACACTTTTCATTATTGTATTTCTATAAGCCCTCTTCAAGGGCTATCCTTTCCCTGTCTTTTGCATTATCATTCTCTTGCAATTGTTCTTCATCAATAACATTAGTCAAATTCATTGGCTTACCTCTCTGGGACAGTGTTCCTTCATTCTTCATCAGAATAAGGTTCTGATCTTTCATCCCCATGTCAGCTTCAGATGATTGTCTTCTCCCATTAAGTAACTCATCAATGAACTCCTTATGTTGCAACCATTCAAAGCCTTCCTCATCCGATAGGTTTTCTTCATCATATTTTACTTTAAGATCTTCATCTATTCTGAAGACATCTACAAAATATTTCCTATCTTCTGCAATACCTGCAATCATACACAAATTATCAGTTTTAAAAACAAAATACCTTTCGGCCTCACTTGATTCTTCAGCCATTAGGTCTTCTTGTTGCTCTAAATCCTTCATATGATTCAAAAGATCCTCTATAGATTTCTCCTTTGTATCTTCATTTCTTTCAAAAAACAATGGGCCATGTTCTAGTTCACATACCAAAACTTCCTCATCATACTCATTTACTCTGAGTAACTCTTCCTTCAGTTGAGCATTAAATCTATGCTCCCACTTCACTTGCAATCTATGCCATTTGACTTTTCTTCTCATAATCCATCCATACCTCTGGTCTTCCTTATTCCTCTGGAACATCTCCATCAATAACTCAAGATGGAATTTTATCTCAGATTTCTCTCTGTCAATCTCTTCTTCACTCTTTCTCATGCCATTTTCATTGGCATCTTCCTTCTTCTTTTTGTGGCTTCTCCTTGAACCTCTATAATAACTATCAACAGTCATCTTCTCCTTCTCTGTGAACTCCATTGGTTCACTTGTGGACTACATTCAATCCCCTTTTCAGCAAGCCTTCATACTTTCCATCCAACAATGCAAGCTCTCTCTCTACGCTTGACCTCTTGGTATATTTTGGTTCTCTACCTTAGAACCATCTTCTCAACAACTCTCTTGCTCCTCTTTGCTTCTGCAGCTTAAATCCAATTTTCTTGAGAACACTCTTGTCCTCTTTTTCCAAACTTCAGCTAGAACAATTAGGTTCTTCGCCACTTTCCTTCAGCGTATCCACTTACTCTGCCTTCAAGAAAACAATTGGTTCTTCTTATTATAGCTCCTCTTATTGTTCTTTTGCTGAGATATTCCCTTTTTGCCTGCAACCTAAAATCTGCAAACACAATCCTCAAACCCAGAGTTAAAAATAAAAACATACCATATACCTTCCAGATTTATGCATGATTTTGTTCCACCATTCATCTACACTTTGAATGGACTATTCCCTATTCATTTTCCTCTGCGAATTCTCCTTAAGAGTATCAATTACTCTCCATATTTTTCCACACTTTATCTCTATGTGCCTGCTACCTGTCAGATTTAAAATCAGATCCTTTCTTCATGAAATCACAATTGTATCTGCATATATAATCTCAAGAACATAACTCTGCTTTAATTTTTTCTCAAAGAGATTTTACTCGCTCTGATACCAAAAAATGATGACCTACCAGGTCTATGACTCCACAATAGGTAGCTCTAAAAAGCTAGGCTACACTAAAAGTATCAAGAAAGAGACCTTAACCCTTCCATCTCTATTCATTTCATAAAAATTGCACTCATATCAGTTATACATAAATATGGAAGGATTATTTTTCAAAGTTTTGTACCAACTGCAATACCTGAGCGTGATTAAGGGAACACATAAGCATGTCAACTTTATGATCCTCGAAACCCATGTGATAGTTTACCTTCAGTCTTGCTTCAAGTATGAGAATCGTGGTGTTGAGAACCAGAACCCAACTGCTTGCTCAGGAACTGAACTGCTAGAACAAGAAAAGAATTCTGGAATAGGAACTAAACTCTATGAATAGGAATATAACTCTGTGAATAGGAACAGATCATCCTTCATATGTTATGCCTTTAGTCCTTTGTGGGTCGTGCCAACCTTATAGCGTTGTTCAAATCAGCAATTCGATGCCCATGTTTACACCACAATCTCCATCTAAACGCATGCGTTCAATTACCAATTGATTTCCTTCAACAATTTCCACAGTCACACCATGTCACATTTCCACCCACACAAACCATACTCTGTTTCACCACACAGAAACAAATTTTGATTTCACAATTCAACACAGTCTATACTTCATCTTATCCACACATCATGTACCTCTCTGCTCTTGCACACGGTGATCTTGACAACATTCTTCTCCAAAAAAAATTCCCTTGACATCGAATTCTACAATCAATTTCTTTCCATGAGGTTTTAATCCTCTTCTTACAGGATTCATAAAAATCAATTCCAAAACCATGCCATCAGCATCAAACAGGATTCAAATTCCAAAACCACGCCATCATCATCAAACAGGATTCAAATCAAACTTGAAATCGTAATTACAGCATATTGTAATAATTCAACAAATCTTTACAGTGAAAGATCAATTCTTCATCATCTCTAGGATAATATTATGAAATTAACAGTGTACCAATAGAGAGAAACTAATTTAATGGTATTCCAGAATTCAACGCTTAACAACAGAAACGAAGACTAGAAATTAATTCTGATTTATGCTTTCCCACAGCTTTGTTATACTTATCTATTGTTGCTCTCATGATTAATTCGACTCTCTTTCGAATTGGTTCATACTTACACAATTCCCAGTTATGCAATGATTTTTCCAAACTCTGTTTCGTCCACGTATTCTGAGGACATATTCAAAAATTCTGCACAAAATGTTATGGTGGCTTACTCTTGATTTATTTCGTGAATGACAATCGAGCTTCTTCCAACACTCCAGACCTGTAACTATGGTTCAATTCCCGGATTTATACAGATCTCAATACCAATTCACACAAAAAACCAAATCGATAAATGCACAAATCTATTTTTTATCAAATGCACACTATGGTAATCTATAAATCATAATCAAATATAAATTGCCTAATATACAATCTGTGGGTAGACTAAGTCTTGGTATTTTCCTCACCCTCACACTCTCTTTGGTCTGGTTTTCTTCATTTCAAATTGCCTCTCTTAATTCCTTTGAGGCTTACAAATATATACAAAATGATTCTGCAACCAATTCTGGTTCAGATCCACAATCTACTCAACCATATCCTAAAAATCCTCTAAATCCACTTTTGACTCAACTAAATCCCTATTCTAAGACTTGCTAATCCCTAAGATCTTTATGAGATCTTCACAAGTCTAATATCTCTCGTATTCTCAATTATTTGAGAATATTTACATTAAAAACCTCACACACCTATTTCTCACTCAAATTATTAAAAATATACAAATTTCCTATTGATAAATTAAATTTTTTAACAAACATTAGACCCCCCTAAGTCAACCAAAAATACAATTATTTTTCGAGTATGACGCTCCTGCATCACAGACACGTGTGTGCGTCTGTGTGTGGCTAAACCCATGTGGTCACCAGAAATTCAAAAAGAACCTTGTATTTTCTCTTTTCTCCAGTTATTGGCAGCCTTTAGTGAATTTCCTTCACCTCTACATTTTTTATTGTTTGTTCAATTTGCCTGATTGCTTTACTAATGTCAATTAGTGGAGAAATTGGAGTATTTTTTCATTTATATTTGCAATATACACATAGCCTAATTAAGGAGAAAATTGAGTGGCCAAATTCCACATATGTTTTTCAAATTATTTTGCTAAAGTTTTCTACAAATCACATAGTTTAATTAGTGAAGGAGTAAGTGGCCCATCATCCACAAATCTTGTTACTAAACAAAGCTATTTTCCTTTTCATTAGTTTTGGGACTAGGGCTAAGCGTTAGTACAGTATGTAAGGAATCTTTGCTTCCCTTGCACCTTTAGGTGAACCTGGGCTTGCATATGAATGTTTTCTTAAAGCACTTGAGTTTCCCGTCTCCCTTTAGACCTACATAGTGTAATAGAAAAAAGTGTAATCGGCCCATTATTCGAACATCATTTCTCTTTTCATGCAAGGAAAAATCAAAACTTAGTGTAATTAGAAGGATATAGTAAAGGATCATCGTATATCCACATTTTATCACATTTTTCATGTTCACTCTTCCACACACTAAGAATTTGTAAGCCTCATATAAGAAGGCATCTAGTTCACAAAGTTTTTTGTACTTAGCTTACTTTTGCTTACCAACTCACACCATAAGAAAATTCAGACACCTAAAAACAACCATAACTTGAACCAAATAACTCTCCACATAGGGGTCATAAAAGATTAATATTTCAAGTTAGGACCATTGGTAGTAGGCATCCCATAATCCGCCATGGTCATATTACATCTATGAAACATAGAAGTTGACTTATAGGTGCTATACAGCAAAATGACCTCCTCATTAGCTCAAAGGAGAAGAATTCGGTTAAATAAATGACCCAAGAAATGGACCTATTTTATAGGGAAACGCACCCCAAAAAAAGTAAGAAAGAGTTATAACGCTGCCTAGCCTCTCACAGAGAGCGTTAGTGCCTAGGTTAACGCACTATTTTTCCTAAAGGAAAGCGTTATCCGTGTTTCATGAAGTTCGAGGGGAAAATCCTAAGTTAACTAACTGACATCCCGACTTTTGCTCAAATAGTCAGTGCAAAAAGATGGAAACCCGCATATCAGTCTCAATAAAGGACATTTCCAAACCTATCTAAGTCATTCAAAGAAGGAAAAAGAAATAAAGAAAGGAAACATATTGGCTTTTACCCTATTCTAACTAATGGAGGAAATGGAAAGGAATAACCTCCCCACTACTATAAATTGGAGGCTTGGGCACAATGAAAAAGGTCAAAGGATTGATGAAGAATTGCTTCTGGGTGTGAGATTGGAGTGTTTTCATCACCCATTGAGAGATATTGGCTCAAACACTATCACACCTTGGAGTTAGAGAGAGAGAGGGCTTGAAGTCGGAGGACTGAGGGGGGATTTATCAAGCTGACACGGTTGTAATCCTCCTTCATAAATTTATAATATAAAATTGTCTCTATTATTGTCCATTTGGTTGTCTCGATGTTTTACTAATATGTTGATTTTATTTAGGACACATATATAAGTGGCTTATATTCTTATTTAATCATGTTTAGTTATATTCTAGTATTTGGTTGATTAAGCTCGATATACTGTGAGGATTACCCTCTGCTTTGTTTGCTTGCGGAATCTGACTTTGGAGCTGGTGCGGGTGGCCAAAGTTATTCACTTTTCAAATTATTTTGCTAAAGTTTTCTACAAATCACATAGTTTAATTAGAGAAGGAGTAAGTGGCCCATCATCCACAAATCTTGTTACTAAACAAAGCTATTTTCCTTTTCATTAGTTTTAGGACTAGGGCTAAGTGTTAGTACAGTATGTAAGGAATATTTGCTTCCCTTGCACCTTTAGGTGAACCTGAGCTTTCATATGAACGTTTTCTTAAAGCACTTGAGTTTCCCGTCTCCCTTTAGACCTACATAGTGTAATAGAAAAAAGTGTAAGCGGCCCATTATTCGAACATCATTTCTCTTTTCATGCAAGGAACAATCAAAACTTAGTGTAATTAGAAGGATATAGTAAAGGATCATCGTATATCCACATTTTATCACATTTTTCATGTTCACTCTTCCACGCACTAAGAATTTGTAAGCCTCATATAAGAAGGCATCTAGTTCACATATTTTGTTGTACTTATGCTCAAATAGTCAGTGCAAAAAGATGGAAACCTGCATATCAGTCTCAATAAAGGACATTTCCAAACCTATCTAAGTCATTCAAAGAAGGAAAAAGAAATAAAGAAAGGAAACATATTGGCTTTTACCCTATTCTAACTAATGGAGGAAATTGGAGGCTTGGGCACAATGAAAAAGGTCAAAGGATTGATGAAGAATTGCTTCTAGGTGTGAGATTGGAGTGTTTGCATCACCCATTGAGAGATATTGGATCAAACACTATCACACCTTGGAGTTAGAGAGAGAGAGGGCTGAAGTCAAAGGACTGAGGGAGGATTTATCAAGCTGACACGATTGTAATCCTCCTTCATAAATTTATAATATAAAATTGTCTCTATTATTTTCCATTTGGTTGTCTCGATGTTGCACTAATATGTTGATTTTCTTTAGGACACATATATAAGTGGCTTAGATTCATATTTAATCATGTTTAGTTATATGCTAGTCTTTGGTTGATTAACCTCGATATACTGTGAGGATTACCCTCTGCTTTGCTTGCTTGCGGAATTTGACTTTCGAGCTGGTGTGGGTGGGCAAAGTTATTCACCTTTCAAATTATTTTGCTAAAGTTTTCTACCAATCACATAGTTTAATTAGTGAAGGAGTAAATGGGCCATCATCCACAAATCTTGTTACTAAAAAAAGCTATTTTCCTTTTCATTAGTTTTGGGACTAGGGCCAAGTGTTAGTATAGTATGTAAGGAATCTTTGCTTCCCTTGCCCCTTTAGGTGAACCTGGGCTTGCATATGAACGTTTTCTTAAAGCACTTGAGTTTCCCGTCTCCCTTTAGCCTACATAGTGTAATAGAAAAAAGTGTAAGCGACCCATTATTCGAACATCATTTCTCTTTTCATGCAAGGAACAATCAAAATTTAGTGTAATTAGAAGGATATAGTAAAGGATCATCGTATATCCACATTTTATCACATTTTTCATGTACACTCTTCCACACACTAAGAATTTGTAAGCCTCGTATAAGAAGGCATATAGTTCACAGATTTTGTTGTACTTAGCTTACTTTTTCTTACCAACTCACACCATAAGAAAATTCAGACACCTAAAAACAACCATAACTTGAACCAAATAACTCTCCACATAGGGGTCATAAGAGATTAATATTTCAGGTTAGGACCATTGGCGGTAGGCATCCCATAATCCGCCATGGTCATATTACATCTATGAAACATAGAAGTCGACTTATAGGTGTTATACAGCAAAATGACCTCCTCATTAGCTCAAAGGAGAAGAATTCGGTTAAATAAATGACCCACGAAATGGGCCTATTTTATAGGGAAACGCACCCCAAAAAAAGTAAGAAAGAGTTATAACGCTGCCTAGCCTCTCACAGAGAGCGTTAGTGCCTAGGTTAACGCATTGTTTTTCCTAAAGGAAAGCGTTATCCGTGTTTCATGAAGTTTGAGGGGAAAATCCTAAGTTAACTAACTAACATCCCAACTTTTGCTCAAATAATCAGTGCAAAAAGATGGAAACCCGCATATCAGTCTCAATAAAGGACATTTCCAAACCTATCTAAGTCATTCAAAGAAGGAAAAAGAAATAAAGAAAGGAAACATATTGGCTTTTCCCCTATTCGAACTAATGGAGGAAATGGAAAGGAATAACCTCCCCACTACTATAAATTGGAGGCTTGGGCACAATGAAAAAGGTCAAAGGATTGATGAAGAATTTCTTCTGGGTATGAGATTGGAGTGTTTGCATCACCCATTGAGAGATATTGGCTCAAACACTATCACACCTTGGAGTTAGAGAGAGAGAGGGCTTGAAGTCGGAGGACTGAGGGAGGATTTATCAAGCTGACACGGTTGTAATCCTCCTTCATAAATTTATAATATAAAATTGTCTCTATTATTGTCCATTTGGTTGTCTCGATGTTTTACTAATATGTTGATTTTATTTAGGACACATATATAAGTGGCTTATATTCTTATTTAATCATGTTTAGTTATATTCTAGTATTTGGTTGATTAAGCTCGATATACTGTGAGGATTACCCTCTGCTTTGTTTGCTTGCGGAATCTGACTTTGGAGCTGGTGTGGGTGGCCAAAGTTATTCACTTTTCAAATTATTTTGCTAAAGTTTTCTACAAATCACATAGTTTAATTAGTGAAGGAGTAAGTGGCCCATCATCCACAAATCTTGTTACTAAACAAAGCTATTTTCCTTTTCATTAGTTTTAGGACTAGGGCCAAGTGTTAGTACAGTATGTAAGGAATATTTGCTTCCCTTGCACCTTTAGGTGAACCTGAGCTTTCATATGAACGTTTTCTTAAAGCACTTGAGTTTCCCGTCTCCCTTTAGACCTACATAGTGTAATAGAAAAAAGTGTAAGCGGCCCATTATTCAAACATCATTTCTCTTTTCATGCAAGGAACAATCAAAACTTCGTGTAATTAGAAGGATATAGTAAAGGATCATCTTATATCCACATTTTATCACATTTTTCATGTTCACTCTTCCACGCACTAAGAATTTGTAAGCCTCATATAAGAAGGCATCTAGTTCACAGAGTTTTTTGTACTTAGCTTACTTTTTCTTACCAACTCACACCATAAGAAAATTCAGACACCTAAAAACAACCATAACTTGAACCAAATAACTCTCCACATAGGGGTCATAAAAGATTAATATTTCAAGTTAGGACCATTGGCTGTAGGCATCCCATAATCCACCATGGTCATATTACATCTATGAAACATAGAAGTTGACTTATAGGTGTTATATAGCAAAATGACCTCCTCATTAGCTCAAAGGAGAAGAATTCGGTTAAATAAATGACCCAAGAAATGGGCCTATTTTATAGGGAAACGCACCCCAAAAAAAGTAAGAAAGAGTTATAACGATGCCTAGCCTCTCACTGAGAGCGTTAGTGCCTAGGTTAATGCACTGTTTTTCCTAAAGGAAAGTGTTATCCGTGTTTCATGAAGTTCGAGGGGAAAATCCTAAGTTAACTAACTGAAATCCCGACTTTTGCTCAAATAGTCAGTGCAAAAATATGGAAACCTGCATATCAGTCTCAATAAAGGACATTTCCAAACCTATCTAATTCATTCAAAGAAGGAAAAAGAAATAAAGAAAGGAAACATATTGGCTTTTACCCTATTCTAACTAATGGAGGAAATGGAAAGGAATAACCTCCCCACTACTATAAATTGGAGGCTTAGGCACAATGAAAAAGTACAAAGGATTGATGAAGAATTGCTTCTGGGTGTGAAATTGGAGTGTTTGCATCACCCATTGAGAGATATTGGCTCAAGCACTATCACACCTTGGAGTTAGAGAGAGAGAGGGCTTGAAGTCGGAGGACTGAGGGAGGATTTATCAAGCTGACACGGTTGTAATCCTCCTTCATAAATTTATAATATAAAATTGTCTCTATAATTGTCCATTTGGTTGTCTCAATGTTGCACTAATATGATGATTTGCTTTAGGACACATATATAAGTGGCTTAGATTCATACTTAATCATGTTTAGTTATATGCTAGTCTTTGGTTGATTAAGCTCAATATACTGTGAGGATTACCCTCTACTTTGTTTGCTTCTGGAATCTGACTTTGGAGCTAGTGTGGGCAACCAAAGTTATTCACTTTTCAAATTATTTTGCTAAAGTTTTCTACAAATCACATAGTTTAATTAGTGAAGGAGTAAGTGGCCCATCATCCACAAATCTTGTTACTAAACAAAGCTATTTTCCTTTTCATTAGTTTTGGGACTAGGGCCAAGTGTTAGTACAGTATGTAAGGAATATTTGCTTCCCTTGCACCTTTAGGTGAACCTGGGCTTGCATATGAACGTTTTATTAAAGCACTTGAGTTTCCCATCTCCCTTTAGACCTACATAGTGTAATAGAAAAAAGTGTAAGCGGCCCATTATTCGAACATCATTTCTCTTTTCATGCAATGAACAATCAAAAGTTAGTGTAATTAGAAGGATATAGTAAAGGATCATCGTATATCCACATTTTATCACATTTTTCATGTTCACTCTTCCAAACACTAAGAATTTGTAAGCCTCGTATAAGAAGGCATCTAGTTCACAGAGTTTGTTGTACTTAGCTTACTTTTGCTTACCAACTCACACCATAAGAAAATTCAAACACCTAAAAACAACCATAACTTGAACCAAATAATTCTCCACATAGGGGTCATAAAAGATTAATATTTCAAGTTAGGACCATTGGCGGTAGGCATCCCATAATCCGCCATGGTCATATTACATCTATGAAACATAGAATTTGACTTATAGGTGTTATACAGCAAAATGACCTCCTCATTAGCTCAAAGGAGAAGAATTCGGTTAAATAAATGACCCAAGAAATGGGCCTATTTTATAGGGAAACACACCCCAAAAAAAGTAAGAAAGAATTATAACATTTCCTAGCCTCTCACAGAGAGCGTTAGTGCCTAGGTTAAGGCACTTTTTTTCCTAAAGGAAAGCGTTATCCGTGTTTCATGAAGTTCGAGGGGAAAATCCTAAGTTAACTAACTGACATCCTGACTTTTGCTCAAATAGTCAGTGCAAAAATATGGAAACCTGCATATCAGTCTCAATAAAGGACATTTCCAAACCTATCTAAGTCATTCAAAGAAGGAAAAAGAAATAAAGAAAGGAAACATATTGGCTTTTACCCTATTCTAACTAATGGAGGAAATGGAAAGGAATAACCTCCCCACTACTATAAATTGGAGGCTTGGGCACAATGAAAAAGGTCAAAGGATTGATGAATAATTGCTTTTGGGTGTGATATTGGAGTGTTTGCATCACCCATTGAGAGATATTGGCTCAAACACTATCACACCTTGGAGTTAGAGAGAGAGAGGGCTTGAAGTCGGAGGACTGAGGGAGGATTTATCAAGCTGACACGGTTGTAATCCTCCTTCATAAATTTAGAATATAAAATTGTCTCTATTATTGTCCATTTGGTTGTCTCGATGTTGCAATAATATGTTGTTGCTTTAGGACACATATATAAGTGGCTTAGATTCATATTTAATCATGTTTAGTTATATGCTAGTCTTTGGTTGATTAAGCTCGATATACTGTGAGGATTACCCTCTGCTTTGTTTGCTTGCGGAATCTAACTTTGGAGCTGGTGTGGGCAGCCTTCCACCTCATCACATTGCGATCTCCAACGGAGTTGCACAACACTTTGAGGTAACACCCTCTCACTTTCTTATTCATTCAATAATTAGTATGAACATGTATATTCTTTCTATATAATAGTTGCAGCTAATCTGACATTCTGCCTTGGGTCCCAAGAAGGCCCAAGAGGGAATCAATATACGCTACCACACATGCTATTCACCCTACAGCGAAAAGGGCAGCCATGACTGGGGACTTACTTCTTAGTTCCCGGTTTCGATTTCGAACCCCTAGATCTCTCCTTATATGACTTCCCATTTTTCTCACATCCCTTTCTAACCATTATGTGTGTTTCACGACCATCTTTTATTGTTCACATTTTCATATTAGGCCTTGACTGACTTTTTTTCGCAACCTTTCCCTCTGTAATGTCCATGTTTGTGCATTCCAGATCATTATAACACTCCTCAGGCTTATATACAGAGTGTTAGTCCAGCTTCTAATGCCCTGCCTTCTCTCCTAAGAAGTTTTGTACAGCAAAAATCTTGACATTTATTCTCTGTTGAGAATTTTTGGGCCAATAGGTGGCTTAATGTCTGTTACTGATTCCTGCAACTGAAATATTGTGCTTGGTTTCTTATTTTCATACTAGTTTTTCTTTTTTTAGAGGGTAGCTTAAATGCATTTTCTTTCTGAAAAGAGAAAAGAAATTTTTCATCTTTAGATTTCTAATATAGTTGATTTTTTATTCTGTATTTATATTAGGTTAGTTAGTTGTTAGAGAGCATTTGAGTATCTGCATTTTTTATAGGTTGAACTGCATGTTGGATGTATGTTTTTGGATGGGTGTACAAAATCTCTTTCATCGAACTAAAGTTAAAATCATTTTCTGCATGGTTTGTGTCAAAGTCACATAAAATTGCATGCGTCCACTCCCCCTCCGAAGACTTTAACACAAGTACACTAAAAATAAAGTACTCAATAAAATCAATCAGAAACTATTTTTTAGTTTACACAAAGATTAGTTCATGCTAGCATCTTGGGTTAGGAAGTATGAGAAAATTTCCCAAGGTCACAAAACTGGAAACTAGTGTCATTAAAAGAGTGAAAATCCTGTTGCACTGATACTATCCAGGACCGCTCGCCTCACAAAGGGGTTAAACGCAAGACAACATTGGTGTGTGTGTGAAGGTAGCCCGCCCTCCATCCCATATCTAGTGGGCATTTTGTATATTGGGGTTCCCCTCGGGGATGTCAAAACTAGATCGGTGATCCAGGTGTTATGCCCATACAACATATTGTCCACGGCCGTGACCCCCCAGGTAGTGTCTGTGATTTTAGGTATCCTTAGTGGCCTAACTATTTAGGGAAGAACACAAGGTGATTGAGGCGGGATTCCTTGGTACCTGACACAGATGGACCTACTTTGTCTTCGGTTTTGGGAGGGTGCTTGTCTTCATAAGAGTACTTGGCCCCATTATCTTAGATTCGGGCGAAGCTCAAGAGTACTCGTAACTGTACACATGAACAACTCTCTCTTTTTTCCATTGTGATACTGGGTTTCATCTCCAGTGAATGGTGGTTCTCAGACATAGCCATATCCCTTGGTTACATTTTGATTGACTTATTAGAGTTTTTTTTTTCCTTTCGTTTTTTAGGTGTTTGTTTGGTTATCACTGAGACTATAAAAATATCACATTAAAAACTTTGATAAAATTTATCAGTCATCATGGCTAACTTCAGCCCTTGTCATCTGTCAAGGCAACAAAGAGGTCTTCCTCCAATAATCCTGGACGATTTGTCAAGCCTCAAAGATCCAAATTCTTCCTCTTCAGAAGAATAGTCTCTAGTGTCAAACCCTGCTTCGCACACCACTTCCCAAAATTCTATATTTCCTGAGGGTTTTTTCACTGAAGGAGTTGTACCTCCTTATCATCCTCCTCTCATTGATCTTCTTTGGATGGTGTTGATTTAGGTAGCACAAACACCTGCGATGTCTTCGTCTTTACCCACATCCAATATACCAACAACAACTAGTGGATCGTGGGCCTTTGTGGACAGCTTTGCTCCACCCACCCACCCCCATCCTATTAACAGTTCTACACAACTGTTAGGTCAACCTACTAGCCACAACATTCCTAGTCCAAAAAAATTAGTTACACTGCCAATGAGTGGATTCCAGTACATACCGGCCACCACTCCTTTCGTGTCTACTCCCGGACCTTCGGCTACCACCCCTTATAGCGCAGCTAGCACGATTCCTTTCAGTAACCCTTTCAATTGGAATTATTTACTAAGTTCAAACCCCTAGGCCCAGATGCCAGGGGCCACTGTCTCCAACACATATATTCCAAGGGGCACCTATGTACCCCTTACGTCTATAGGACAACCAGGACCATCATTGCTTGATTTGCATCCTTCTAGTGGTCAATATCTTGGTGTATGTCAAACTCCAATTATTAATTATGTTGCCAGCAACATTCCACGGCTGAACATTATTGCGTCCATTTGGGCACACCCTACCCAAACTCAATTGGGTCAGGGAGGTATTTATTATCCTGGGGGAAACCTGCCTTTTTTACCCCAAGCAAACATCCCATATGAACAACCACCATATATAACTGCACCACCACTACAAGGGCACTATTACCCAATGATTCCTACATATCCCATTGGAAACACTTTGATGGGAGGACCCTTAGGTCCTACTAGTCATCCAACACCTCCTTGGTCAGATTCGAGGGCACCCCCGTCATTTCCATTTTTGGAAACATTAGATATCCTAGATCTGTATAAATTGACAAATGACCCCATCGACCATAACCCACATTAGCCTCCTATACCACATAAGATATGTGCATATATCTCCAAGTTTGAAGGGAAACAAGGGGATGACCCAATCACTTATGTCACCACATATCATCTATGGTATGTATCAAATTTCATGGTGGATGACAGCATCAGGCTTAGACTCTTCCCCCACACACTCACAGGCAACGCTGCCAAGTGGTACATCGAGTTACCACATGCATCAGTTAACACATTTGGTGCTCTAGCAATGGCATTTCTGAAACACTTCCAGCTCCCTATTTGCTACGAGACTGGAACTGAACTTCTTACCACCTTACGCCAAGACAATGTTGCCCACATCTTCGATCACATATATGAATGGAGACATAGGAGGCTTGTCAAGGCCCCAATTCCGGATCACTTGTTGGCATATTGGTTGTGCAAGTCGCTACTCCATGTTGGCTTGATGGGGCCTAGACCCAAGTTCAAATGTGGTTGCGCGAACCAACAAACCCCACTATTACAGGCCCTTTCGACAACGATCAGCTTGCGTAGACCGAAGTCTCACCCGAGGCAATATAGGGGGATGCTAGAACCATGTTTCTACATCCAGAGGCATAGTGGACAATGGTTTTAGGGATTTTCTTCCTTCGCAAAGCTTCACAGAATAGATCTATTAATTATACATGCGTCGTTCAGCACATTTGTTGAACTTACTAGTAGACTGCACGATCTTACTTAATCATGCATAAAACAAGGCAAAGAACCATAAACAGAACTACTTTATGCAATTACAAATTGAAACCCTTACTTAGCACAGATATTCATAAAGAACAATTAAATTAAAACACATCAAAAAAAACACAGATATATCTCAACAAGTCTTTCATTAATTCTCAAATCCTTCTCATACATTCACTTCCACCCTGTGCATTCAGTTGCAGGGGTCTACGCACTCAGTTGCAAACTTCCTAAGGTCCTTGCGCACTCAACTGCAGGAGCCTTTCCTCTAACTCAAAACCATAGACTCTGACTCAAAATAATCTTACATCCAAATGCATTTCATCAATTCTATCATTTCATGTTCTATGACTTCTATCCAGACTCCTTATATATATTTTACATTTACAATACCATGGGCGGAGTTCAACATTCAAAAATTAATCCCATCCCATTACATAATAAGGGGCTTTGACCCACCCCAAATCCCCTAAGACTCAAAATGGACTCTGCACTAGGCGCTCCACTCCTTGATTTGCAGTCTTTTCTCTAGCTTCTTTCAACAAGGGGTTCCATGTTCAACAGGTCCCCAACACAAAATTGTGACTCGTCCTAAGTCACAATGCTGGTTCACCATCGATCTTTGCTTTGATGCCGCTCAAGGTATCCTTCAATGGTGGAATCACTTTGACACATTGCTTTTCAAAATCTTTGACTTTGTTGAGAAGCATCTTTGTGACTGTCTTGGTTTCCTTATGCTCAAACCCTCTATGTGTCTAGCACAATGATTTTAGCTTATTTTATATAGTTTGGGAGAGATGGCTAGCCTTAGCTTCCCTTGGCTTCATTATTTCTGTAAGTAGTTGCTCCCTCCTGCACATCTCATCGACCTATTCATATAAAAATTTACCCTCTTGGAGACAGGTAAAGCACTGCATCGGTGCTAAGTTCTTGGTAGTTACCTTAATCTGATCCATCTGCTCTAGCTTTTCATGCACTTTGGCCTATATCTTCTGCACCTGAGGGTCCTCCTGCAGTGAGGCCCATAAATCCATGACTTCGTCGAATGCGTTCGCGCACTCCTGTACACGAGACTCAATTTGTTATGTGGCAGCTTTGAGCTCTATTCTGCATTGCTCCCTAACTTCTGCTGGAGTGATCGACTGCAATTGTGTCTGTAGCTCAATTATTTTCCTCTGCATTTCTAAGCACATTTCATCAACCTTAGCTTTGGAGTCCTTAACTATTGTTGTGATCTTGGCCACTTCCTCTTCCGGCGCTACTGCATCTTGAATCTGGAGCTCTGGTAGCTCGCTGCAAACCTTGGATATGGCTTCCTCCAGCTTCTCTTTGTTCACGGTCTTGGCCTCAAGCTCTTGTACCGCTGATTGTTTCTCCTCAGCCATACTTTTTCGTTCCTGCTGAACATTTTGAATGAATACGAGAGTGCGCTACTCTCTGATCTTCAATTCTTCGGCAATACCCTGGTGGAAATCATGCAAATCCTGGAGTGGCAGCGTGGCAAGATTCAGCTTCGTATTTTTCCAGAGGACCGCTTGCTTCAGCTACTTTGCAGTGTCGAAACATAATGTGCCTGTAGGGATCGGCACAGTGTGGGTATCAGTTGTCATTGCGAGCTCATGCACTGCCATGCTTGTGATTTTTGATACCCCACTCACTTGAATCGTGCTTGCTTGCAGCCAGCTCACCTAAACTATGCTTGTTTGAACCTACAATTCCTTTAGCCCCTTATGTACATCTGCCAATACCTTCTTGTATTGTTCTTCAATGTTTCCCCAAAAGTGCTCTATGACGTTCTTGACAGTATCGCATATCTCGTTGAGGTACCCTTCAGTAAGGACCATTGCTTCCAGGCCGAAAAACCTATCATACTTCACCTTCTTCCTCGTGTAGCTCTTCTGTGGTTGTCGCCTTTTGAGAGTAAAAGGGGAGGGAGGGTCAGATAGATCCACGCTTATATCACCGCCAAGAGCATCACCCCCTCCTATCTACAGAATCTTTGTCTCTGCCTGCAGCTCCGCTTCATTTTCTTTACCAGTCACGAATGTGACTTTATTTTCCTTCTTTCTCGTGGCTGTGGTGGGATTCGCACCACTCGTCCCTTCCTAATCCGCGCCTTCAGTAAGCGGAGTTAACTAATCACTCAGCCATTTACTGATGATGGATTCCACATCCTCTTCTTCTACAAGGTACGACATCTCGTACCAAACCCCGGCGAGGTCTTTCTTCGCCTAAATATGAATGTGGTGGAAGTTTGCTTTGAACTTCACGATCTATCGGTACTTATTCACAATGTTGGGTGACAACCGTGGCTTTTGGTATTACCGTCTGCATACTCATCTCAAATCCAACCCAAAAAATCTTATTGGGCATGAACTTGGTGAGCTCCTTCGAATGCCACAACGAGGCATATCGGGTGGCCTCACATAGATCGAGGTCTGTATTGGAGAACTTTGACTCCTCGGGCTCGCTCCAAGCCATTAATGCAATGAGGAGCAAGAGCCATGCGTAGTGGAACTACATGCCCTCTTCTTGAGTTTCTCTGCAATTGGCGAGGAATTTTCTACCTGCCCAGTTATAAAAAACGCCTTTGACGCACTCCACAACCAAAGATATGACCAGCGCAGAAGCCTCCTCTCTACGGCTCTTTCTCGAAATTTTCCCCACTAAAATGTGCGCTGCAATGCACATGATTCTATCAGAAATAGAGTTATTGAATAACCCCAAGTTCCCTTCGTTAGATTGAAATATTTCTTCATATGATCTACGAGTTTTTTGTCCTGGTCTTTTCCCACGAAAGCTTTTGCGGGGTCCAATTCGAGTCAAGGAAGGGTCGTAATCTTCCTTATGAGCATCACGTCAATAGGCATATTCTTCCCTAGCCACAAACAGTCATCGTGCACCAATGCCAGCAGTTTGTGCACACAAATAGTGTTGATAACAATTCACCCTAAGTGTGGAATATACATTATGTTCAGTATCCCGACCTTCTGGATATTAGTCACCCATTTCATTGGCTCCAATCTTGTCACTACTTCATAGGTTCATTGGCGCAAATACCTGTTGGACTTGCACTTCTAGTATTTACTTTTATCATTGAGGTCCCAGTCCTCCATACGTAGATGGGTCGCTTTGGCCAATAACTCCCCTTCAACTAGCACTTCGTCTGAAATCAAAGGTGTAAAGACCTTTTATTTTATTGCGTCTGGGTCCTTAGTAGGCATCTTAGCATCTAGCTTCTAGGGTGGAATATACGGAGGCAACCTAAACATAGGTTTGACCTCCTCGGCATAAATTTCCTCCGGTGCTACTTCTTCTATGTCAGATTTGATCTCCACATCCTTCTTATGTCGATCTTGGGCCCCCTTACTCCGTTGTTCCTTAGGTAGTTTCTTCTGGGGTGACAATCGTGTCACTGGATTTTGCGGCTTCTTAGACAGTGTTGCGCCTGCAGTCGTTTGTTTCTTGGGTGACCTTGGCCCTGTGACAGTTGTTGGCGGTGTAGCCATCATTGTGGTGTCTAAACCTAGTCGGATTGTGTGGTTGAGCCCTGCCTTGATCAATGCTTCTCTTGATGCTTCGAAACTATAATCTGACATGCAATAGCTTGCTTGGCGCTCTTGCAGAAAACAACTCTCACTTCTAAATCTTTGTGTGCAAAGTGCCTGAATGGGGAGTCATATCCCTGATTTATACCGAGATTCAAATTCAAATCCCATCATTTCCTTTAAATCTTCCTCACCAATTCCGATTTGAAGACAAATATGCCCATATATTCCCATTAAAGGCATCCCTCCTGCTCCTTTTAACAGCCAAGTCATTGTCCAATCAATTGTGACTCAAATCATGCATGATCTAGTTCAATCTTCAAATGTGATTTTATAATCCTTAAAGTTATGGGGCCTCCCAAAGAGTCGAGGCACTTCAACTTCCGTTGACGGTTATGTCAGGATCTCGCAAGTCTAGTAATCCCCCTGAACTAAGTCAAATTTGGTTTATTTCGCACAATCCTTCTCTTTGCATGGTTTCACTCGATGAAAAATTATTTTTGAAAAATTCTTAGTATTTCGGGTATGATCTTTCCATTTTTCAAGATTTTAATTATGACCAAATTTAGGAAATTTTTTCAGTTCCTTCATCTTCATGCAAATATCTCGCATCAAACTCGAGTTTGGAATGTGTATCTTTCATAGAGTCGTGGAATTGCAAAGTTGATCATTCCAAGGACTATTTGTGGTCAAAGGAATCATGCTTATTGAATTCATTCCTTAATAGTCAGCGCTTAGTTTTTCTTGAAAATGTTATATTGAAAATGTTATATGGAAAATGTTATATTGCAAATATTTATCTTCATCGCACCAGAAATCCTCTTGATTCTGAATGAATACATGAGTTATTGTGCGAATCAAATTATTCTTCATTCACTACATATTGACTGGTTTCGTGTGTTTGTTGTGTTGGAATCTCTTTTAAATTCTTTTGATGATTACGATACTTGTACAGTTGTTCACCAGTTGCAGGGAAATGTTTTTTCACATTTGGCTTGCAAGGAAGTTTGTTCGATTGTTCATAGCACTCACAAATCTGTTCAAATTGGTTTATCATTGTTAATTAAAAATTGGGAATATGATGCTTTAATAAGCCCATATGATCATTATTCTTCCTCTGATGACTATCATTCAACTTATCATTTTTCCATCACCACATCCAATGACAGTTGTTCCACATCCTTCGATCTTCATCGTTCAATATCTCACTATTCGTATTTTTGTCGAGCAGTTGAGGCACTTCAACCTTTGCTAATGGTTATGTCAGGACCTCTTTGTCTCGACATTAATGTTGAATATTATCATATATATCTTCCCTCAAAATATTCTCATCATAATCCCATGCTTCTAATTGAAAATTTATGCATGGTGTAGGTGGGGAAGCCACAGTAATCTCAATGATGAATCAATACTTCCTGAAGAACTAGACCTTGCACGAAAGAATTGACCGAGGCAGAGAAGTTGGAGTTCTACCAGTGTGTCGCCAAGTGTTTTCATCACGACAAACACCCTCCAAAATTTTGTGTACACTCAAATTTGGAGCCTTCTATGGATCTTACGATCAGTCATTCCATAGTCACTTCTTGGTCAGCTGATGTTTTTGAGCTCCCTCTTAGATTGGAAGTGTTGTAGACACTTGCTCACACATGCTCAATTCGTAACAAGTGCATGAGCACATTCTTTTACGCAATCTTGGACAAGCATAGCACTTTCCTATCAAGATTGTTCCTGTTTAATTTCCAATCCATGTCAACGGTCAATGTGCACTGACAATGACAATTTCTCACATTCTAGTTGTGTTTGTACTTCTATTCTGGTGAATTTTGAAAATTGTTGCTTTTGTGCACCTTTGCTTTCGCGAGTATTGTTTTCATGTTTACCATTGTCTCTTTCGCTTGCTTTCCCTTGAATTAGTGTCATTTTCATGTTATCTTCGCCTTGGCATGTGTTTTTTTTACCGGTGTTTGCATATCACAAGTGTCATTCACACTTTTATCTTCATATAGCAAGTGTCACCTTTTGGCATGGGAATTATCACTTATCATGCAACGTGGAATTTTGGTGCATTTCAAGAGGAAATATTTGTGATAATGAGTTGTTCTTATCATGTAGGCATGTTTCGCACTCATTTCCAAATTTCCACGCATTGTCGCACAAGTGTCGTCATTATAATCGCAAAGTCTATCTTCAGTGTCACACTTGTCGTAAGTTGTCGCAAAGGTTGTTGCACAATGGGAAGTATGTGTTATTATTATTATTATCTAATTTTAAGTTCATGGCCAATCCAGACACCAAATTGGTGTATCAGACCCCCTTGTTTGTGTCACAAGGGACCCACCTCGGCGCAGTGATTTGAATGTTAAGTCTATGAAGGCATACATACTCTACCCCACTCTGGTTTTGAACCTCTGACCTCTTAGGAAGAAACACATGCTCTAAACCATTAGGCACGCTCAAGTTGTTAATATGTTTTGGATGATCTATGTTGTGTCTCCAAGTGTCTAAGTGTGCGATTACAGTCAAATTCTACCATTGTTCACATCGGTTTCAATGATCCCACACTTAGCCAAATTTCAGAAAATTCAAAGAAACCTAGCAGAATCCAGCGCTCCTAAACTGTACATTACGTAGTCTTAGCCCTCAAGCAACAATCTTGTCTCTTGGCACGGTGAAATGCATAGTATTTGCCTCCCATAACTCTGCATTTCACAACCTCAGTCCTCAAGCCCAACCCTGACTCCCAGAACTGCACAATTTTTCTCTCCAACCCAGCCAAAACTGCGCATTGCGTAGTCTCAAGGATCAGGCCTCAACCTTGATCCCATGAACTATGCAATTGTGCAATCACCCCAGTCTTGTCTATATTTCAAAAATGTGCAGTTGGTTGAACCAGTGCTCAATCCCTCATCCTAGCTCACTAAGCTCCCAAAATGAACAATCTTCTTCCTTAGTCCAGCCTGAACTACGCATTTCGCAATTTCAGAACTCAAGCTCCGCCCTTAACTGCCTGAGTTGCGCAACTGCGCAGTCACTAGGCCTTTCCCTTAGCCCACCATTAGTTCTGGCTCAGCCTGTCTCACTATCTCCCAGAACTGGGCAGTTTTGTCCCTCAACCTAGCCTGAATTGCGCATTGTGCAGTCTCAAGGCTCAAGGCTCCACCTTACCTATTTGAAGTGCACATTTGCACAATCATTGGGCCTTTTTCCTAGCTCTCCATCTAGTTCCAGCTTAGTTAAAGGATCAATATGCTCAATCTTAGACTAGGGAGTTTTCGGATTGATGGCATCTCCTCATGAGTGAATTGCAAGAACAGGTACCCTATCATGCCATGGAAAGATGATGAAGGAGTATATGGAGGAGGGAAGCACGCTAAAAGACACTCATGTAGTTGAACACACAAACCAATATATCAAGAGAAAGTGAAGGGACACTAGTTTGTGACCATTATTCAAGACTTGATTGCATTGAAGACTCCTCATCTCTAAGCCATGAAGAGGTGAATAGAAGAGCATCCTCAAGAAGACATACACCAAGCAGCAGCAATGGCTTGACATGGCCACTTTATCAAGCAGTCAATTTCAGGAATGTCATGACAAGTCATGTCATGAGTTGTCGTATGCCACATCATTATTGTGGATCATGTAAATTGTTATTCAAAATGTATTGCAAAGTGGAAGTCCAAAGGACACACATAGAATATGAAGAGTAAAAAATTCATGGGAAGTAAAACAATCATGAGTGTAGTCAAAGGGTCACAAGGGAGGTGAAGCATCACCCCTTAGCTATATATACACTTTCATTGTATGAGAAAATGACTTTTCACCTTGGCTCCTCCCGCAAGGCATTAGAGAGATAAGCTAGTTCATTTGAGGAGCAAGGAGTGACTCCAACACTCCACTACTAGAGCTAGTGGTGTTCATTGTATACATGTGTCTTGGAACTTTTACTTAATATCAGAATTCCCATGGGTCAGCACATTCTTCATGCATGGATTATGATATTTGCAAGACTATTTTGTGAATGTTTGTAATTCATGTTTGTTTTCATCTGTGCTAAAGTAGTTGAACTATTTCGGTTATTTTGGTACTTATCATATTGAGAATGTGTTGTGACTTCTATTATCGTTGTCACATCCTTGTGGACTATTCCATTGGATATTAGACAAATCTTGCTTGTCATGTTGGTTTCAATGACCGTTGCATCTCTGTGGACTATTTCACTTGTTGTTGTAAGACCCGTATTGTTCTTGTGTGTCTTTACTAGAGTGGTATTATTACCTCTCTCTTAGAGGCTTACTTTTCCTCCCCTCCACATTGAAATAACTTTGACACACATGCAATCAAACACTCACCAGGCACACCCCACTTGCTTTTCGAAGGCGCATTTTCACTCCTCTCTCTTGCTCACAGTTAGAGCCAAGGCATATCTTTAAGAATACATGGAAATCGAGATGATATTCTGGATGGGGCTCCTACTCCAAACTGTGTGAGGGATAATTGATACTTCACATCGGGGAGACCCCTTGGTTGATGAATTTCTAGCACCGTAAACAAGCCCCCAAGCCACCCCGCCTATTTGAAAAAATAGAGCACCTCAAATTGACACATTTTGATTCCACCATTCACTTACGTCACTCCACAAATAAAGTATAAACAACAAAAGGAATCTTAGCATGTTCTAAGGCCACATAATGGAATTATGCACTCAATGGGGATTTATCTCACTCAAACTTGTGCATGATTGGTCAACCTACTCTTCAATGTTTAGTCACAACAATGAGCAATGTTGATGAATTTAGTGCTCCTTAACATCATTGGAGTGCTCTCACAAATAGTAGTCCTAGGAATCCTATTTTTCAATAATTTCTTAATGCATATGAGTAAAATGAAGCACGATACATATAACAAAAACACCAATAAGGGAATAGTTCAAGTGCATGATCAAATAATAAGGGTATACAACAAAAAGGGACATTGTAAAATGTGTGTAATGTTGGGTATGTGTTATATTCTTTCCACGACTAGTCACGCGTGGGGGGGGTCACAGGGGGGCGATAGCCCCACCTGTATGTTTTGCCGGGCACAGCAGAGGGGTCATAGGGGCGTACAGGTCAGCGGTGCCGGAAAAGTGGTCCTATTTTACCGGGTGATTCATGCATGGTTTTGTGCATGGATTTGCACATGGTTTTGGAGTCATGATGGTTTCGGCCCTGTTATTTTTAGTTCGGTGAGGATTAACGGTTATGTTCTAATCCAGGGAGTTAATGGATTGAGGTTTATGTATGTGACATGTATATATATGTGTTGTAACACTAAAAGGAATATAATGAAAAATCAAGGCGTAGGTCGTCCCGATTTGGGATCCAGGGGAAAATCTCTGTATATATATGTTTTATGTTTTATGGTCTCGCTATTGTTTATTTTCTGTTTTTAAGATTCATTTGCAGATAATTTTTGTATAGGGTTAAAACCTACATGTAAAAGGTATTTGTGGAAAAAATAAGGGTTGCATATGATTGGGGAGATGTCAAACCTAAGGGTTCACTCAATTGAAAGATGCTCTTGCATAAAAACTTATAAAGGTCTTGGCATCATATCTCATCAAATCCTATGGAGTTACTATGGCATATTTCCGCTAATGGGTACTACTATATTTCATCCAAAAAAATTGAGATAAAGGGGGATAAATCTACAGGGGGTTAGTAAGGTACTAGCATTCTCACCTAGAATTATTAATACTAACATCAATGAGGGACTATATTTCTCCAAGGAAAAAAATTAGGGATGTGTCGACTTCCCTCAATGCATACTTGGTCAAGCCACATATGGAGATTATCAACAGACTTGTGTCTCAACTCTCCCCTCACCCCACTTACCAAAACTTGACTTGTATCCCCTCTTGTCCTATG
Organism: Pinus albicaulis; assembly: GCA_034641835.2. Classification (NCBI taxonomy): domain Eukaryota; kingdom Viridiplantae; phylum Streptophyta; class Pinopsida; order Pinales; family Pinaceae; genus Pinus; species Pinus albicaulis. The sequence continues at coordinate 1,126,979,239 of CM076572.1, read as the reverse complement.
TTATTCACATGATCATTTTTATTTTGATTATTTAAGCCAAGCTCTTCACTCTTGAGGGTCAACCTAGGAAAGCATAACATATACATGAGCCTAACTTTGTTTGAGGGAAATATCCACTCTTGGGGTCTTGGTCTTATAATCTTACTTGAAATTCAAAGGTCCACATATATGTAATGCATATGTATAGAATTTACACAAGGGATGTCCTTGAATCAAAACCAATAATCAAAATTCAATCCTTCTTGACCCTCCTAATGCGTTCAAATCCATGCTAGAAGGGTAATTTGAAAGTTATTCTTAAAAAGAATTTTAGTTTGTTATTTGATTATCACTTATAAAGGACAACAAATATTATAAAATTACAATAAGGGACACATTTTAACAAGCCATTATTATTGCAACTCCGAAGTTTTAGTTGTTCAATGATCATTCTGCATTTTAGTTTTAAATGATGATGGGTGTGAATGTTGATCAAGATTCATATTTCAATGCCCACTACTTATCATTGGAATCTAAATTCTCATTAGCTGTCATTTATTCATTGGATGTACCCTTCCAATACATTAAACCCATCACATAACTCACACCCCATACTACTACAACCACATTGGTATATCTATAATTTTAAGTGCCACTTAATGAATGTTTAAATACCTTGTCTTCTTGAATCCACACTTGAATTCAACTATTATGAGCATTCTCTATCCTCATCAATCTGATGATTGGCATGTCATTTATTTTTCATACTTCAAGTGTCCAACTCCCACATTCTACCATAATGAGTAATTTTTCTTTGTTTCGTATAGAATTTTTTAATACCTCTTTTGGGATAAAAGAGCATAAGCTAAAGTAAAAATTTCTAGCATGTGTGTTCATGATTAAAGTTAGATATGAACCCAGGGACAATAGGTGCAATGGGGGCTCATATATAATCCTAAAGAAATTCCTGAAATTGCATTCACATGGGGGATTGGGATCACAACCAATAATGAGGTGGAAGCTCTATCTCTTCTTCAAGGTCTCCCAGTTATGAAGTACAATGGTGTTCAAATGTTTAACAATGTGAAGGGACTCTACATCAATTATCTAATTTGTGTGCCAACAAGAAATTCCAAATGGGAAAGCTTAAGTAGCATATTCATTCGTAACTCCAAGGCTTTGAAAATGTGGGATGCTTTCATATTCTCTATGGTGAAGACAAATATGTTGATCCACAGGCAAATAAAGGGGCGTAGATACTTTGGGAAAATTTTTGAAATAAATGGAGCATTGCCAATATACCAACTCCATATTCTATCAAGCAAGTGGAAAAGCATGCATTGTTAAACTGCGCAAATTTCATGCATCAACTCCACTTCCACACAATTATTCCAATGGAAAAATCCCGTGTGTTTAAATATGGTATGTTAACAATAGATAGGGATGTGTGGGTTTATTACATATTCAATTATGTTCATGAATGTTTTAAAGGGTATTCACTACATGATAAGAGATGGTAGTTGGGGGGGAGGTTCCAGAGGGTAAACCACATTAGATGTGAACCTCTAATGACTGCCTTTGAAACCTATCTTTCTTCTAGTAAGCTTTATTTTCTTTGGAGGGAGAATGTCATTTGGCAAGACTCTAGCACTGTCCTCACCCATTTGAGCATTCTCCTCCATAGATAGATACACTTGAAAAAAGACGATGTTTTAATGGCACGCTACCATTGTCGACATAGTTGTTGCATTTTATGTGAAATGAATGTGGTTAAGCAAGGATTGAAGTGCCACGAAAAGGCAACAAAATTCCATTGCAATGTTATGAACTAGACCACTCAATGGAAGGATGATTCTTCTAATCTAATGTACAAGGAGAATAGTACCAAAGATAATTGAGTTATTGATTTTTCCACTCATATCTTGGAGATTTGAGAATAAGAACGCCAAGTAGATGCCTTCATGGGGATTCACAAACACCAAAATGTGGAACTCACCATGAAGGTAACATCTTTGCAATAACTCGGGGGAGAACAATGGTTCATCCTAAGATACCCTTGGAAGCTAAGTTTCATCCCCACTCTCCTATATAATAATAACCCCTTCTTTATGTGGTTTATTTATGACCTCAAAGGTTATTGATATGATGTAGTGTATTCAGAAGTTCGATATAATGGATAATAGAACTTGGATATAATGGATGATATAGGGGAGGAGTTCTTTTTGGCCAACACTGGAGAGGAATCAAGCACGCAAGAAGAGAACGTGAAGGCATAACAACGAATACATGAACAAGCAGGACATTATAAGTTTTATTTCTTTCTATATTTCCATGTTATGTATTTATTACATCAATAGAAAATGACAAATATCATAGGAAACTAAAAAGACAATCCAAAATTTTATTACATAAATGTTTGGTTCAACTATGATTTTTTCTAATATAAATGATATCTATTATTGTGGAAAAAATAATTAGATATAAATAAGCACAAAATAGGACTTGTAACTCTAATTTTAGTGATGAATGATTGTGATTATATTATGCATCATCAATTCCTCACTTGTTCCTCAAAGTGATCATCCCCTTTTTCTAATTATTAGGATTCTTTTCTCACGCTTTCTCACTTTCTTCTTGATATTTCTAACGACAACATCTTTCTGACAATACTTTTCCCTATCAAATATTTTGAGGATGCTTCCAAAATTGTCCTTTCTTGTGTCTCATTCCAAGCCCAAGATCTGCAATACATATTTTGTAGTATTAGTTTTTTGGAGCAACATTTTTAATGTCTAAGTGGGATTTTTAAGCAATTTATTGAGAATGTAATAGAATTGTTGTTATCTTCATATCTATGTATTAGGGATTATGATTTAATGTCCATTCTAACAAATATTTTTGCATGGTTTGAGAGAGAGTGAACAATCCATATCCTTAATAAGATTAAATACTCGGTGATTTTGATTTCACTTGTTTGTAGGATTTTACGAAGCTCCAAATCATAGACATTTTGGCCTAATCAAAGAAACCATGGTTGCAATCATGTTAGATTTGCATATTCCTAGAATGCCATTAAGAAAATAAGCTCTCTTCTTGTATCTTCGAGTGTTTTTATAGAATTCTTATCTTGGGAAAGCCCTCAAGATCTACTATAGTTCCTAATGGGCTCCTTTGGAGTTCCTTTGGCGTTTAAAGGGTACTAACTCCTAAGGTTGAGCATGCTTTGTGGTATTCATGAGATACAAATTCAAGATGCAATTTTTCAATGATCATATGGATACGCATATAACAATCCTCTCTTATATGAGTATCCACAAAGATGGTCATGTCCTTTATGTTGTGATTTGCAATACTTTGAAATCCTTCCAAAATGTTCCTTGATTTTTTTGAAAAAAAATATTTATTTTTATCCTATCAATTGTTAACATTTAAAATTGAAAGGCACTGATATTACTATTTTTATTGAAATTATAATGTATTACATATTGATCAATTAATTTTAACATTGCAAAAAAATTAGAAAAACAATTTAATTAATTGATTCTTTTCTTACAACTCTTTAATCATGGATTGATTGAGTAAAACCCTTCAAATAAAAATTAAGAATAAACCTTGAGGCAACACCTATCTAACACATATTCCCATTACCTGTGTAATAAATATTCCCATATTTACACGTCATGATTTTTGACATATTGAAATTCCTCTAAGAAAGTCTATATTTTTTATTATAATTTATTTATTTTATTTTATCAAAATTTTACATTTTTTAAAATTACAAAAAAACTGATATTACTACTTTTTATTAAAATTACACTATATTTATATAATGATCTATTACTATTTTTTATTAAAATTACAGTATATTTATATAATGGTTTAAGAAAAAAATAAAAGACAATTTATTAAATAAATTTTTAAAAATTAATATTTAACCCTTCAAATTTGATCACAATTTTGAGCCCAGTCAAATAACAAGAAGAAATACTATGACAGAGCACTTCAAATTTGATCACAAGTTTGAGCCCAATCAAATAACATGAAATACCCTTGAAACACCACTTATGTAATACTTCCCATATTTAAATGTGAACCCATGTCCAAAAAATGTCGTTGAAAATAGGTGGCACATTGGTCACTCCAATAAATAAACCCTCTAGTACAATTTGGAGGCCTCCATGTTCTCATTCTTATAAATTTACACTTCTCGCATTTAAAATAGTTGGTACATTGGTAACTCCAATAAATAAACCCTCTAGTACAATTTGGAGGCCTCCATGTCCTCATTCTTATACCTCTTTTCAAGAGTGGTGACGTCAATAATCCTTCCAATTATAGAACCATAATGATAAACCCCTTGTTTGCAAAGTTATTTGGAAGCATGTTAGAAAAGAAAATCAGCAAGTGGGCAGAAGAAACAGATAAACGTGCTAAAGGGCAAGCAGGTTTTAGACCTAAACATTCCACAGTTGATCATTGTATAACTTTAAGGCACATCCTTGAAAAAGTTTGGGAAAAAAAGGAATAAGTTTTATGTCGCTTTGTTGATTTCAAAAAAGCCTTTGACACAGTTCCTAGGGATAAGCTTTGGGGTAGAATGGAGGAACTCGGGGTTCCCAGGCATTTGAGAGCAATTGTGCATAGGCTGTATGAAGAGGTGAAAGCCAAAATTAGAACTTCAGCAGGCATTTCTGAAAGTTTTAGAAGCGATATCGGGGTCAACCGATTTTAGAAAAGTCGTTGACACGATCCCTAGGGATAAGCTTTGGGGTAGAATGGAGGAACTCGGGGTTCCCAGGTATTTGAGAGCAATTGTGCATAGGCTGTATGAAGAGGTGAAAGTCAAAATTAGAACTTCAGCAGGCATTTCTGAAAGTTTTAGAAGCGATATCGGGGTCAACCAATTTCAGAAAATCCTTTGACACGGTTCCTAGGGATAAGCTTTGGGGTAGAATGGAGGAACTCGGGATTCCCAGGCATTTGAGAGCAATTGTGCATAGGCTGTATGAAGAGGTGAAAGTCAAAATTAGAACTTCAGTAGGCATTTCTGAAAGTTTTAGAAGTGATATCGGGGTCAAGCAAGGTTGCCCATTGTCTCCTACCCTTTTTGGGTTATATATTGACAAGCTAGAAGAGTGGCTAAATTCGCAAGGGGGTGACGGTATCCATTTGGGCAAGTTCGTTATAAGGCTTCTTTTGTACGTTGATGACCTTATATTGATTGCTAAATCGGCTCTTGGTTTGCAATAGAACTTACGTTACCTTGAGCATTTTTGTAGAAGGGTGGGGATGCAAGTCAATGTTAGCAAAACGAAAGTAGTGGTTTTCTCTAACAAAAGAAAGCATAACCAGCATAAGTTATACTTTGAAGGTAGCATTCTAGAAGAAGTTGCAGGCTACAAATACCTCAGAATTGACTTCAACAGAAATTTAAGTTGGGATGTTTGTAGAAAGAAAAGAACTTTAGAGGGTTGGAAAGCATTTTATGCTCTTCAAAACAGGTGTAGAGACGCAGAGCTGTGGGACTGGAAAACCACTCTAAATCTTTTTGGGCTTCTAGTGATTCCGATGATTCTCTATGGTTGTGAACTGTGGGCCATCAGCACAACCAAGATGCAGTGAAAACAAATTGAGAAAATTGTTTGATTACAAACAAATTAAAAATTAAAAATGCAGTTCCTTATGCTATCTTGTTAAGTGAAACAAGGCCTTCTCCTATTGAAGCAATTGCTATGGTGCGAGTCATAAGGTATTTCAAAAAAATTGAGCAAATGGAAGAGGGAAGATGGCCTAAGGTTGTGTTTAGTGAGAGATTGTGCAAAAGAAAGAAGATTTGGATGCGGCAAAATAACAAATGGTTTAGTAAATGGGGTATTTGCTTGAGCATGTTTCCTACAAACAGTAAAGAGATAAAAACTTTTGTTATGGATAAGTTCCACAAACATACTTGGGAGAAAGAGCTAGGGAGAAAGAAGAAGTACTACATTGAAGAGTTTAACCCCACGCATAACCATCAGTAAAAGGCGTACATGGGGGCTAATATTTCTTGGAGATCTAAACTTCTTATTGCTCAATTAAAGACTAATTCTCATCAACTCCGTTGTGACCTGGAAAAGGCCAAAAGAAATGTGGGAAGAAAGAGTATGTATTTTTTGCTCCTCCAGAAAAGTGGAAACAGAAAAACATTTCATTTTAGAATGCAAGGCCTTCAAAGACAGCAGGGAAAATTATGCAGGTATTCTGGCAGCTAGTTCTTGGGATAATCTATTCATCAAAGAGTTTGTCGAGAAGCTGGGAGCGGTTATTGTAAAGCTTCACAAGAAAAGGGTCGAATACAAGAGGCAGATGAAGAAGCAATCTGTCCCATAGGTTGTTTTTAGCCTCGTGGACATTAAAAATATTTTCTTTCTTTCTTTCTTCCATGTAGACCCATCTCCAAAAAAATGGTTGAAAATAGGTGAAAGATTAGTAACTCCAATGAATGAACCATTTGGAGGCCTCCACGTCCTCATTCTTATAAATTTACACCTATCGGTGATGATACAAATGAAATCTACCACCATTTGCTTATTTCCTTCCACCCTCTTCTTGTATCTGCCTTTTTTCTGCTCCATTGAAATCTACCACCATTTTTGTTGTGTAACCAGCTCCAAAAATAGAAGAAAAGATATATCAACGCCTTATAAATAAACCACTTTAAGGGGGAAACCTCCAATACATTACATAAATGAACAATTCTTGGATGATACAAATGACCAAAACCTCCTTCTATATATAGGATTCCATGGGGCCATAATGTAGTCCTAGTGGGGCTACAATGTAATCCTAGCCGACCTAAAAATAATAATTTAAGGGCACAATAATAACAATATTGGGGTTACAGGGGTACAACAATAACAATAAGGGGGGCTACACTAACATAATAAGGGACTACATTATTAATATATGGACCTAACATGCCCCTCTCCTTCAAACAAGTGTTGTCCTCAACGCTTCAGTAGCTCCGGGTGCTTTTGTATAAAATTCTCATCCTCCCATGTAGAATCTTCAGTGGGTAAGTTCTTCCATTTAATGAGATACTTTGAAATTGATCGATTTCGTAGTTGTCGAGTTCTTGTTTCCGTGACTGCTTCAGGTTCGAATATGGTTTTTCCTTCCTCATCAAGTTCTGGAAATATTGTTTGAACTGGAAGTTTGTCCCCTACAACCTTTTTTAAGCATGAGACATGGAAAAATAGATTCACTCGCAAAGAAGCAGGAAGCTCCAATTTGTATGCCATAGTACCAATTTTTTGCAAAACCTTGTAAGGACCATAGTACTTTGGCGATAATTTATTATCCTTCTTAGCTTGCTTGAGGGAAATTTGCTTGTATGGTTGTAGCCGTAAAAATACCCAGTCTCCCACATCAAAACTTCTCTCACTGCGATGTTGATCTGCCTGTTGTTTCATTCGATTTTGTGTCAAATTTAGGTTATCCTTCAAGAGTTGGAGAACTTCTTGTTGATGATCGATGTGATTCTCCACAGCTTGAACCCTAGAATTTTCCCTTAAATAAGATGTGATGGATGGTGGATGATATCCATAAAGTGTCATAAATGGGGTCATTTTTGCTGCAGTATGGAAGGAAGTGTTATTCCACCATTCAGCGAGAGGTAACCACTTGACCCATTGTGCTTTCTTATCAAATACAAAACAACGAAGATATCCTTCGAAACATTTATTCACTATCTCTATTTGACCATCGGATTGAGGATGATAAGATGAGTTATGAGCTAGTTGAGTACCCAAACAAGAAAATAATTTCGTCCAAAAATTTCCTGTAAAAATGGGATCTCTGTCACTTTCAATAATCTTCGGGTTTCCATGTAGCTTTTGAATTGTTTCCATAAATGCAGTAGCAACTGTACTTGCTTTAAATGGATGAGATAATGCACAAAAGTGTGCATACTTGGTGAGTCTATCAACTACCACCATGATGATGCTCCTTCCTTCAAACTTCGGTAAACCTGTGATAAAATCCATTGAAATATCCACCCAACGTTGACTTGGAATGGATAAAGGTTGTAGAAGACCTGGGGTCTTAATTGTCTCAACTTTATTTTGCTGGCAAACCAAAAATTCTGCCACAAACTTTTGAATATCATATTTAAGGCCATCCCAAAAAAATTCTTTCTTCGCCCTGTGGTAAGTTTTTAAAAATCTCGAGTGTCCTCCTAAAGGAGAAGTGTGCAATTCCAAAAGAATCTTTTGTTTTAGTTTGGAATTCTTGCAAATATATAAGCGATCTTTGTACCATAAGGAATCATTTTTCCAACTAAATGTATCAGATGTACTAGGATCTTGCTGCAACTTTTGAATTAGAGTCCACACTTCTTCGTCCTTCTTCCATTCATCCCTTGCTTCGGTTATCCAATCTGGTTGGATAATTGAAATGGCACAAAGAAATGCTTCCACCTCTTCATCCTTTCTTGAGAGTGCATCTGCAACAACATTTAGCTTCCCTTTTTTGTAGACAATTTCAAAGTCATAACCCAACATCTTTGTGACCCATTTTTGCTGCTCTTCTGAAGATAGTCTTTGTTCCAAAAAGTGTTTAAGACTATCATAATCAGTTTTTACCTTGAAGTGTCTTCCCATTAGGTAAGTTCACCATTTCTTTAGTGCATGCAGTATTGCTAACATTTCCTTCTCATAAATAGGTTTCTGTAAATACTTTCCTTTGATTGGACGACTTTCAAAAGCAATGGGTCTTCCTTCTTGCATTAAAACAACACCAATTCCATTTCCCAAGGCATCACATTCCACAATAAAGGTTTTTGTGAAGTCTGGTGTAGCTAAGACCGGTGCTAGGCACATTGCCTCTTTAAGACGTTCAAAGGCCTTAGTTGCTTCAGGAGTCCATGAAAATGCATCTTTCTTCAATAATGTTGTTAGAGGTGCCGCTATTCTCCCATAATTCTTAACAAACTTGCGATAATACCCTGTTAACCCGAGAAATCCTCGCAACTGCTTTATGGTTGTGGGTACTTTCCATTCCTTAATGGCTTTAATTTTGTTAGGGTCTACTTTAACACCCTCGTGAGATACAATATGACCCAGATATTCCACCTCTCGTACTCCAAAGAAACATTTGGATTTTTTTGCATATAATTGTTTCTCCTGCAATAGTTTGAGCACCCTGTCAACATGTTCAACATGATCCTTCCAAGACCTACTGTAGATTAGTATATCATCAAAAAATACTAGCACAAATTTTCTAAGGAAGGGTTTGAATATGGAATTCATCAACCCTTGAAATGTAGAAGGTGCATTGGTAAGGCCAAAAGGCATGACCAAAAATTCATAATGACCCTCATGAGTTCGAAATGTTGTTTTCTGAATATCTTCAGTCTTCATTCTAATTTGATGATATCCTGAACGAAGATCCAACTTGGTAAAATAAATTGCTCCATGTAATTCATCCAATAATTCATCAATCACATGAATGGGAAATTTATCTTTAATAGTGAGCTTATTGAGCTCCCTATAATCTGGACACATGTGCCATGATCCATCTTTTTTGTGCACCAATACTAATGGAGCAGAGAAAGAACTTTGACTAGGTTGAATTATACCAGCCTCTAACATTTCTGCAATCATACGTTCAATTTCGCTCTTTTGGACATAAGGATATCTATAAGGCCTGATGTTTGGAGGAACACTTCCGGGAATCAAATGAATAGCATGATCATGATCACGAATAGGTGGGAGTCCTTTGGGAGTTTCAAACACCTTGGAATGATTGTCCAAGACTTGTTGGAGATCTGCAGAAATAGATGATTTTGATGTCGGAACTTCTAGTGAGCATAATTGTGCAATTACGCCTCGTTGTCCTTTCTTTAGAAGCTTTGTCATGAAATTAGAGCTTATTATCCTTCCCAGCTTCCCTTCAATACCCCGTAATTCGACTTCCTTTCCTTCTGAAAAAAATTTCAAGAAAAGTTCTTGAAAATTAAAAGCTACCGTCCCCAAAGATTGTAACCATTGTACTCCTAGTATAACATCAGCACCTCCCATAGGAATGGAAAGCATTGGACTAGTCAATACATATTCCCCCATGGTTAGCTTGATATTATGGCATTTTCCAGAGCAATTTATAGTTCCTCCATTTGCAACCATCACTTGACATTCTGGTGCTGGGTATAGGAAACAATTCGATTCCTTGGCTACCTTACAATGAATAAAATTATGGGTGCTACCTGAATCAATCAACACTATTACCTTTTTCTTCTTGATATGTCCTTCTATCTTGAGAGTTTGAGGAGTGGTAATTCCCGCCAATGCATTACAGGATATGGTCGGACTCATTTCTTCCTCTTCTAAGGCTGGTTCCTGGTGTATATCCTCTTCTTGTTCATTTCTTCTTCCTCTTCACAATCTATGTAAAATAATTTCTTCTCAGCACACTTATGACCTTTAGTGTATTTTCTATCACAACTGTAGCAAAGCCCTTTTGCTCTTTTTTCTTCCAATTGTTGTGTTGTCAACCTTGTAGGTTGTGGAAATCTAGGCGTAGCAACACTTCCTTCTTTATAGAAGTGAGTGGTAGGTTTCCTTGTCGCCATAATTTTACATTCAATTTTTCTTGCCAACCTGAATGCCTTCTCCAATGAATCAGGTTCCAAAACACGAACTTCATGTTGGATGTTACCCTTTAAAGTATCTATGAAGAGATCAATCTTATGTTCCTCTAGAATATCAGTTACCCTTATATTCAATTTTTGGAAGTCCTCTCCAATGAATCAGGTTCCAAAAAGCGAACTTCATGTTGGATGCTATCCTTTAAAGTATCTATGAAGAGATCAATCATGTGTTCCTCTGGAATATCAGTTACCCTTATATTCAATTTTTGGAAGTCCTCAATGTTCTCCCCCACTAAACCCTTTTGTTTGAGATTTATCAATTGGCTAAAGAAGGTGTTGCTCTTTGTATCCTCATAATGTGCTATCATTTCCTCTGTAAAAATGGACCAAGTGACAATTTTTTTACGAGAGCAAAGCCATAGATACCATACAAATGTATTTTGTTCTAAATGTAAAGTTGCAATGCGTACCTTTTGTGTGTTTTTCACATTATGGAGATCAAAGTATTGCTCCATCTATAGTATCCATGTTACAAGATCCTTTCCATCAAACTTCGTCATATCCATTTTTGGAATATGGTGGTTCTTCCCACCAACATTAGAGTTTATGAAATCACAATTAACATTTATTTTGTTCTCATCATGAGTTTCCTCTACTATCTTTTCACCATTAGGAAACATTTCTTGTATCAACTTTGTCAAACCTTCCATGTCTGTTTTTAGATCATTCTTCATGTTTTCCATTTTAGCTTCCATAACATCCATCTTATCCATCTTAGATTCCATTCCAGCTTCCATGCCATCTATCTTAGATTCCATGTCTTTCTTCAAACCATCCATATTATTCTGCAAACCATCCATCTTCGCTTCCAGCCTTTCTTCAAAACTTCCATTTCATTTTTTGCTGCTCTTTGCGAGAGCGAAATTTGGTGCCCTTGCTCTTGTAATTTTGATACATCATGTTGCAATTCTTCATCTTCATGTGTCATAGTAGAGCCTTCTGAAGGCTTAATGGGTGTTGAATTATTTTTACAGGGAATTTTTTAGAACCCAATACTGATATCTATTCTACAATACGCCCTTGTAATCAATTCAAATTGATTCTTCAAACAAGACTTATCCAATTCGGAGAGAAAACCAAAAAAAAAAAAAAAAATACACACCTTTTTCTTGCTTTTGAGGAGCTCGATATTGAAATTGGATTATCTCTATGATTGCGGCTCTTCAATATTTGAAATTCGACACTAAGGTAGCCCTCTGAATTCTCTTTCAAATGCCATAGGTCTGACCTGATTTGGATTCTCCATGGCAAAGTTATGTCCAATCTCCCACAATGACCTAATTATGGACTGGTTCAGTAGAGCGAACTTGTACGACTTGCCACATGTCATTGTTTCGTCCTTCGGCTCTTAAATTGATAGCCAAGAAACTATAGTCTGTGTATTTGCAACCACTTTTTACGGAACTCCAATCCGATGCTCAGAGAGATAGTTATGAATCTTTTCCCACGATCACCTCTTTGAGATGAAATTCGAGAGCCTGAAAAAGCACTACCTTCCACATATCATATCTCTGAAAATATTACGAACCAAGCTCTGAAATTTTACGACAAGTTTCCTTAGGATTTCGGCTTCGCACTCTAAAAATTTCAGTTTCTGAACCTTCGTAGAAAAAAAGTTATAGCGAAAATGCCACGATGACCTGTTTAAAGCAGCGAAACCCTAGAATCCAAAGCTCTGATACCAAATGTTGTGTAACCAACTCCAAAAATAGAAGAAAAGAGATATCAACGCCTTAGAAATAAGCCATTTCGAGGGGGAAACCTCCAATACATTACATGAATGAAAATTCTTGCATGATACAAATGAAAAAACCTCCTTTCTATATATAGGAGTCCATGGGGCCACAATGTAATCCTAGTGGGGCCACAATGTAATCCTAGCCATCCTAACAATAATAATTTAAGGGCACAATAATAACAATATTGGGGTTACAGGGGTACAACAATAACACTAAGGGGGGCTACACTAACATAATAAGGGACTACATTATTAATATAGGGACCTAACAATTTGCTTATTTTCTTCCACCCTCTTCTTGTATCTGCCTATTTTCTGCTCCATTGTTCTCCACGAGCCTTTTCCCCAACTTCCTCCAACCTCCAGAGTGTCAATTTGGAAGCCATAGGCAACCATGAACTACAATTCAAGTTGTTGGGGTTGTTAAGCCTTTCCCGCAACTTCCTCCAACCTCCATCGAACCAGAATATCAATTTGGAATGCATAGGAAACCATGAACTACAATTCAAGCTATTGGTGTTGTCCATTCTGCAATTAGTAATAGCACTTCGAATGCCTTTAATACTCGCCCCTGATTTAATGATTTCATGGCACAGCATTACCCCAAGCTAATGTCCCCACCCCCCAGGAAAGCATTCCCGCCATAGGGTATCAAACAAAAATGTTGGGTACGAATATTGTTAAGAGACATACATTTGGGAGAAAGTTGAAGGTCATGTCTAGTTTGAGCAAAGAAATGTATTATGCCTTGTACCAATTAGGCATTCATAATTGAATTGTCAACATTAGTCATTTATGGCAATGTGAAGAGAAATTCAAAAGGTAAGTGCTCAATGGTTTCGAACTCATATTGGATGATGTGAACAAGCAGCAACAATCAACAATCATTGAAGACCAATGAAGCAGGGGTTTAACCAGAAGACCATATAAATAATAAATATGTCCAGGGCAATCTGTTTGTCCCTAATTATTTTGTGATTTATCTATCAAGTGTCTAACTCAGTGTTTGGTATTGTCGAAAAAGGCCTTAGCGCGAGCTAGTTCTCTCTTCAATGGTCGCAGTACTTAGTATGAATATATCTATCAATAATGGGATTATCAACGTCTTTTGTACTTTTTTATGTCGCTATAGCTATGGCAGTTTGATAGGGTGCCAATTTGCTCCTATGGATCTCTCTCAGAAGAGTGTAATATATAAATTAGAAATCAATGAGTAACATAGCAAAATCATTAAATAAAATTTAGGCCTGAATATTAGATTCACCCTGTTAAGGGCACTCTTCTCTTGATTTTTGTATCACCTTCTTTTCACTAAATTATTGCAAATCCTAGATGAACTTTGTTAAATTTAGATAACCATAGTGTTCTATGCATGATGCAATTTTACTTCAATCTTTCTTAGGCCCGATTCAAAATAGAAATCACATAAACATGAAAGTAAAATGCTGATAGAACATAATAATAGATCAACAAAAGACAAGCCAATAATATAGATAAGATTTACAATTTTTTTTGTCCAACAAAGATATGAGATATTGTGCATTACAGCAATCAACTGGATGTTTCAGCCAACAAAGTCTTTCTCGGTCAGCGAATCCTCCAAGTGTCACACCCACAGCCCTCAAAGACAGCTCATCACAAGTCAACGCTGGTCAACCCAAATTCAACACAGGACAGCAACAGAAAGTCAACGTTGCAGATTACAGCTTCGGTCAAACAGCTTTGTTTTCCTCTATTTTAGTGCCCAGCAGTACGGCCTCTCAAAATCGAAATTTTGGCAGAGATTTGAGGTCAAACGACCAAGGGTTGACCACGATCAATGTTGGTCAACGCTGCAACAAATGAGCCCGAAACATATCCGTAGAAATCGGCAGCTTCAGCTCCACACGTGTGAGGGGAAAAATGCCTCCAAAGACTATCGAACCAATCAGATCACAATGAGAGAATGTGTGATGAGTTGATGAGAAAATGACCTCCAAGTCTCTCTAATTTATATCCATCAATGAGGGTGTGTGACGCATCTATTAGGCATGTAAACCTACATTACAAATCTGGCTAGCCTTGCACATGTGTGGAAAATAAATTCAAAATATATGTTCTGCTCATCCAAACAAGATGATCTTTAGATCAATCTTGCACCTCTCTGAAAGAGGAATCCAACAAAAATATGACCATTGTCATATGAGCAATGCAACATGGAGTTTGGACCTAGTTGTCCAAAATTAACACTCCCTCTCAACTAGGGAGAACTCCATCTGTCTACAAGTGCCATCCATCAGTATCATCATGTACTTTCACCAAACATTGTGCGTCATCCTGCCATAACTTGCTTTGTTGGCTCTCGTTCTCAGATAGAAGAAACAAGTGAGTCACAAAGTCATCACACTCAGTTGATCCGAAGTCAACTTAGAGGTTAAAACCTCTCTTGGACTCAAAAAGTGTCTCATACTAACCCGAAGTTAGTTTACTGACCCGAAATCAATTTAGAGGTAAGAACCTCATAATTTTGATCCCAGATCAAGGTGTTGGACACGTGCCATCCTAGACATAGAGAGTACAGCGATCTCCAATGCATCCATCGGTCTTTCTATTGGTCTCTATCAACATTTCCCACCTCATTGGCGAAATGAGAGGTACTTCCCATGAGTCCGAAACTCCATGGGTAGGATGCGTGCGGAGCATAGATCAAAGAGAGGTGAACCAACTCAATATCATAAAGGTGGGGCAGAAGCACCACAAGGTTCGACAAACCTAGCCCTGTGAGTGCTTATAGCTCCAAGAAGCTATCTCCAAGCCCCTTGGAGCTCCCAAAGCTCATAGTCCAACTCACGCAGGACCCTCAAAATAAGGTCTTTCCACGATTCCAAGCTTCTCACAGAAGGTTAGGAACTTGACCTTCCCCAAGGGCTTCGTGAGAATATTCGTGACCTGCTCATCATTTCCTATATGATCGAGCCTTACGGTGCCTCGCTATACCATATCCCAAATAAAGTGGTACCTGATATCAATATGCTTAGATCGATCGTAGAACATGGGATTCTCAGAGAGACGAATCCCACTCTGTTTATCACAAAGGATAACGGTGGTATTTAGCACATGCCCAAACAGCTCACTGAAGACCTTTTGCAACCAAATAGCTTCACAACAGGCCATACTCGCTGCAATGTATTCGGCCTCAGCGGTGCTCAAAGCCATTGAATTTTGTTTCCTGCTCATCCAAGATATTGAAGCAGAACCCAAGGTGAAGTAGCATCCAAATGTGCTCTTGCGATCCACCACACTGCCAACCCAATCGGCATCAGTATATCCATGATGTCTCAAACTCCCGGCAGTGTATCTCAGCCCATGGTTGATTGTGCCCCGAAGATATCTCAATAGATTCTTGGCACCAATCCAATGAATGTGATGAGGATCAACCATATGTTGACTCAAAGTGTTCACTACAAAACATACGTCCAAACAGGAGTTCACTAGGAACATTAGAGCCCCCACGAGTTGTCAATACTCGGTAGGATTTGCTAGCACGGGCCCAGCAGCATTTCCACGCAACTTCTTAAAGTTGAGTTCCATTGGTGTCGACACAGACTTACAGTCCACCATACCAAATCTCTCCAGCAGCTTCACGACATATTTTCCTTGTGAAAGGAAAATCTCGCCTGGCCTCTGCCAGATCTCCAAGCCTAGGAAGTAATGCATCAGTCCTAGGTCTTTCATCTCAAACTCAGAAGTTAGCTCCCTCTTGCACTGAGGAATGAGAGGGTCAGCATCTGTCAGGAAGAGATCATCCACATAGAAGCCTTTATATATCAACCTTAAAATAAATGTTTGGATCAGCATTACTTCGAGTGAAGCCCAGCTTCATCAAGTAGTTATCTATCCTCTCGTACCAAGCCCTGGGGGCTTGCTTCAACCCATAGAGGGCTTTCTTCAACCTGCATACATGGGTGTCTCTATCTCGGACTTCGAACCCCAGAGGTTGATCCACATACACCTCTTCCTTTATAGAACCATGCAAAAAAACGGTCTTCACATCCATCGGATGGAGACTCTATCCTTGCATTGCAGCAAGAGAAATAATAGATCGAATGGTGGTATAGCGGGCCACAATTGCAAATATATCATCATAATATATGCCTTCTTTTTTACAGAAGCCTTGGGCAACAAGTCTTGCCTTGTACTTTTCAGCACTTCCATCAAATCCATGGTTGATCCTATAGAGCCATTTTGAGGTGACAGTGGATTTGTCCTCCAGTCTCGAGACCACTTCCCAGCATCATTTTTCATGATGGACTCATATTCTTCATGCATAGCATCCTTCCAAACTTGATGTTTTATGGCTTCTTCAAATGATCCAGGCTCAAATTGTACTATCGTACTCATCGCTGCTGGATACCCTTCGTATCTATTCGACTTCTTGCTTTCACGGAATGTCCCCCTTGTGGCAATATGTTTCTCGGCATCTACGAGAGTATTCCTGAGCCATGAGGGTCTTCTCTTATTTGAAGGAGGTGGATCAATAGGATCCATAGGTCCTTCAACATCAGGCATCAGTTCATCCTTCTGCTCTTCCTGCTTCTTCATCTTCATTGTCTTCCTTTGAGCTAGGAAGATTTCTCACTTTCTTGAGGGCAGCATCTTCATCGATGGTGACATCGTGGCATGTCTCCACTTCTCTTAGACCAGGCACATAGATTAGATATGCGTTCGAAGTTTCACTATAGCCCACAAACATTCCCTTCTTTCCAAAAGCATCTAGCTTGCTTCTCTTTTCTTTCGGCACATGAAAGTAAACAGGACAACCAAAAACTCTAAAATGAGAAACATCAGGTTTCTTACCAGAGAAGAATTCTTCGAGAGTTTTGGAGTCCAGAGCGGAATGCGGGAATCTATTTTGAACGTACATAGCAGTGTTCGCAGCTTCTCCCCATAGAAACTTCGAAAGACCTCGATCACACAGCATGGCGCGGGCAACTTCCACAATGGTCCTATTCTTTCTTTCAGCAACACCATTTTGCTCAGGAGTGTATGCAGTTGTGGTCTCCCTCTTAATGTCAACTTCTCTACAAAAGTCATTAAACTCATTTGAATCATACTCGGTCCCATTGTCGGTCCTCAAAACTTTGATTCTCTTCTTGGTTTGATTTTCCACCAAGGCCTTGAAGGTACGAATCCATTTGAATGCTTCGTCCTTCTTCTTCAAAAAATATATCCAGGTCTTGTGGGAGAAGTCATATGTAAAAGTCATGTAATAGGAACATCCTCTCGAGGATGTCACGGGCAGCATACCAGACAAGTCAGAATGTATCAAATGCAAGATATCAGTTGTCTCTGTGACACTTGATGGGAATGGACCCCTTGTATGCTTCCCTTTGGCACAACCCTGACATATACCTTCATGATCATCTCTAAATTTGGGCATCCTTGTCACCACCTTCCTTGCTTCGGGAAGGGTTTTATAATGAAGGTGTGCAAACCTCCGGTGCCATAACTTTGTTTGAAGAGTTGTATCACATGTCATAGCCCCCAATGGACTTCCTCCAACTTGGTAGAGTGTATCAACTCTAAAACCAATAGTGAGAGCTTCCTTGAAGCTCTTCTTCCAGATACGTACCTTTCCATCAACGAATGCCACCTTGAACCCTTTGTCTTCCATTGCTGAAATGGACACAAGGTTTTTCTTCAAATCAGGTACGTACAACACATCTTGTAATCAGAGGACTTGTCCTTGAGATAGATGAAGGGTTATAGTCCCTATCCCTTTCACGTGATAGGTGGAATTATCTCCAAGGATAATTTCCAAGTTAGTATCCTTCTCAATCAAATCAGAGAGGGCTTCTTTATAACCAGTGAGGTGCCTTGAAGCGCCACTATAAATCAACCAGACATCCATGGTGTCGGGAGGAGATGCAGCAGAGAGGGCAGATACAAGAATAAATTCATTTCTCTTAATATCAACAACATTAGACTCATCGTACCTAGAATTTCTTGACCTATTGAAAGGTTGCCAATTTCCACTACGATCAAAGGGAGCCTTCCTTTTTCCTTTGAACTTTGTGTTCCTTTGATTGCCATTCCCTCTCAAGTTGTTGTTGTCGTCATCCCTCGAAGAATCCCCTCTATTAGGGCACTCTTTTGCATAGTGACCAGTCTTGTTACAAGTGTAACATCTTCCCTTCCTTTGGGCCCCGCTCTTCCATGGTTTTGGTTTCTCAAACCACCATTGTTTTTCTTCTTTGCATGAGCGGCGAAGGCAGTAGGGTCACTTCCATTTCCATTAGAGGGATAATCTCTCTCATCATTCTTGTTTCCTCTTGAGTGCATCTCCTCAATATTTCATCAAAATCAAGAATCACATTATTATTAAGAATAGTGGTATTGAATACATACCAATCACGGGGGAGACCTCCAAGTGCAATAAGAACCATCTCTCGATCAGATATTGCTTCCCCAATAGCTAAGAGGTTATTTCTGATTTCAATGAGCCTCATAAAATAGGATTGAATAGATTCATCCTTGCCCTTCTTGATATTCTTCAATTGATTCTTGAAGAAAAGGATTTGATTAGTGTTTCTAGCCCCGAACATGCTCACCAACTTATCATACATCTCTTTAGATGTGTTCAGCTTAGAAATGTAAGCAACCAAGTGCTTATGAATAAAATCTCGGATAATCATCTTTGCTTTGATTTCCCCCTTTTTATACTTAGACTTTGTAGCAGCAGCTGCATTTGATGGAGGCTCTTGAATCTTCCCTTGCACATAGTCCATGACATCTTGATCTTCTAATACCAAATCTAAGGACATCTTCCATGCATGATAATCAGACTTATCAGTCAATTTATATCAGCTTTGAAACCCTTATAGGTTGAGGAGGCCATTTGTCCTTGATAAGATTCCTTCCTTACAGTGATTGCTTCTAACACTAGCGTGGACTTTGTCTTCACCTCAGCTCTGATACCATGTTAAATTTAGATAAACATGGTGTTCTATGCTTGATGCAATTTTACTTCAATCTTTCTTAGGCCCGATACAAAATAGCAATCACATAAACATGAAAATAAAATGCTGATAGAACACAATAATAGATCAACAGGAGACAAGCAAATAATATAGATCAGATTTACAATTCCTTTTGTCCAGCAAATATATGAGATATTGTGCGTTATGGCAATCAACAGGATGTTTCAGCGAGCAAAGTCTTTCTCGATCAGCTAATCCTCGAAGTGTCACACCCATAGCCCTCAAAGACGGCTCATCACAAGTCAACGCTGGTCAACCCAAAGTCAACGCAGGACAACAACAAAAAGTCAACGCTGCAGATTAGGGCTTCAGTCAAACAGCGATGTTTTTCTCGATTTTAATGCCCAGCAATATGGCCTCTCAAAATCGAAATTTTGGCAGAGATTTGCGGTCAAACGACCAAGGGTTGACCACGGTCAACACTGGTCAACGCTGCAGCAAATGAGCCTTAAACAGATCCGCAGAAATCAACAGCTTCAGCTCCACATATGTGAGGGGAAAAAGACCTCCAAAAGCTATCGAACCAATCAGATCACAATGAGAGAATGTGTGATGAGTTGATGAGCATATGACCTCCAAATCTCCAATTTCTATCCATCAATGAGGATGTGTGACACGTCTATTAGGCATGTGAGCCTACATTAAAAATCTAGCCGACTTTGTACATGTGTGGAAAATAAATTCAAAATATATGTTCTGCTCATCCAAACAAGATGATCTTTAGATCAATCTTGCACCTCTCCGAAAGAGGAATCCAACAAAAATATGACCATTGTCATATGAGCAGTGCAACATGGAGTTTGGACCTAGTTGCCCAAAATTAACAAACTCTCATTGTTCCCTTACATGTCCAATAGTTGTTGATGTGTATAGATAAAGGATTTCCACGAGTGTTATATGATATATCCCATAATCCGAAAATGAATTCTGTCCAGATTCCATAATCATGTCTGAGTTGCTTTTTAGCTTTCGATCCGTTGATTGTTGCCCAGCCTAGCCAGATTTCTGATTTAAAATTCACAATAAATACGTCCCTGTAAAACAGTAAATATTTGCCAATATTTCATGGAAACGTTTCGTTCAGTAGAATTTACATAGATGAAGGAATTTGCATATCCATGAGTGTTATTATATCCCATAATCCGGAAATAAATTTCTTTCCAGATTCCATAATTATATCTGAGTTGCTTTTAGCATTCGTTCCATTGATTGTTGCCCACACTGGCCAGATTTCTGACTTCGAATCCACAATAAACTACTTCCCTATAAACAGTATATATTTGCCAATATTTTGTAGAAACTATTAGTTCAGTAAAATTTACATAGGTGGAGTTTACATATATCAAGGATAACGTGCTCTGAACCGAAATACCTTTTGGCATTCATAGCATGCCTCACTTGACATTCTCATCAGCCATTCTCAGGAGCTTTACCCCTCTGCGGCTTTGTTATAACAATACTTTAATACTCTACAAAGTATTCCCATTTAACAATATATTCCTAATTCATGACATGCTTGGGGAACTAACAAGTACAGTAGCAGATGTTATAGTCAACTTAGCTTTGAAAAAATGAGACAAAAGCTGACTGGAATGACTGCAACCTCGCTTAAGATCTTATAATGACATCACTATGAACCTGCAGATTATGAAATATGAACAAGGCAGTCCAATTTATTCATACATTTCAAGATCACCTTGATGATCATTTTGACTATCTGCTCAATTTAGAATAAACCCTGCAGCAAGATGTTTGCATTCTAAGACGTTTAGCCTCATCTACAAGACACAATAGAAAGCAGAGAGATTAGGGTGACAGATTTAATGTTTCCTTCAAGTTATAAGGGAGTCTATTGGCATGGACAAACAGGCGCGATTCTACGTGAATCCTCAGGTAACACAGACATATACTTCATAAGTTTTTTATTTGCAGTATGCTACGTTTTAGCAGTGGCATCCAACTGTTATTACACTAAATGTCTCTGTGAAACCCTAAGGTTCTACCAGCTCTACTTAATTGATTAAAAAGAATAAAAATGACTACCTTTGGCAAAACTAAATAGAACCTTAAAGCATCTTGCAGATTAAATCCTGTCAATGCAAAGAATTACCAAATATTTCTCCTCTTTTTAGATTCTCTTTTGAAAGAGACATGTAGCCACATAAATTTCCCTCAATTAAAGAAATGATGAATCTTATTCAATGACTTGAAAAAAAAATATTCAGATTAAACTGCACTCATTAAATCGACTCTGTTTCAAAGTCACAAAAATTGCAGTTCATACATTAATTACTACCCTGTTTCCAACCAAAAGATAAGGATCAATCACCTAAATTGAGACAGCATTTAAAAGGGTGCCAAATAAATCTGTTCTCTAGAGGTACAAGCTGCTAGATGTAGCATTGTCTAATACACTAACCATAACATAACATCACTGACTTGCCATCTAAATTTTGAAAAAAATTGCAAGATTCACTGTGGTGTTAGAATAAAAATTAGTCTTGAGAAGAAACTCAGAGAACATGCAATGCACTTGATACCCTACAATAAAACTTGTCAAAACCATCCAATTTCACCAGGTCATACGCCCACTATTTCTGGTATATCATAAATACAAGCTTCTTGCTTCTTGAACCAGTGCACCCAAAGAGAACCTACTGAAAAGACTTTGACCAAGTGAGTCAAACATATTATTTCACTGAAAATATTTGGAAAATGCGTTTCTACAATTGTTTAAAAGTGTACTGGATAGCAGGAGACCATATTGCAGAAACACAAGGCACATTACAAACTATTATAATATAACTTGAAATAATAAACGCTTGCTTCAATATACATGGTAACGTTCACTAGTTCCTACTGATTAAGTATAAGGACATATGACAATGAAACTGGGCCTCAACCAACAATTCTAGAAGGTTCCAAAAAGTGAAGGTAACTCTGTCAGTACCAAAAATAAATATTAATTTTCTAAATTTGATGCTGCCTAACCAATAAATGAATACAATATGCACATGATCAGTGCATTCTTACCTACCTCGCTGATGAAATTTCAACAGTTGAAAGATACACATCACATCCAAATCCTTCTACTCTCAATAGTTTTTAAGGAACACTTGTTAGATCAACTTGCCTAGTTCTTTCCACTGGTCCACCAAACTTTTCTCCACTGTCTTCAAACTGAGATGCTTTAATCTAGTTTATGAGCACAGGTACACAGGTAAACAGTCACATGAAATGTTTCTCTGTTACAAGCCATGTATTTGGAGAGCTCTTCCTTGGATACTAAATTGCTAGGGAATTGAAGCATCCAAACAGGCAAAGCCTCTGCATATAATTCATGTTTCCACTGCAGTAGCTCTCTAGCATTATCCCAGCAATTTCCAAATACTAAAACCAAGACAGTTCTCTATTCATCAGCAAACAAGATGAAATCTGTTTCTGTAAGGTTCACGATCAATGAACCTGATTAATGCTATAAGAATCAAAGCATGACATCTAAAAAAGAGATGTGCAATGGAAATAACATAATTGTGACCCTATGAATAATACTAAAAGCTGGTTATCCAATGCCCCCGTCAAAACTACCCTGTTGACTTCCTTTAGTCTTCTCTCTCCAGTTTTCACCCCATTCTTTAGCTGCAGCAACAGCACGCTCACGGTCTCGACTGGAATTTTTCTGTCCTCTTGCTTTTCCCGTGTGACCAGGGCTGTCCCTTTCAACTTGTCTCTCTAAATCATCCATGCTGAGCTTCCCTCCTGACTCCCATCCTTGACTCTTTGTAACTTCAGATCCAGTGCCTGGGCGTTGCGATCCAGTTTCCTTTTGGTGAAAATCGGAAGAGTTTTGGGATAGTGACCGGGACCTGCCATGCATGTCCTCAGATTTATTCTGATCCATTTCATCCTGGTCCTCTGTTCTG
The DNA here is from genome assembly GCA_034641835.2 of Pinus albicaulis. Lineage (NCBI taxonomy): Eukaryota > Viridiplantae > Streptophyta > Pinopsida > Pinales > Pinaceae > Pinus > Pinus albicaulis. The sequence goes on along the minus strand of CM076572.1, from coordinate 1,126,955,896 downwards.
CCACTTGACTTCACGTCTTTATCTCTAACAGGTTGGGGACCAATTCTACTGCTGTTAAGAGGAACCACTCCAGTCTCATATGTTTGAGCAGCTAAGTAAGACAGAGCAGTCACAACATCACCAATAAGAGGTCGAGTAGCAGCTTGTTCCTGGAGGCACATTGCGGCAACAGCAAGAGCTTGATACAAGCCCCGCATTGGGTAACGACCTTGTAGCAAAGGGTCAGCCATTTTAGGAAACTTCCTGCGATCCTTGAACAGGGGTCGTGCCTGCAATTTGTTACGTTGAGGTAGAGATGAGAATGATATACCACAGAGAAGCCATTACATGTGACAGTTTCTAATATTTAAGTAACTTTCAGTCCATCCCTCAAATATTTTCATTGAAAAAACACTACAAAAGTTTTCCACCAAAGATTGAGGATTTACCCAAGCCACAAGATTGTGCTCTCCAGCACTCCTAGAATTATCGATGGCCTTTCTTCCTGTAATCAACTCCAAGAAAACCACACCAAAACTGTAGACATCAGATTTGAGAGTCAGCTGACCTGTCATAGCATACTCTGGCGCACAATAACCATATGTACCCATTACTCTTGTAGAGACGTGTGTATTATCTCCAACTGGGCCAAGTTTGGCAAGCCCGAAATCAGATAACTTTGGATGAAACCCCTCATCAAGCAATATGTTAGAGGATTTAAAATCACGATAAATAACTGGTGGATTTGCTTTATCATGCAAATACTCCAGTCCTTTAGCAGCACCAGCTGCAACCTTCATTCTTGTGTTCCAATCCAAAGGTTCCTTATCAGGTGGAACATCTGCAAAATGAAAAATTAGACATTAATTTCTTTTTTTTCTTAAATTTTCAGTTTCCTATACATAATCTCAGTGATTTTGTCTATCTGTTAAACAAAAACTATGCAACTGAAATCAGACTGATGCACAGGCATAACATCACTATAGCAGCAACAAATTTCTTATCAGTCTAATAAACACCTGAAAGTGATTGTTCTATGCTTATTCAAATGCACCATTAATCAGGAAAGCATCATCAAAATTTGAATTACTCAGGATTTATTTGGGCGCCCTTGTAGTTGGAACAAGAAAAACAGAAGAAGGGATAAACAATAGAGAACTTCCCTTCTATAAATTGCATGCTGAAACCAAGGTGAATAAATGTGGCAAAGGAGGTTAAAAAGCCATTTTCTAAAGAATGAAACAGAAATAGAACTATATAAGATGATGACTGAGCTATATTATTGAAACTTGTAAATTCTTAAAGAGGTGCAAAGACTTTTCATGGAATTTCTGCAGAACATTGTAAAGGTTTGAATTCTTAAAAGGCATGGAAATATTTTTTATGGGATTTCTATAGAAATATTGTGAAGAGAATGTGAAGTTGTAATCGCCATTATGGCATGCATATCAATACAATGCCTCTAAGGTGGCTTACCAGTATGAATGAATTTAAGAGTGGTAAGAGTACAAATACCACACTCATTATCTTCATACACAACCTAGGGCACAATTACTATGAAAAAATGAGTCTTCATTGGGAGACAAAGTCACTGTCAATCAGTCTTAATTGCTCAAGGCCATTACCCTGGACTCCAGTAAATATACCAAGGAATACCAATGACAAAAAGTCTAGGCACATCAGCATCATGATGAATTAGCTCAAGATATGTAAGAATAGCACCAAATTAGCGAAAAGTTCCAACAAAGTCTTCTGAATAACATGATTCTCAATTCCCCCAAAACGGGCAGAATGCGGGCAGCGATTTTGAACGTACACAGCAGTGTTCACAGCTTCTCCCCATAGAAACTTCAGAAGACCTTGGTCACATAGCATGGCACGGGCAGCTTCCACAATGGTCCCGTTCTTTCTTTCAGCAACACCATTTTGCTCAGGAGTGTATGCAATTGTGGTCTCCCTCTTAATGCCAACTTCTCTACAAAAGTCATTGAATTCATTTGACTCATACTCAGTCCCATTGCCGGTCCTCAAAACTTTGATTCTCTTCTCGGTTTGATTTTTCACCAAGGCCTTGAAGGTACGAAACCATTTGAATGCTTTGTCCTTATTCTTCAAAAAATATATCCAGGTCTTGCAGGATAAGTCATTTGTAAAAGTCATGTAATAGGAACATCCTCTCAAGGATGTCACCAACAGCATACTAGATAAGTCAGAATGTATCAACTGCAAGATATCAGTTGTCTTTGTGACACTTGAGGGGAATGGTCCCGTTGTATGCTTCCCTTTGGCACAACCCTGACATATACCTTCATGATCATCACTAAATTCAAGCATCCCTGTCACCACCTTCCTTGCTTCGGGAAGGGCTTTATAATGAAGGTGTGCAAAACTCCGGTGCCATAACTCTGTTTGAAGAGTTGTATAACATGACATAGCCCCCAATGGACTTCCTCCAACCTGGTAGAGTGTATCAACTCTAAAACCAAAAGTGAGAGCTTCCTTGAAGTTCTTCTTCCAGATACGTACCTTTTCATCAATGAATGCCACCTTGAACCCTTTGTCTTCCATTGTCGAAATGGACACAAGGTTCTTCTTCAAATCAGGTACGTACAACACATCTTGTGAGTGGAGGACTTGACCTTGAGATAGATGGAGGGTCACAATCCCTGTCCCTTTCACGGGATAGGTGGCATTATCTCCAAGGATAATTTCCAGATTAGTATCCTTCTTAATTAGATCAAAGAGGGCTTCTTTATAACCAGTGAGGTGCCTTGAAGCACCACTATCAATCAACCAAACATCTAGGGTGTCGGGAGGAGATGCAGCAGAGAGGGCAGATACAAGAATAAATTCATTTTTCTTATTATCAACAACATTAGACTCACCGTACCTGGAACTTTTGTACCTCTTGAAAGGTTGCCCATTTCCACTATGATTAGAGGGAGCCTCCTTTTTTCCTTTGAACATGTTGTTCCTTTGATTGTCATTCCCCCTAGAGTTGTTGTTGTCATCATCCCTGGGAGAGTCCCTTCTATTAGGGCACTCTCTTGCATAGTGACCAAACTTGTTACAAGTGTAACATCTTCCCTTCCTTCCTTTGGGCCCCGCTCTTCCATGGTTTTGATTTCTCGGACCACCATTGTTTTTTCTTCTTTGCATGAGCAGCGAAGGCAGCAGGGTCACTTCCATTTCCATTAGAGGGATAATCTCTCTCCATCATTCTTGTCTCCTCCTGAGTGCATCTCGTCAATATTTCATCGAAATCTAGAATCACATTATTATTAAGAATAGTAGTATTGAATACATACCAATCACGAGAGAGACCTCCAAGCACAATAAGAACCATCTCTCAATCAGCTATTGCTTCTCCAATAGCTAGGAGGTTATTCCTAATTTCAGTGAACCTCATAAAATAGGATTGAATAGATTCATCCTTGCCCTTCTTGATATTCTTCAATTGATCCTTGAAGAAAAGAATTTGATTAGTATTGCTACCCTTGAAAATGCTAACCAGCTTATCATACATCTCTTTAGATGTGCTCAGCTCAGAAATGTAAGCAACCAAGTGCTTATGAATAGAATCCCAGATAATCATCTTTGCTTTGATTTCCCCCTTTCTATACTTCGACTTTGTGGCAGCAGCTGCATTTGATGGAGGCCCTTGAATCTTCCCCTGCACATAATCCATGACATCTTGATCTTCTAATACCAAATCCAAGGACATCTTCCATGCATGATAATTAGACTTATCGGTAAATTTATCATCAGCCTTGAAACCCTTGTAGGTTGAGGAGGCCATTTTCCTTGATAGGATTCCTTCTTTAGTGGTTGCTTTTAATACTAGCTTGGACTTTGTCTTCACCTCAGCTCTGAAACCATGTTAAATTTAGTTAACCATGGTGTGTTCTATGCTCAATGCAAATTTACTTCAATCTTTCTTAGGCCCAATACAAATTAGCAATCACATAAACATGAAAGTAAAATGTTGATAGAACACAATAATAGATCAACAGAAGACAAGCCAATAATATAGATCAGATTTACAATTCTTTTTGTCCAGCAAAGATATAGGATATTGTGTGTTACGGCAGTCAACAGGATGCTTCAGCCAGCAAAGCCCTTCTTAGATCAGCCAACCTCCAAGTATCACACCCACAGCCTTCAAAGACAACTCATCACAAGTCAACGTTGCTCAACCAAAAGTCAACGCAAGATAGCAACAAAAAGTCAACGTTGCAAATTAGGGCTTCGGTCAAACAGCTCCTTTTCCCTCTATTTTAGTGCCCAGTAGTATGCCCTCTAAAAATCGGAATTTTGGCAGAGTTTTGAGGTCAAACGACCAAGGGTTGACCACGGTCAACGCTGGTCAATGCTTCTGCAATTCAGCCCTAAATAGATCCGCAAAAAAACAGCTCTGCATGTGCGAAGGGAAGAGGACTCCGAAGGCTATCGAACCAATCAGATCACAATGAGAGATGTGTGATGAGTTGATGAGAAAATGACCTCCAAGTCTCTCCACTTTATATCCATCAGTGAGGGTGTGTAACACATCTATTAGGCATGTGAGCCTACATTACAAATCTGGCCGACCTTGCACGTGTGTGGAAAATAAATTCAAAATATATGTTCTGTTCATCAAAACAAGATGATCTTTAGATCAATCTTGCACCTCTCCGAAAGAGGAATCCAACAAAAATATGACCATCATCATATGAGCAATGCAACCTAGAGTTTGGACCTAGTTGCCCAAAATTAGCAGGCTTTTTAATTGTTCACTATGGGACAAAATCATTGTAGCAATAGTAACTCGGCTTTCACAAGAAAACTTTGGTCTTCAAACTTGATGAGAAACTCGACCTCTTCTTCAAGAATGCCCTTTTTGGCTATTATATTAATAGAGACATGAAATTATGCTTCATGTCTTCATCAAAAAATGGCATTCCAATGTCCTTTTCAACTTCCTCTGGCTCGGAGAGGAACTTCCTTGCTGCATCAATCAGAGATGTACCCTTTGATTAAATCAAAATTACTAATTTCTAAAACTCTGCCATATAAGTAATGGCACCATATCTCAACCAATACTAGCACATACAAGGCATTTTCAACTTAACCTTTTCTCCTAAAAAAATATCAAGGTCATGGAGTAACATAGATGCCCTTAATGCTAAAATAAGTTACACAAAGCATGTCCACACCATTTGCTACAAAGATTATAGTACTTACAAATTGAATATGCCTTTCATGCTTATAAGATTTTGAAGCCTTGGGAAATCTCAAAGCCTTAGACTTCTTAGAATTTGGTCTAGTTTCAAAGTTTGATCAGCTTCACAAGAACCTTAAAACAGAGTTCAACTCGAACTAGGCATGAAATAGTCACCATTTCATTTTTGCCAAACTCAGGCCTAGGTTTGTTGCCAAAATCGTTTGACAGTTCAAAATTCGCTCTTCAAACAGTGCTTGAATATTTTACCAAACCCTTGCCTTCTTGAGTGGATGTATGCAAAGCTAATATCTTCTACATATGGAGCTTCAATACGTTCTTCAACAAACTCATTACCCTTCTACATATGGAGCTGCAACCAAACAAGATCTCCTAAATCATCAACCACCTATGTCCACCTTAGTTGGTCTTTTGAGGCATTTCATCTCTACTTTAAGACTTTGAGCCTTCTCAGTGCTTTCTAAGCATCTTGTCCTCGGTCTTGAGGACATTTTCGGCCTCTTGAAACATCCTCAGGCCTTTCAACCTTCTACAATCAGTTGATTGAGGCAGAACTTCAATTCTTTGTAAATTGGTCACAAACTAGGTAGAGTACCTTCCTTCTCTAGCAAGAGGTATTGGTCTTCTTCCGAGGTACAATCAGAGTCTCAATTTTCCCAAAATGATTCTTAAAACAGTCTTATATCAACCAAATCAAATTCATCCTCGTTTTGACCTTTCTTGACTCAATCATCATTGATTTGACTAGGGATACACTTTAAATGGTCGCTCTTTGACCTTGTTCCTTTAAGATTGCTCTTCAAACACTTTTGATACCATGTTGAGTTTTCATGATTTCCTAGACTGATAATTACTTCCAATGATTTCTCCATTAATTTATCTTGTTTCATATTCATCATTAAGCAATTATACATAGAAAATTTCAATAGTAAAACAATGATGACAATAGGATCATGAAGAGAAAACCAAACACAAGAGGCACAAAATTTATCCTGGGAAACCCTAACTAGGAAAAAACTCAACAACCTTTTCTTATAGAAATTTTCCAATTCAACAAGAAATACAATTTGATTTCCTAGTCAAAAAACAAAGTCAAACTGACCACAAACATATCCAAGTCAAACCTAGTCAACCAAAGACAAACTCGACCTCCTGAAATTATAACATCCTGCACTTTCCTCAGAAATTTGGGTATGCTGCCCAAAAACAAATCAAAGAAGATTCCCATGTGTGAGACATTGAGAAGTAAATAGAAGTCAAACTTGAGCTAGAATAGACTTGGACAGATTTCAGCCTTCATCTCTTCCTTCTTATTCGGATGGATAAACAAAAGTAGATAAGTTTTGATGATTGGAGTTAGTGTCTAGTGGAGGAGGTCGAATGACCTATTTATAGAGGTCTAATGTGCCCCGAGTGGTGTGTTACCTTGATTGAGTTGACTTGATTTTGATGGAGCTGACTTGACCTCTTTAGGGGTAAACAATTTCAAATTTAAATTACGAATTCCCTCTTATTTTGTGGGTTAATACAAATGGAGAATACTGATCGTAGCTACAAAATTCAACAATTACTTGTCCTATAAATGGATATATAAATATCCCAAATATTTTGAATATTCATGAGTATACGAACCTTGCTCGTTACATAGATAATGTGGAGGAAGTTGAGGAAATAGTTTCAACCAAAAATCTAATTTGGACATAAATGTTATGGTGACCTATCATTATACGTTATGATCATTAGTACAATACAAACACACATGGGAATGTTTATTTAATATAATTTCCCCTTCAAGGGTTTGTTGAGAATAATCCTCTATGTATGTAATGTTCCAAATTGAAATTTACAGCAAATAACAGAGACATGTACAAGGAAGCAGCAACAATAAACAAATTCCAAACATGCATATCAAAATATACAAGAAACTGAGCCATTTTATTAATACAGAAATCTGAGAACATAAATGGCAAGGAATGATAGAACCTGGGCCTGCTATGCAAGCTAGGCAAACCCCAGTCAAGATCTCAGTAAACCAACTGCTAGAAATGGCCCCCACAAAATCTGTGCACTGCCCAGAAATTCTGCTAATAGCTACTGGAAGGAAACTGAAATTATAACCTTAATAATACCCAGATCGATCTGAAATTGCAGCCACGAACTCCCCTCCTATAACCCAAAAATACCCAGAAAAGGTTTGGCCTAACTCCTGTTGAGAAATGTAACTATTATCGATCTTCATAATTGTATTTGAGTCATGATATAATGTATTTGTCAATAGAAAGAAAAAGAAAAATTTATTATAAAAAGAAAAATTATTTATTAAGCATGGGTTTCATGCTTTATTATCTTATTTCTAAGTTAAAGCCTCCATTGAAGGCTTCTAGGGTTAAGTCATGAGTTTATGTCCTTGTCATTATGGTTTATTGGCCATTTTATATCAAAAGAATAAAATTATTTAATGTAATTCTCCTCCACCATCAAGTCAGCCTACAAGTCGGCCTCAAAGAACGATCACAAACCACTATATATACCCTAGCATTCGACCTAGTTTGGAAGTGAGCAAGAAGTATTTGATTTGCAACTTTTTAGTAAAGAAGAAGGATGCGAAGAAGACTAAAGAGAGAAAAGAAGGGATAGCGAAGAAGGAGACTAATGTCTAAACAAAGGAAGTTAAAAATGTTTATCTTTTTGTCACACATGTAAGAGGATTAAAGCACTGCAGGGCCAAAGATGCGGGACTGTGATTGCAGGACTAATTACAGAGGACCGAAACCCTATTTGATCAACGTAAGGGTTGACTTGAGTTAAACCCTCTTTGATGAATTATGCCTTGATTTGAAGGAATAATTTTAAGGGCTAACGTGGTGGATGGAGGAAGGTCTTGGTCTTGGTCAAAGGGTCTTGGTTGTCTCATTTGATTTGGTTCTTGAAGAAGAAGAGATTTTTAGGTTTTCCCTTGGCTGAGAGCCTACATCTTGTGTCCTTGTTGTTTTGATCTTCATGCTTTTATGGTTTGATAGTTGCTTGATGATGACAAGATAAAAGAATACATAAAGAAGCTAAAAGAATAACTAAAGAAAACAAAAGAAATCACAAGGAATTATCAATATAAGAATTTTTTTTTTCCTTTTTGATTTTCTAACATGGTATCAGAGCTAAGGAGAAGTAGAAAGGAAAAGGAAGCTTGAAGATCTATTGAGGAATTCTATTTGCAAATAAGAAAGAAATCTTGAAATATTAAAGGCTACAAGAAGATCTAGACCTCGTGGCATCAATAAGAGGCCAAAGATTTGTGAACAACCTCTTTACATTTTAATGTGTTCTGGAAAACAAAGCTATAAGTCTAGAACGAAGGTCCCGGGAGGGAGATCGATACATAACAGAGATACAAGAATTAGGCTGAATTACAGTACTGCAGAAAAAGTGTCTCTACTATTCACCCTCATGAGTGAAGTTATGACAACTATCTAAAATAGCCATTATAGCAAGGAAAAAGACTTAAAATAATTCCAAATCCAGGCCAAGACAATATATACAGTCTTTTACATAAAAACTGAAAGCTACAGGTAGCTCAAAAATCTAAAAATACAGAAGTTTACCCATCCGAAAAACTACACAGGTAATATTACAGTCCAGCAATCAAGACAACTAGAGTTTACAATAAAAGAATATCATATAACCCTCAAAACTTCTTGAACCAGTTTGCACTGAAGGAAGTATGCCTAAAGAAATATGGTACCAAGATTGAAGGAATATGTAGTCACCTTGGAAGATCATGACAAAAGTTGCAATACCTTTGAAGGCAACCCTTGACCTCAACATTTTTGGAATATTCATGGCATCCTGAAGAAATCATTGCAACAGATTTATTGCGATCATAGAGGACTAAGGTAGGTAGTCCTTGAGGTACGTATGATCATTTTACTTATATAAGGTTTGATTAGGGTTTTGAAATCTCATTGTCTTTATTCTAGGGTTTGTAACCTTTTTATTATTGATGAATGTTAAATTCTTGTAAACCCTAGTTGATTAAGAAACCCTAACCCTATTTTATTTTGTTCCCTCATAGAAATCCTAATTTTGGTCTCTAGGGTTTGTAGCATAGTATTAAAAATCGGAACCGGTGACCAGACCGGTGGACCTAATGAACCAAGTTTCGAACCAGAACCAGTCAAACTAGGACTGGTCAGATCTTAATGAACCGGTTTTTAAAAAAATACATTAAATAATTAATTTTTAATAAATAAAACTATTTTGAAGATTTTCAACCAAGATTCCAAGCCAATAGAGAAAAAATATGCAAAGTTTTCTCATTTATATACCATGTAAAGGTGAATATATCAAATTGGCACCGAGTGCAATACATATCATCAACAAAATACATAAACAATGAGACTCTAAATGGTCTCTAGAGTTCAAAAACAAAGCCTACAAACTATGGGGCCATTGGCCTACTACAAATCTACATATATGATATTAGTGATAAACATTATCACTTGAAACTTCTCATCGTGATCAAACTCAATTGGTTGAGTCCCGATTCCAAAACTTTGCAACTGCTCGAGTCACAAACTTCTCTATTGGTTCAGTGACTTGAGTCTCAAACTTCTGAAGGTATTCTGCCCTAACATGCCCTATTACTTCATTTAGTGCTCCACATGGCTTTACATGGCCTCCTATCCTAGCCAAGTGTTTGTTGAACCTGTAAATACCCCCTCCTGCAATAGATTTTTGGCAATATTTGCAGATCATTTTGCCATCAATCATATCACAATGAGCCCATGCAGTATCCTTGGCTTTTGGAGCCATGATGGCTACTACTTAGCTCAAATTCTATGTTACTCCACTACTCCAGCAAAAACTCAACACTCTCCAAGCTCTCAATCAAACTCACAGAAGCTCCAAATCAGATGTGTGAGGCAAATGAGAGGGTACCCCTGCTTTTAAAGGATTGGGGAGGATGTTTTTGGAGGGAAACAACCCCCCTTTTCCCTCCAAAACCACCCATTACCGGCCAAATCAGCGTCTGTGGGTCCCTTTTGCGGCCGTGGCAGCTAACCAGTCGGTTTATCCATAAACCGGTTGGTTTTTCCATGAACTGCCCGGTTAGCACCGGTCGGATCGGAAAAATTGGGTCAAGCTCCTCCCTTAACCGGGTTTTCAGGCTGGTTTGACCCAGCTGGGCATCTGACCGATCGGTTATGAATACTATGGTTTGTAGGTAATCTAACTTAGTAAGTATATAATCAGATTTGAAACCGTAGAATTGATATTTTGGGGTTTGGATATGAATATCCCTAGTTTGTTATCATGCACTTGTACTTGTATGCTTTTGGTGGTACTTGTCAAGTAAATGTTGTAGGTACATATAGAACTGTTAATCTCATGCAAGAAAGGAGTCCTTCAAGAAGAATATTCCACCTTCTTACAAAAGATAAGTATTATGTTGATATATCTAGCTTTATATTTATTGTCATTTCTCTTGTATTGTCCTTGGAAGGACTAAGCATGCAGGTATGAGGATTATGGCTAGATTCAGAGGGAGACTTCAAAGGAAAGACATGTATTGTAAAAAGAAGCCTTGTTGCAGAAGATATCCTACAAGGCTTGTGATAGAAACAACTCATGGTATGTATAAAGCCCTGTAGCAAGTCCTCTTATATAAGATATGATCATTTTGCATCTGCTTTATATTACTGACTTTCATGTGTAAGGTTGCACTATAAAAATTCTTATGTTGTTAAGGATGATTTATCTTTAGATCAAATCAATCCTCATCATACTATCTATCTTTTGTTAATTTTGGTAAAACCCTAAACTTTAGGGTACACAATAAAACCCTAGATTACTTAGGGTTTGTTGTTAAAGTCTAGAATATATGATGAAATCCTAATCTCTTGATGTTTAGGGTTTGTTGATGTTATGAACCCTAGCCTTTTAGGGTTTGTTGTTAATGTCTAGGATATATGATGAAACCTTGGATTTTTGGAATTAGGGTTTATGAAAAAACCATTGTAATACTCAATATAAGATCCTACGAATAAAACCCTAGGTGTATGTGCGTTTGTTTGACTAAAACCCTAACTTGGTCGAGTTGTTATATATCTAACATTAAAGTTTTGATGTTTGTGGCTAGGGTTTACTATAGAACCCTAGTAGAGATTGATATAAGTTTCTAAGGTATGATAATAAAACCCTAGATGTAAAATGCTTTTGCTATGATTGGAATGCTAACTTATTTAGTTGGTTATATCTAAGGTTTAGTTTTGATTGAATCTAGGGTTTGTGACAAAACTCTAGCAAAGTTGTTGTAAGTACTAAGAAGTCTATGATTTGAAAGATGCAACCCTTGTTTAGGTTTTGGATGTCTAAATTTTGATTTCTTGTTTTGATAACCCTAAATGCTCCCATTGTGATGATATGCTAACATGATCAAATCGATTCCATGCTCTTGTACATGTATATTTGTACTTGGTTGTACTTGTTGAAGATTTGCAAGTACGTAGTCTTCAAAATGTTGAAGATGTTAACCTATCTCATAATGACTTGATGAGCATGATGGAAAGAGGGAGTTGTAAGTATATTGTGGGCATTTAAAAAATTGATAGTTGACCTTGTTTCCATGATGTTCCTGAATAAATGAAGTTTTGAAAGGTCAAAATTCTCCGATGAAATGATGATGCAAAAGAAGAGCCTGTGTGACTGGAAGAATAAGATAGTTGATGGATTTGTCCCCTAGTTGAGAAGGAACTTGGATAAAGGAAAGTGTATATCACCTGAGCTTGAAGAGAAGTCAATCTCCTCCATAGTTGATGACATGATGAAAAGGCCATGAGGATGTTTGAAATCGGAGAATAGCTAAAGCACTACTGATGGTTATTCGTGATTGATAAAGTTGTGAACAAGACTTGGATGTTTTTGGAAGAAGTGTTGAGGCTGAGTTGGGTGTTGTTGGAGATGTTAAGGAAGGAAGCGTTTGTGGAGATGTGTTTGGATTATGTGATAAATTAAGCAGTGTCAAAATAGTTGAAGATCCCAGAGTTTCGTGCTAGCATACAAGATCATATACATTGGAAGTTTGATATTGGTTCGGGTTATGAACCTACTAGATGTTCTAATGGTTGAACGGGTAGTTGATGTGTGGATCTCTCCCTGAGAAGTTTTTAATATTTAACAAGCATGTTTGGATTGATAAAGAGAGATGAAGTACCATAAACTTGCCTGTATAATGGTCCTTGGGAGGACATCTTGGTCGGTCATTGATGATGTCTAGATCCCGGTATCATTGGTCTTGTGGAACTTTGACCTTTGATATGATACCTAGATCCCTAAGGGTTGGTGTTAGGGTTGAAGCTTGATGGTACCTATAGTGGAAGATACCTAGATAACACCTTAGTCCCTGTTAGTATCTTAGATCCTTGCATGAGTGTATGACAATAGCGTCATGACACTTGGATCTTTGATGTGTTGGATGCCTTGGCAGTTGGGGTAATCCTAGCATTGCGTATGTTGTTGTACTCTTCTTGGATTTGGAACACTTCAAATTGAGGTCAACCTTGTATCGATTAAACAATTATGAATACCTCCCTAGTTAAGAGAAAGTGTTGAGAAATGTAACTACTATTGGTCTTCATGATTGTATTTGAGTCATGATATAATGTATTTGTCAAAAGAAAGAAAAATAAAATTTTATAATAAAAAGAAAAATTATTTATTAAGCATGGGCTTCATGCTTTATTATTTTATTTCTAGGTCAAAGCCTCCATTGAAGGCTTCTAGGGTTGAGTCATCAGTTTATGTCCTTGTCATTATGGTCTAGACTCTTATTGGGCATCCTGTATCAAAAGGATAAAATTATTTTAATGTAATTCTCATCCACCATCAATTTGGCCTACAAATCGGCCTCAAAGAACAATCACAAACCACTATATATACCCTAGCATTCGACCTAGTTTGGAAGTGAGCAAGAAGTATTTGATCTGCAACTTTTCAGTAAAGAAGAAGGATACAAAGAAGACTAAAGAGAGAAGAGAAGGGATATTGAAGAAGGAGACTCCTTTCTAAACCAAGGAAGACAAAAATGTTTATCTTTTTGTCACGTGTAAGAGGACTAAAGCATTGCAGGGCCGAAGATGTAGTATTGTGATTGTAGGACATATTACAAAGGACCGAAGCCCTATTTGATCAGCTTAAGTGTTGACTTGAGCTAACCCCTCTTTGATGAATATGTCTTGATTTGAAGGAAGATTTTCAAGGGCTCACTTGGTGGATGGAGGAAGGTCTTGCTCTTGTTCAAAAGGTCTTGGTTGTCCCATTTGATTTGGTTCTTGAAGAAGATTTTTTTGAGTTTTCCCCTCAATAAAGGGGTTTTGCCCTAGTTGAGAGCCTACATCTTGTGTCCTTGTTTTTTTATCTTCATGCTTTTATTGTTTGATAGTTGCTTGATGAAAAGATAAAAGAAGACATAAAGAAGTTAAAAGAAGACAAAATAAATCACAAGTAATTATCAATATAAGAAAATATTTTATGCCTTTTTTGTTTTCTAACAAACCAAAATCGAACCCACAATGTGATGCAAATTGCCCAGCTAACCAGCAATATGCCCCTCTATAAGAATTTACGATTCTGCCCTGAATACTGACCGAAAATTTCTATAAAATTAGGATTGCCAGATAGAAGGTATTTGAAGAAAGTGAGAAATTGGTTAGTAAACCTTTAAAAAAATCACATGAAGGCGTGCTTTATTAGAATTACTTGAGGTGAGCTTGTTCAAAAGCATGTTGGTGAGGGAGCTCCAATGGTACGGGAGCTTTTTCAGATGGCCCTATCAAAGAAAGGTTGTATTTTCTTTTAGATGAAGTGGATGGCATAGGTGGTGCTCTTTGATGATGGCTATGTGGTGATAATGAAGTACAAAGAACTATGCTTGAAATAGTGAACCACTCGGATGGTTTTAATGCTCGTGGAAATTAAACTAATTGATAATTTTAACTAGGGCATTGCTAGAATTAATTTTCTTGAACAATTTACAGCTTGAAATGATCATTATTAGTTTTCATTTGAAATTAAGCAGCTAATCATCTATTAAACCATGAAAGAGCAGTAAAATGAACCTTGAAACCATGAGACAAGAGACAGAAATTAGGCCTGAGGCCAGTGCAAAACCCATAAGGGGAAAACCCAGCAAATTCTTCCTTATGAGAAAGAAGAGAGTTCATAGTACATCAATACAACAAAAACAACATCAATAGAATAGCCAAACCAATACCCAAGAATAAGAAGAAATCCCAAACCACCCTCCTGAAATTTCGGTCCTCCTTTTCCTTCCTTTTCTTCGTTGGAACAAAGCTCACGTGAAGATAAATCGATGTGCGTAAATGACGGAGGAAAGGGTTCTTTATATAGACTTTAGAGGAAGTCAAATGGGGCTTTTAGGAGCCTAGTTGACTTGAAAATATGAGGCCAAAATATATTGGAGGGAAATTATAAATTCAAAATTACAATTTCATAATCTCATCACATGATGAAAATATTGACCAAGGCTACAACATTTCAACACTTCTAATGGCTACAAATAGGCTTGACACTCTTGATCCTGCATTATTACAGCCTGTTTGGATGCATAGAAAAACAACAGCAGAAGTCGAAGGTCTTGAAACAAAATCCATGTGCTCTATAAAAAAGAGCTGAGAAATGCCAAATTGTGTAGCATGAAAGCATTTGGATAAGTGCCTGTTTCATGAATGAAGTTGTACCTGGTAGTTGCAATTAAGTAGCTGTATGGGCATACATATGAAATTGATAAGAACAACCATCAAAAATTTGTTGGTGATGAAGAGTTATTAGTGTGTGAAGCAAAAATGTTTGACGATGTGTCCTGTCAAAACCGAAACTTAAATGCAAGATTATTATACATGTCAAAAAGTTGAGGCACTTTTTATTGTTTTTGGACTAATTATTTCACGTGCTAAATATGAAAAGAAAGCCATGTAGAGACAAAGAAGTAAAGGGAAAGTTTTTTAAATTAACAGAAAGTGGTGTCACAAGGAGAGTTTTTTTTAATAATTTAAAATTCATCTATTGGTTTCATAAATCTTTGAACCATAAAATAAGTGGTCTAACATGATCTGAGAAGAAATTGTATGGAAATTGAACACACTATTTGAAGTTATTAATGTAAGAAGTCAAAGATGTAGCAGTATTGGATGTGAAAAGTCGAGCCATGCAGTTATGCATTTATAAAGAGAAGAGGGTAATGTTCAGATACAAGTTGGTAATGAACATGTAACAAACAAGGTTTGTATTCTTACAAATATTTAATATTTAGAATATCTGGAATATGTAAATATCCATTATAGGACAAGTAATATATTTACCTACAAATATTTGAATGTACAAGTGATATGAATAGTTACAAATGAGGGCCCTATCTATATATGTAAGACATGACTCTTCAATATACTAATTATTATTAATTATTAATTGTATATTCATAACATTATTCATGTTCATAACAACACAATATTGGAATAATTACTGTGTAGAAGTATTTAAGAAGCTAGTGTGTTAAGAAGAAATTTATTTTGGTCAAATCAATGAGTTTGAAGCCATGCATTATATAGTTTGAGACAAAATCTATGCCATGAAAAATGGTCAAAATAAATAAAGTTCATGTCATGTCTTTCTGCTAGTTGATGTAAAGAGTCATGTAACTGATGAAGTGCAGAATAGTTCATGAAAAAGGGGGCATTTTTAGTGTTACTCAACACCCCAAGTTAAATTTGGTCAAGTCATTGTTAATTTCTTAAAACCCGGCGAACTAATCTGCAAAATTTTACTAAGAGTTGAAAAACTGAACTTTAACTTTAACCCACAAATATGTTGAGTTTACTAAATACCGTGCAGTTGAGTTTACTAATTACCATGCAGCGGAAACAAGGAACAAATGAAAACAAACACACCAGAAAACAATACACAACAAATTTACCCAGGAAACCCCAACTTGGGCAAACATGCAATCTTGGTGTTTTTAATTATTCAACTCGGCAAATCTTTGGAAAGAGATTATGAATATGAGGAAAATTTTCCCTTTTCCTTTGCAAACCCACTATGCACTGGTCTGCGCTCTTCACACCAACTCAGCAAATCTTTGGAAAGAGATTACGAATATGAGGAAAATTTTCCCTTTTCCTCTGCAAACCCACTGTGCACTAGTCTGTGCACTTCACACCAACTCGGCCTCTCTTTTGCACCCTATATGAGCTCGTACAGCCTGTGCGACCTCTTCTACGCACTAATTTCGGCCCCTGGAAGAAGTCCATGAATTGCTGGAAGTGATCTGAGGCTGAATCGACCTCTCTTCTCCCTCTAATTCGTTGATTTGAAACCCTAGCATTGAGAAGAATGCTCTTCTTCTTAGCTAAGTTTAACACCAAAATCTTCTAGTGCATAATGACCAATTTTTGCGCCATTTCCCTCTTAGATGTCGACCTAGGCCCACCACTACCACAAAAGGTTGAGATTAAATCTCTTTGGATGGTTGAGATCGCTCGAATTTTTTACTATAGGAAAATTCAAATTTTCTTGAGTCAAAAACAATAGAAAAAGTGAAATTTGCGCCTTGGCCCCACTTTTGGGTCCCTTTGCCAAATTTATTACACTTGTTAAATCTGGCTGAACCCTTCCTCCTCCAACTTCATTTAATAGTCATTGCATGAGAAAGTTAAGAGTCTGGAGTCAAAGGGAAGTTCATGTCATGTCATTAGTGCGTCAATAAAATTTGTCGAGCCAAGGTCATAGGTTTCCTTGTTGGACATTCTACAACCCAACAAGAAACATATTTTTGTAAACATGTAATTGTAGGTGTCTTTCTGGATTGAGACCTCCCTCTTACAAGAAACAATTTATACAAGTATAGTGGAAGATTCAAAGAAGAATTATGATCAATAAAGAAAGAAGTATACTTTGACAGAAATGACATAGAAAAATGAAGATGAAGAAGCAGTCTCCATGATAGGAGAAGAAGATAGAGAAAAGCGCAAAGAACATGCAAAAAGAAGTTGATGAAAGATGAATGAAGATGATGACAGAAAGAATGGAACCCTAGACTTGAGTAAAAGAAAGCAAAAAGAATGTAGTAGCGGAAGAAAAGCACTCAAAAGGAAGACGAGAGAAGTGAAAGAAGAAGAAAAAAGATGAAGATATAGGCAAGAAAAAGGACATCAAGCAAGGTTAAATAATAGTACCGTCTGTTCAAAATTGAGTCGTAGATGCAGTGAATCCATTGAAAATAACATCCTTAAAAAGTTTAATAGTCCCTAATATATTTGATGAGGAAAGGAAATGTTTGTATACAGGCTAGATTAGCCTAAATTGAAATTAAATTGAATGTACCTAAGTCAATGTTATGCTAGACAAGGCAAGTATACCCCCATTGAAAGAAGCAAGCGTGCTTAATAACCACTTGTCATGGGAGAGGAAGTAGCGCTTAATAACCACTTGTTATAGGAGAGGAAGGTTTGTGGTTATCTAAAACCACTTGATGTAATGTATGTTTGTGGTAAGTTGTGCAGAAATTATATACAAGATGCATGTATATATCCAGATTCTCCTGATTTAACAATATTTATCTTCTTGCTAAATACAGAATCCTTCCACTGTTAATATTTTGCGGAAATTTAAAATCAATTGCAAACACATGAAGCAACAAAACAATCGCACATAACACAGTTGTTTAACGGGAAAGCCTGAAGCTGAAAACCCCAACTATCATATATTATGTATCATGGAGATCATGTAACAATCTCATACAAAGCTTAGTACATCAAGCTCTCAGTACAATCAATCGTCACGCACTAATCAGAAGAAATCTGCAAATCCATGCACCGATTTCTTGCCACCTAATAGCCTGCCTCCACTGCGCAATCTCTACTGAAGAAGACCCCTGAATAAATTCGAATCTACCTTGCTAGCATTGCACAATCCTCATTGGAGACTCCAATGTGTGTGTGGTGCAATCAATGCATCACTATAGTCACAACGGATAGTCCATCTTTCCCTTTCACCTATCTCTCCACTGGGTCTCCACTGGAACTGACATGCACTATAGTTAACTGTTGTATTGTTCAGTTGATTAATGAGTTATTATTTGTGAATTAATTAATTAATTAATTCACTCCACTCTCACTAGTGTATCATTCAATTAGACTAGATACAACTAGCTCAACTGAGTTTAACTCCATTCACTGAGTTAAACTGAATAACAACTCCATGAAATACTCTTCCAACTCTGTCATAACTTTGCCACTACAGCTCTAACTCGAGTCCCTCCATGCATGAACCACCAAGAAACCCTAGGAATTGCATAATTAATTCAAATTTCACCACGCCAAGACCGTACACCGAAATTAAGTGCTCCAAGAGAATAAGCTGATATTTATTGCCTGATTATTATTAAGAGCTAATAATATCGACACTTCTTATTTTTAGATCGACGATCTATAAATAGACTTCGCCAATATTCTAAAATAGATTACCAATATTATAGAAATAGAATTTCATTTATTTTTCCAACTTGATCAACCATCCACAAATAGCATCCTGCAACTTCTGAAATATGATCATCATGTCTAAAAATAGACATAGTCTAAAAATAGACTTGCGCCAAAAATAGCCTGCGGGCCCACTAAGTGAAGGCGACTCTTTTCACTAAGCTCATCATCTTGTTGAATCTCAACACTCCTCTCAACAAGATAGGGATTATCCTTCACCCCGATCCTCGCCTCTATGGTATTCCTTCGAATTTTCTCCCGTCTAATGGGTTCGAATCAAGGTTACTTGGGAGTGGGGAGCGGGAGCAGGAGCGGGAGCGGGAGTGCCATTTTCAGAAGCTCCCGGTTTGGGAGCGTTTTTTTATAATATATATATTTTTATATATTTTTATATTTTGATGCATATATGTCAACAAAAGCATGTAGAATGATCAATTAGACATAGAAATCATAAAAACATAGATTAAACCATATAACATCAATCATCTAGAAATTATAATCTTCTAAGCTAGAAGATTATGTTTCTAATCTTGAAGTTAGAAACATACAAAATATTGACTCTTGAGTCTCATGATTCATCAATCTTAAAGTTTCAAGCTTTCAACATTCAATATGTAACGTTTATCATCATCGATTCATTGATCACCATAGTTGTACTTGTAAGCTAAGTGTAACATTTACAACAAAGAATATTTAACATGAAATGAAATGTTATAAAATGAAACGAAATGAAACAACTTTCAAATTTCATGAAGCATCATATTCATAATCCATAATGAGTTATAAACTTATAACTGCCAACTTCAAAGTTTCAAACTTAAATTGTCATATATTGTTTACAAAAAAATATCATAATAAATATGAAAGAGTCAAGTTTCAATAGTTATAAAAAGTTAAAAACTACTAGAAACTAGAAAATACTAGTAAATCTATTTTATCTATTGCTTGGCCTCTTGCCATGAGAAATGTCCGATTTTTTAAATTTGAGCAGATCGTGGTAATGGTGGTCTTCTAAGGCCTGGCCTTCATGCTTGTTGACATTGCCTTCCCTCAGAAAATATAATTAAAAAAATGTGAATAATTTCTCTAGAAATGTTAAAGGGTATTTGTAAAGATGTAAGAATGAAGAATAATTCCTTTAGAAACGTTATAGGGTATTTGTAAAGATGTAAAAATGAAGAGAGGATACTTTATGTCAGAAAACCACTTAAAGATAATGATCCAGTAAAATATTCACACAAATTCCCAAGATGTAACCTAGAAGAAAATGAAAAAGCTCTAATTTGTGGTGTGTTTTGGATGAAATAATGTGAAAATTGTCAACCATAGAAATCTAGATGGTTGTAAAGATTTAAAAATCTTTAAAACGATGGCATATTAATAAACATTGAACACATATTGAGAAAATCACATGATACATCTAGTTTTTGGAACACTTCTAACAGAATATCATCTTAAAAGATACGGTAAGATATTGTAATGTTGGGGTCACACTAGGCAGCTTAAACTGGGGCTTTGATTTTGATATCATTGTGCAGGAAGCCACATGCTTTTTTATGTGATGGCCACTTAAGAAAAAAAAATGGGATCTTGCCTAATAAAATATAATAGAGTTAAAATCTTAGAGCCGTAAGTCAGTCTCTCGGGGGAGAATGGGATCTGCACTTTAGCTGATTGCTTAGGTATTCGACATGTCCAACAGGTGGAGAACACATAGAATGTGTTGCTAAGGAATGAATTAATTTCTTTTAAGGAAATGGGAAATTCAACCTAGAAGGCATATCATTAATTATCCAAAGTTTAAGCAATTGCATTTTCATCAACTTGTTACCCACTTTGCCATTAAGGTCATAAAATCTTTAAGAAACAGTAGATGGGAAAATACACAAGCCCCCATCTCATGCAAGCAATATGGCCATGACCTAAAAGGGTAGAGGCATTGATGAAACATCAACAAATATTTCGGTCATCCATCACTGTCTCAAATAAGATGGCATATCTTGATTGCAAAGGACTATCAACTTGGTTTCAATGTGAGAAAGGAGTAGGCGTGAGGCATTAACAATAGTACAAAGAATGATTTCATAATATTTAGGCCTTTTTACAGTGGAGAGAAATTGTTGTTGAATTAAATACTGAGTTTCAAAGGGTCATATATTCTACTTATAATAACTACAACACAATGAGTCTTAAATCTAAGGTTTTGTTTTTATTCCTTAATGAAAATTAGCCTTTACTCATATCTTGACAGGTGATCCTTGCATAAAACGAATATGATGTATGCTTTTCAATCCATTCCACTTATGGCGGTGAAATTTTGTCTCAAGATTGTTAAAGGACGACTTTCCGGGTTTACACAAAATAATGGCCATTACCAAATGGAATTGTATCATAATATGTTAAAAAATAGTTGATACGTAAATTATATTGACAAGATAGTTAGGTTGGCAAATGGATGATTTAAGCAAATGGAGAGCAAGTACTCTCATTTAGGACAAGTCTTTAAGCAAAAAAAAACGCTCCCAAAATGCTCCCTCCCCTAAAAAAAGCTCCGTAAAACGCTCCCTAAAAAGCTCCATCCCTAAAAAAAATGCTCCCTAAAACGCTCCATCCCTAAAAAAAAAACGCTCCCTAAAACACTCCCTCCCTAAAAAAATGTTCACTAAGGCGTTCCCTAAACGCTCCCTGAAAACAAGGAGCGTTTTTCCTATTTAGGGAGCACGGCGCGCTTCTGTGCGCTCCCAAAACGCTCCAGCTTGGAGCACGAATTGGGAGCAGGTTCAAGAGGGGGGAGAAGCTTCCCCGCAACCTTGGTCAAAATGTCTGCATCCTGATCGTCCGTAGTAATGTACTGAAGCAACATGATCTTCCGCTGCACACAATCTCTGATATGATGATACCGGATATCAATATGTTTAGATCTATCATGAAACACAATATTAATCGAGAGTTTAATGCAATTCTGATTATCACAATGTATCACCGTAGGATCTAAATGTGAACCTAACAAACGGACCGGGATCTTCCTCATCCAGATAGCCTCACATGTAGCTTGACTTGCTTCCATGTATTCTGCTTCCGCTGAAATGAGTGCCATGTATCTTTGTTTCCTGCTGTACCAAGAAACGATTGTAGATCCGATACTGAAAACACTTCCTGATGTGCTCTTTATATCTGTCGGGCTGCTTGCCCAATCTGCATCTGTGAAGCCATGCAACTTCACCTCATTCGTCTATTTGTACCACAATCCATATCTCGATGTGCCCCTGAGATATCTCAGGACATGCTTGCCTGCCTTCCAAAAGAGCTTGGTAGGCTTAACCATAGCTTGTGAAATCTGGTTAACAGCATAGCATATGTCCGATCATGTATTGACTAGATACATGAGCGAACCAACCAACTGTCAATAAACAGGGGCATCCACTACCTCTGCCGATGTAGCATCCTCTTTCCTCCAATTTCCTGGAAGAGGAGTGTCGATAGGCTTGCAGCCTTGCATGTGAAACTTCTCCAGTATCTCCCGGGCATACTTGCCTTGAGACACAAACAATTCACCTTCCCACTGCCATATTTCCAATCCAAGGAAATAATGAAGGAGGCCCAAATCCTTCATCTCAAACTCCTTTGCAAGATCTACCTTGCATGAGTGTATCAACTGCTCATCACCCGTTAGTATTAAATCATCAACATAAAGAACAATGATTAAAAGCTTACCCTCCACCACAATTTGGTACAGATTTGCATCCGCCTCACTCTTGGTGAAGCCAAGTCCAGTGAAATAGTTGTCGATCCGTGTGTACCAAGCACGTGGTGCTTGCTTCAACCCATACAACGCTCTTTTGAGCCTGCACACATGCGACTCGCTGCTGAAGATCTCAAATCCTTCAGGTTGCTCAATGTACACCTCTTCCTCAATGATCCCATTAAGGAACCTAGTCTTCACATCCATCTAATGAATGTGCCAACCCATCTGCGTTGAGAGAGCAAGGATGGTCCTTATGGAAGAATACCGTGCGACAGGTGCAAAGGTTTCTTCATAATCAATCCCCTCGATTTGTGAAAAGTCCCGGGCAACAAATCTTGCCTTATACTTCTCGATGCTCCCATCAGCAGCTTGCTTTACCTTGTAGATCCATCTTGATCCTACAACTGATTTACCAACCAGCCTTGGAACAATCTCCCAAGCACTGTTTCTGACAATGGAGTCATACTCCTCCACCATGGCATCTACCCATGTGGGCCCCTGCACTGCTTCTTCAAAAGAAGATGGCTCTGTCACGATACACTTGCTCATGAGAGCCATGTATCCAATAAATCGGTCAGGTGACTGTCTCTGTCTGCGTTGTGATGTAGGGACTCCTACATTCTGTGCCGCATCAAGCTTCAGTCTCTCAGCTTCTGTGGTATGCTTTATGCCTTGTCTGATTTTTGGTTCTGCATGAGTGGACTCCTCCACCCCATGAATCTCCTCCTGTGCCTGATCCACATCTAGAGGCTCATCTTTGGGAACAAGAAGTTCCTCCTCTGCATGCAAGTGTAGCTCCCTCTGAAGCGGAAACTTCGTGGCTTTCACCTCATTGAATTTTATATCCCGTCGCACCACAGTCATCCGACTGTCTGGAAAATACACACAATAATTATGGGTTGTTTCTATGTACCCCACAAATATCCCAACTTCTGCAGTCGGCTCCAGCTTCTTCCTAGCGTCCTTTGTCACATGAATGTAAACAAATGAGCCAAAAATTTTCAAATGAGAAATATCAGGCTTCTTACCAGTAAAAGCTTCTTCAGGTGTACTCATGCCAAGTACTCTATGGGGACAATGGTTTTGCACATAAACCGCAGTGTTGCATGCTTCCGCCCACAAGTGCATCGGTAGGCCCTGGTCATGCAACATCGCTCATGCAGCACCCACGATCGTTCTATTCTTCCTCTCGGCGACCCCATTCTGCTGTGGGTTATGAGGCGTTATGAGTTCTCTTCGAATTCCTTCTTTGCTACAAAAGTCTTTGAAATCGCCCGAGATGTATTCACCACCATTATCGCTTCGTAGAGCCTTCACTTGCTTACCCGACTCCTTCTCCACCAATGCTTTAAACTCACAAAACTTTGAGGATGTTTCGCTCTTCTTCTGCATGAAGAAGATCCAGCATCTACAAGAATAGTCATCAACAAATATAACATAATACCTGTGTTTTGCTGTTGAAGCAACCGAGAAAGGTCCACACACATCTGTGTGAATTTTCTCAAGGATCACCGAAGCACGATTCTCCTTCTCATGAAAGGTGGTCTTCACAAACTTACCCATAGTACATCCCTTGCACTGATCTGACTGCACAAGAGTACCCTTGGGAAGTCCAGTAGAAATTTGCTGCAAAATCTTCAAAGCGCCATGGTGAAGATAGCCCAATCTCCTGTGCCATAATTCGCCCTCATCCCGGCTCACCACTTTTCTGCTTTGCCCATCATTGTAGTGCAGCCATCTACCTTCAGCTTGTAGAGATTCTTAACTCGAATCCCTATCCTCTTGGTTTGACCCATTGTTTTATGTCGAAGGAAATATTTTCCCTCATTGAAAACAACGTCATAACCTTTGTCTTCCAACATTGCGACCGAGACCAAGTTCTTCTTCAGACCTGGAACATGCATAACATCTTTCAACAAAAACGGATTACCTGACTCCCTCTCAAAGGTAATGGTACCAATGTCGATCGCACTGTATCGACCATCGTCACCCATCTCTATATGCATTTGAAGGTCCTTCTCCTCCAAGTCACTAAACAACTCCTTGTCTCCCGTCATATGGAAAGACGCACCACTATCAAGATACCACACCGATCCCATATAGCTTGAAACCAAGCATGCGATCAAAGAGCAATCAAGTTCAAATTGCGAGGCTAAGGCCTCTCCAGCTACAGCTCCAGCAGCCTTCTTGTTCTTCTTCTTCTGTGGGCAGTTAGTGGCGAAATGCCCATGTTCCTGACAGTGAAAACACTTCACCTTGGACAAATCCTGCTTCTTGCCTTTTGCTTCGGATTTTAAAGGAAATTTCTTCCCCTTCCCTTTCCTTGCTTTGGCAGCCAAAGCGCAATTCTCTTCATCTTCATTCTCCGATGAAGAGCCATCCTTGGTACTTCGCCTTATCTCCTCCTGCACAAGATCCGACCAAATTCGCTCCCATCCCAGCAGTTTCTCCCGTCCATTGACAGAGTCTTCGTAGCTATGCCAACTCTTCGAAAGCCCAAGGAGAGCCAAGCTCACCAAGTCTTCATCATCAACAGTAATCCCCACACTTCCCAGTTCATCCCTACAATGGACAAACTTCGTGAGATATTTTGGAATATTGTCGCCCTTCTCCATTTTTATTTTTCTGAGCTTATCTTTCAGCGCCAACTTCCTCTGGTGGCTGCTGCTTTGGAACAAATCTGTCGAAGCCT
The DNA here is from genome assembly GCA_034641835.2 of Pinus albicaulis. NCBI lineage: Eukaryota > Viridiplantae > Streptophyta > Pinopsida > Pinales > Pinaceae > Pinus > Pinus albicaulis. Next base: position 1,126,930,709 of record CM076572.1, on the reverse strand, counting down.
TCCACATTGCAAATGGAGTGGCTTTCCCGTGAAGGCTGGACACAATATAGTCCTTCACACCTTCCAACAAAATTCTTCTTGTCTTTGCTATCTTCTTTTGCCATGCGTCAAGTAATGCAGCATCGCTAGATCCCGGCTTAGGAACATCGCTATCGATGAACTTCTTCAATCCATTATCCTCTAGCACCGCCTCCATCCTATCCTTCCAGGGTATGTAATTCGAGTTGCCATCAAGGGCATACTCCAATCGCAACCCATTGAAAGACATTTCAATGTATACTCAACTGTCGCACCAAGAATTTTATGAAGCAAATTTGAATTGTCCACCAGCACAAACTTATCAATTCTTCACAATTGCAATCTTCAAGAATTAACACTGCTTCGATACCATGTAGAAATTATATACAAGATGCATGTATATATCCAGATTCTCCTTATTTAACAATATTTATCTTCTTACTAAATACAGAATCCTTCCACTGTTAATCTTTTGTGGAAATTTAAAATCAATTACAAACACATGAAGCAATAAAAACAATCGCACATAACACAGTTGTTTAACGGAAAAGCCTGAAGCTGAAAACCCCAACTATCATATATTATGTATCATGGAGATCATGTAACAATCTCATACAAAAAGCTTAGTACATCAAGCTCTCAGTACAATCAATCGTCACACACTAATTAGAAGAAATCTGCAAATCCATGCACCGATTTCTTGCCACCTAATAGTCTGCCTCCACTACGCAATCCCTACTGAAGAAGACCCCTGAATGAATTCGAATCTACCTTGCTAGCACTGCGCAATCCTCATTGGCAACTCCAATGTGTCTGTGGTGCAATCAATGCATCACTATAGTCACAACGGATAGTCCATCTTTCCCTTTCACCTATCTCTCCACTGGGTCTCCATTGGAACTGACATGCATTGTAGTTAACTGTTGTATTGTTCAGTTGATTAATGAGTTATTATTTGTGAATTAATTAACTAATTAATTCACTCCACTCTCACTAGTGTATCATTCAGTTAGACTAGATACAACTAGCTCAAATGAGTTTAACTCCAATAATTGAGTTAAACTGAATAACAACTCCATGAACTACTCTTCCAACTCTGTCATAACTTTTCCACTTCAGTTCTAACTGAGTCCTCCATGCATGAACCACCAATAAACCCTAGGAATTGCGTAATTCCTTCAGCCCACTGATTTTCCAAATCTGTACACTGAAATTAAGTGCTCCAAGAGAATAAGTTGATGTTTATTGTCGGATTATTATTAAGAGCTAATAATAATCGACACTTCTATTTTTAGATCGACAATCTATAAATAGACTTCGCCCAATATTCTAAAAATAGAATTTCATCTATTTTTCCAACTTGACCAACCATCCACAAATAGCATCCTGCAACTTCTGAAATATGATCACCATGTCTAAAAATAGACTTGCACCTAAAAATAGCCTGCGGGCCCACTTAGTGAAGGCGACTCATTTTCACTAAGCTCATCATCTTGTTGAATCTCAACAAGTTGAAACCACTTAAGGTTTGTAAAGGTAATTTAAGAAAACCAAGTGTATGGTTACGAATAAGCCAAAGAAAACCACGGTTGATGAATGTTAATGATGTTGGGGGAGTTAAAGGTACAAAGATATGTTGTTGAGCCATGTACGAAAAAAGGTTTCCTAGAGAATTGGTGGATACATTGGGTGGCAACCCATGTATTCCGGCAGATGGTAACTTTTTTATATGAAATTCAACCAACACTTCATATATGTTTTGCAAGTACACACTGAAAGTTGAAGATAAATGAAGATGAAAGCTAAGTCACCGGGTTTGGCTACTTTTACTCATGAAATTTGAAATTCACCAAATTTCAAGAGACAACAAATTAATTCCTTCACATTCAGCATTTATGTTCGCCAAATCTCATTTTCATATTTTGACAATTAAATTTGCCACTAATTTCATTCCTTACAAAGGGGCTTTTGCTGAAATTAATTTAATTCTGGTAATGTAAGAATATACTGTTAAAATTTATAGTTTATGGTTGGAGACTTGAATATTTTTGGCATTGGCACACTCTTTTGCTCTAGTCCTGTCATACTCATCGAGCTACAGTGATTAGAGACGATACCCTGCTGAGTTTATTCTTCTATATCAGGGTTGGACCTTAATTTCGTTGGCAAAAGCATGGCTCAATGTTAGCAAATCCAGTGTCTTGATCAACTCCATAAGATTCCTGGAGTCTTACATGCCCAAAATGCATTCTTACCTGAAGAAAAATCAGAATGCAACTAAAACGGAAATCAAAATGTTGTTGGAATGGAAATCAAAATGTGCCTGTAGTTGGAATTGGAATGCAACTCCAGAAACATTGCCTTAATCCTGCTTTCACATTTGCACACGTAACCGCAAAGGAATAAATTAATATAAATTATATATATATATAATTTAATTAGTTTTGTATTCAAGAAATTTATAAATTTTCTAATTTAAAGATAAATTAATTAAATTATGTATATATGCTTGAATTTAATAAATATATGTAAGACTGGCATGTTATTTTTATTTTTGTTGTATGATTTTAATGTGTATATTAAATTTTATGACATGTATTTTTAAATTTTATATTTTATCAAATTTAATGCCAAATATTATTGTCAAAATTTTCATTGTCAAATTTTTGTCCAACTTAAAGGTCATTGAACTAGAATTCAAACCCAAATCAGGTGACTTCGGATGAACGCAAAAAATCAAAGAAGAAGAGTGCAGAAGATTGAAGATGAAGATAGAACCAATGTTATCAGAACCGAAACCTTGTGGACCGGGAACCAGTCGAAACCGGAATTAATATTAAAAAAAAAACGGTTTACCAAAAACTCATAAAATATCCATATTTAAAGAAAAACAGATATATTCATGTGTATCCATACGAATCCAAACCATTTATACACAAATATGCAAAAGTTCTCATTTATATGGTAAGTAATAGTGCATATAACCAAAATAACACTTAGTGCAAAACATCGTTGAACCAAAAATGTTACAAACATCAAGAAGCAAGCTCTAAAAAGCCTTTATAGTCCAAAATAACATCATAGATTATAGTATTATACTACAACCTACAATACTACAAGCCACATCTACAACAAATCAATGATCAAATCATCAATCATAAATCATCATCAGAATCATCATCCTCCTCATCCTCATCTAAAGAATGAGTAGCATCCAACTTTCCAATGGGATTATGGCTCGACTCCCTTGGCCTTTGATTTACCCTCTAAATTTTTGGAGAAAATCAGCTCCAAAATCCTCTGAAATCAACTATGTAGCAGCCCCAACAAAATAAAATAAAAAATCTTCCACTAGCTGCAAAAACCATTGAAGAAGACCAAAGATCTATGGGAAAAAAAAAACTTTGAAGTAGCTTGAAAATTTGTCAAATCTGCAAAAAATCTCTTTCAGAACAACCCTATAAAAAATGCTTTGAATTCTCTTCACCGAACACAGCTCAAGAATTGCAAGAGACTCGAATGAATAGTATGAGTGAAATAGAGGGGGTGGGGGTTTTTAAATAGCGTTAGTAACTAGAAAAAATAATAATTAAAAAATAAAAATAAAAATTATTTTTTTTAATGCCCAGACTTGTGAACCAATGGAACCAGTCCGGACCGGTTCGGTACCAAACCAGCGGGTTCGATGCCGAAACCGGCCGGTTCGGTACCGAACCAGTCATTTCCGGATCAAACAAGTTTTGCCTCCAAACCGGTCGAACCAGCCCAGTTTTCCGAAATCGGTTTGGTTCCGATAACACTGGATAGGACCAGTTCAAAGCATAGTTGAAAATAGAGAAATCGACAGTACTCATTAAAGGGGAGTATGAATAAATAACTCCTTGTAAATAATAATCAACATCTACATTATGGGATGAAATTGTAATGAAGTAGACCAACCATAGAAGTCTATGTAAAAATGAGAGTTAAATGTTGCGGTAGTGAATGGCTCTTTGTGGACAATTCCCCAAAAAGGGGAGCACGTCATTGTTCGTTCATAAGGAAGAGGAATCAACTATGTGTGGGCTCAGATCTGCTAAATTACGTGACCAGAGCAACAGTATTCTGCACTTGAACAATAAAAGTCTGCACTGTTGATATCTCAGTATTCAGAAAAATTGATTGAAAATTTATCATTGTCATCAGTCGATCCATTACAGTGTCGTCGTGATTTCGAGAAGAAGCTGAGGCTGACTGTTGATTTCCCTGACCCAAACTCGAAGTGAACTGAGCCGAGTCAAGTATGCTATTTTGGCGGCAATGTGGCCAAGTCATAAAATGCAATGGCCATAATTTTGTGCTGACCTGCGTCGTTTACTGCAACAGAGACATTAGGGGCCACCATACATAGCACAAAAGACCAATTGTATTCTTCCAGAGTTGAGAAATACCATTGATTTCTCCCCAACTGCATAATATAATTGTCCATGCCTTGACAAAGGGGAACCGTATTCAATCAGATCAAAGATCAACTGAATAAGGTCATCCAAATCCCCTGGAGCCGAATAACCTGTTGCAAAAGCAGAGACCATTACAGAGCAGTGTTGCGACGTTGACAGCTAAAATTACCATGAGCACATCAGACTGCCATATTTAACATGTCGTTTTGACTGGAACGCAACACATTGAATATGCACGAGTGTTGGGGGCGATTGGCTCTTTACATTAATTGGTTGGCTTGTTAGTAAGTGACCATGCGCAAGGAGCGTGTTTTGAGTTGCAGTCTTGTCCATGTTGGAGATCAGTGTCGCCTGTGCGCAAAGTGAACGATAGAACGATTGAAGAACATAAATACTGATTGCAAATCTGTGTACTGAAATTCCTCCAAGACAGACGTTTCATGTCATCGTAGCAGAGCCAGCCAAAGAGGATGCATTATTACAGGTGCAAACAATCTTTTGGAGCATATTTCCAGGTTCCATCTGCGTAATTTTATAATACTCGGGTTTCCCTTGATTGCATGTTGATTTGCTGGTAAAACTCCACTTGTGGTGACTCTCAGTAGAAACTTATAAATTGAATTTCACAGCCTACTTGTGTTACCACATATGTTGTTATTAGGACAGTCGTAGCAGAGCCAGCCAAAGAGGATGCATTGTTACAGGTGCAAACAATCTTTTGGAGCATATTTCCAGGTTCCATCTGCGTAATTTTATGATACTCAGGTTTCCCTTGATTGCATGTTGATTTGCTGGTAAAACTCCAATTGTGGTGACTTCGAGTAGAAACTTATAAATTGAATTTCACAGCCTACTTGTGTTGCTATATATGTTGTTATTAGGACAGAGATAAGGTTTTACTGATGCCCTGTAATGCTGAATTATATTTGACCTGAGGTTTACAATGCCATTGCAGACGGTAGTATGGCCCTGTAATAACTATGTGTCGTTCATAGATTTTTCTGTCAAAGGGAGTGATTGCTTCCAGGGTTTGATTTGAGGGTGCTTGGGTCTTGACATTGTTTTGAGTTGTATGATGATCTGTTAGGGTTTGTAGGTTGAGTTCTTCCATTTTCCCAGGTCTTGATGATGGTATTCCTATTGGTGGTGTTAGTATGATGCATATATACTACTAGTCCGTGAGTGAGACTTATGTCATGAGAACTCTATAGTTAATTGGTCAATTATTAAACCAAAACATGGACCAAACCTTCATGAACTCCCTTAATAAACTAGCAGCAGCAATCGACGGAACGCTTTCCAAGAGGATACTGTCTATGCTACAATAAGAGCAGCCACAAGAAGAACATGCGTTAGAACCCAAAATTTATGCACTTGGGACAGATTTGAAACACATGAGGGTCACAGTGAAATCTCTTTTCCAACTTGAAGAACTGGGTGCACTTCTTTCCAAAGTACACCAGTTAGAGGGGAAGAAACTAATTTGGGCATACTTCTAACACAAAACAAGTTCTTGGAGTACCCTTGTGAAGGGGTCACACTTCCAGTTGCTTCATTCTCCGTAGTCTCATAATGTTGACCACACCTATACCTCCCTACAGTGATGACATAATGAGGAGAATCTTCAAACTGATAGTAGAGACCTTTCCGGATTTGGATAACAATGAGGGTCTTACTTTTGGGAAGAAGCTTGAGATTCTAGAATACATGGCCCTGGTTAGATCTTATGGCATCATGCTTGATTTGGAGTGTGATGACCTGATCTTGTAGATGTTCCAATGCTTCTTCAGCATTAAGAAACATCATCCTGACACAGTCATAGCACACATGCAGTCCATTTTGTCCTCATGTATGGGAAGCCATGATGCCATTTGCAGAATATTGCAGACTAGATTGTTGACCATTTGGACGAGAGAACAACTGATCTCACCTGCTGCTTATGAACTAGCCGAAAGGTTAGTTGAGCAAAACATTGGGCTATTCAAAAGACAGTTGACCAAGGAGGAGTTGCTCAGGTTTGGTGGATCATGCAACAAGAATGAGTTGAGGAGGAAAGGACTTCTCCAAGGGACCTTGGGAACTTGACCACTCATGCTTGAGTGACACTGAGGAGATGACAGAGGTAGAGCAGGAGAAGATTCCTTCTAACTTTCAGGGTGAGGATTCTTCTTTGGACGAGTCCATGGCTTCATACGAGGATGCCTCTAAGGAGCATGAGTCATATGGAGTTGTTGACAGCAAGCCAGATTTATATTCGGGTGTGTATGGTGAGCACGCAGTGGATCCTATGGGAGACATTCAGGATGGTGAGCCATCAATGATGATTCAGCATGAGCAACATATGGTGGAGCATGAGTCAGCTGAGGAGGAGGATGTGCACAGTATGCCTGATGAGCCTCTTGAAGAGAGCCAGTTGGAGGATCATATTGAGCCCGTGATGGAGGAGGATGAGCAACCTGCTGATTTGGGGTAGCATCGGATGTTCTCTATGTTGATTTTTGGTAGCATCGGAAGTGCTCTAAGTCTCAAAATTTGTGGAGAGGCTTAGGCACTGGTATTCCAAAGAACCTAGAAACCGTTTGTGAAAATTCCACTCGGAATATGTTTTACTGTAAAAATCAATTATTTTAATGGGGACCCTAAGTCTAAACTTAGGGAAATTAAATAATTAAAGGTTAATAATAAATCAGAGTGAGAATCATCTAGAAAAAGCAAAGATCATGTCAAGTTATAATCTTAGTCATTGATTAGAGATCTAATCTTGGTTGTTGATGTCTCAACGAGAAGACTATAAAGGAAGGTTTGAGGGTCATTTGGAAAGACACACTGAGTGAATCTAGAGATCAAATTCTTTTAACAGAGCAGTGCTCGGACAAAGATCAGATCTAAGTGATTCCAGCGCAAAGAGAGGCAGAGATAGCTTCTGGAGAGAGTGATTTTCTCGACCGGAGAATCATCAGCAAAGAGAGGCAAAGAGACATCCAACATAGCCAGCACAGAGCCAGACAGACTAACACACAGCCAGCGCAGAGCCACGCAGAGGCTACGTAGTGGCTAAGAGGGTTTCAGAGATTTTGTTGTCAGATCAATTCCTGAAGCTAGGAGTCGGGGTGTGAGACCGAGAGGCTGAGATCTGTGATTCCGGGAGTCAAATCAATCCATAGCTGGGGTGACGCAGTCACTGCGCAGAGACAGTAAAGGGACCTCCAGGGGCATCTCTTCTAGTGTCCTGATGAGCCGAATTTTCCAGTGATTAAGGTAAAACTCACATTCTTTCTGCCACTATTTCTCTCTCTGTAACTAAATAACCTTGTATTCAAAAATTGCTACTAATTAATAATACAAACCCTCAGATCTCCTAAACCGGTTTTGCCGCATTGGGTTTTTCCGGGGACTTTCGTCCAAAATAAAGGTGTCCTATGTGTGTATTGTTCTTTTCTCACTTTCCTTGTTTCAGAATCATATTTAACGATGTGTAGGTTGCTTCAATAATTTACTTAAATATTTCCAGAAGTAATCTAAAAATAAATGTGTAATGTAATTTACAAGTAGATGAAGTAGATTCAGTTAGTTGCAGTAGGATTCCTGAGATTGTTAGATCTAGGAATTTTCACATAGTATTAGAGTGTTTGATGTGAAACAGGAAGAGAAGATCTAGCACTGAAGTGAAGGTCGAATTGTTGTAGCAACAGCAGATCGAATCCTCGAAGGGATTGTGCAATTCTAGCCAGAAGGGCTGAATTTTCAAGGTGGTCTCTCTCTAAGTGAGTCGACAGAGAGGTAAGACTTCCGAATCGAGATCTTGCCGAGGTAGAGGGAGCAGCGCAGAGCCAAAGGGACGCATTTTTTCTATAAGCATTTGTTGGACAGAGAAGCGTCAGACGAAGAAGAAGAGCACATAGTGGGGAATTTTTCCTCAGTGAGTTCCTTGCCGATGAATTCAGCATTTCTCATTTGTTGGGCAACAGAGGAGCAACAGACTTACCAGCTCCATCAGGGAGTGTGTAAGCCAGCCTAGAAGCTACGCATTAAGGAGAAAGAGGGAGCAGTTCGACTGTTTTTTTTCAGCTGAGATGGCATCGCATGGTCTTAGAGATTAGGATCGGTTGGAGGGATCCTCCAACTACGTGATCTGGAAGGAAAGGACCAAATTCCTTTTGGACGAATATGATCTCTAAACGTTCGTGGACAACGCGTTTGTTGTACCTACAGATCTGAATCAGAACAAAAAGTACGAGTCCGATATGGCAAAGGCCAAGAGACTTATCCTTGATGGTGTCAAGGATCATATAGTCTCTCATATAGTTGGCAAGAACATAACCAAGGAGAAATGGAAGGCCTTATCCTTGCTATACGAAGGAACTTTCGACTAGCAGAAGATGTACTTGGAGCAGAAGCTCCGGATGATCTAGATGCAGAAGGGGGAGCGCATTAATCCCTTCTTAACGAGACTTCAGGAAATCCGTGATCAGCTGATAGCCGTGGGATCCACCGCAACTGCTGTAACTATGGTGAGATTGGCCCTTAATGTAATCACTGAGGAGTGGCAAGTCTTTGTCCATAGTATCTTGGGCAAGGTAACGCTTCCTAGTTGGGAGATGTGGGCAGCTCTTCAAGATGAAGAGGAGGAGCTGAGAAGAGATCTGGTCAAGTGAAAACTTGACGATAGCAGCGGAAGCGGATCGAAGAATCTGAAGGAGGAAGATAATGTGGCCCTCGCATCGAAGGGACAGCAAGGGAAACAGAAACAAAAGAGAGATGTTTCGAAGGTGAAGTGTTTCAGATGTGGCGAGATGGGCCACTTTGCATCAGTGTCCTTTGAAGAAAAAGGATAAGGATGAGAAGCACAATCCAAAAGTTGGAGCCGCGACGATCGAAAAGGATGAGTTTGCCATGAGTGCCCATGCATCTCTAGGAGAGAGATGGGGCGATATTAAACTGTAAGTTCGCAAGAACTTCAGTTGGGCAAGATCCTTGAGGAGCCCACCTCTTGGATCACAACCTTTCTACGAGTGCCCATGATCAGCAGTAGCAGGATGGAGGAGTTTTCAGTGGGAGGCAAGGAGTGATGGAGCAACAGTTGCAGTGGGTAACAGCGCCTACTTCTGAGCAAAGCAGAGCAGCAGCAGCGTAGTGCAAAGCAGCAGCAGCGCAGTGCACAGCAGTTCAGAGCAGTAGCAGCATCGTAGTGCTTCAGAGGGACAACGCAGTAGCTATCAGCAGTCAGAGCCTTCAGCACCAAGGTGCATCCATTGAACATTTGTTCAATTTTTGGGTGATTTCAACTGCTTCTCTCAACAACTTAGTTGCAGTGCAGACGCAATGTTAGTGGTGGCAGTGCTAGCAACATAGCAGATGCAACATTTGAGAGAGAGTTGTAGTATGGATGCAGCAGTGGCAGTGCTAGTAGCATAGCAGATGCATCATTTGGGAGGGAGTTGTAGTACGAATGTAGATGTGGCAGTCGCAGTGTCATGGGCAGCAGTACAGTTGCAGTAGCAGCGCAGTAGTTGGTGGACAGCTTGTCAGACATCAGTAGCGCAGAGGATGCTTCAGGGTCAGAGCAGTATGCAGCAGGCATGTTGTTAGAGCACTTTCCTCGCTAAGAGGGAGTATTGATTTTTGGTAGCATCGGAAGTGCTCTAAGTCTCAAAATTTGCGGAGAGGCTTAGGCACTAGTATTCCAAAGAACCCAGAAACCGTTTGTGAAAATTCCACTCGGAATATGTTTTATTGTAAAAATTAATTATTGTAATGGGGACCCTAAGTCTAAACTTAAGGAAATTAAATACTTAAAGGGTATTAATAAAACAGAGTGAGAATGATCTAGAAAAAGAAAAGATCAAATCAAGTTATAATCTTAGCCGTTGATTAGATATCTAATCTCGGTCGGTGATGTCTCAACAAGAAGACTATAGAGGAAGGCTTGAGGGTCATTTGGAAAGACACACTGAGTGAATCTAGAGATCAAATTCTTCTGACGAAGCAGTGCTCGAACGAAGATCAGATCTAACTGATTCCAGCGTAGGGAGGGCCAAAGATAGCTTCTGGAGAGAGTGATTTTCTCAGCCAGAGAATCATCAGTAGAGAGAGGCAGAGAAACATCCAACATAGCCAGTGCAGAGCCACGCAGGGCTATGCAGAGGTTGTGCAATGGCTGAGAGGGTTTCCAAGATTTTGATGTCGTATCAATTCCAGAAGCTAGGAGCCAGGGTGTGAGACCGGGAGGCTAAGATCTGTGATTCCAGGAGTCAGATCAATCCATAGCTGGGGTGACATAGTGCCAAAAGGAGGTGACGCAGTGCCTACGTAGTCACTGCGCAGAGGCAGCGAATGGACCTCTAGGGGTATCTCTTCCAATGTCCGGATCAGCCGGATTTTCCAGTGATTGAGTGAGGTAAAACTCACATTCTTTCAGCCAGTGTTTCTCTCACTGTAACTGAATAACCCTTGAGGTATTCAGCGATGTATTCAGAAATTTCTACTGCTTAATTATACAAACCCTCAGATCTGCTACACCGGTTTTCCCGCATTGGGCTTTTCCGGGGACTTTCGTCCAAAATAAAGGTGTCCTATGTGTGTCTTGTTCTTTGCTCAGTTTCCTTGTTTCATAATCATATTTAATTAAGTATAAGTTGCTTCAGCAATTTACTTCAATATTTCCAAAAGTAATCTGAAAATAACTGTGTAATGTAATTTACAAGTAGATGAAGTAGATTCAACTGGTTGCAGTAGGATTCCTGAGAATGTTAGATCTAGGAATTTTCACACTCTAAATATCAAAATTTGCAGAGAGGCTTAGACACATGTATTCCAAATAACCCAAAAATCGTTTGGGGAAATTCCACCCAGATTGTGTTTTACTAAAATAATTAATTATTTTTAAAGGGACCCTGAGTCTAAACTTAGGAAAATAAAATAATTAAAGTGAATTAATAGAATATGGGTGTGAATGTTCTAGAAAAGGCGGATCAAGTCAAAAGTTAATCTTAGCCATTGATTAGAGATCTAATTTGGGTCGTTGAAGTTTCAACGAGAAGACTATAAGAATGGCTTGAAGGGTCATTTGGAAAACACATTTGGTGGAGTAAGGATCAAGAGATCGATTTCTTTAGTGAGCAGTGCTCAAGGACAAACTTCGATCAAGAGATCTTTTGCACAGAGGGGCAGTAATTCCGGTTGGAGGCATTCCTGATCCGGAGAGTGCATAGCAGAGGAAGCAGCGAGAGCCAGTGACGCAGAGCTTACGCAGTCACTATGCAGAGCCTGAAGGGAAGTCGTATTTTTGTTGGGGAGACAGCGTTGGTCCAGTGCTAGATCCCATTGAGATTTTCCGAAGGCCAGAAGACCTCAGTTTCCAGCCAACAGAGAGACCAGCGCAGAGACAGAGGGCAGACATAACTGTGACGCAGAGACTACGCAGAGTGACGCAGTCACTGCGCAGAGGCAGTGCAGGGCAGTCTGTTTCGGGTGCTTATCAGTGTTGGGTTCCCGTGGAGGAGTGAGGTTTGTCTCACAAGATCTTTCTTATCAGTTTCTATACATGTTTTGACAGATTTGTCAATCATAGACTTGTACTCATAAATAATTATTGCATGATAATATAAACCCTAAGTTGTTGCACCGGTTTTCCTGCATTGAGTTTTTTTGGGAACATTGGTCCAAAAATAACTGTCTCAGATGTGTGTGTGATCTATTCTTGCTCAGCTTTGTTTCTACACTTCTATTTTTTCCACATTTTATTTGTGAAGGTTGCAGTGTGATGTATTCAGTGTTTGCCGAAGGAAACTACAAATAAATTGTTAAGTTAAAATTAACAATTAGGTGAATATCTTCCAATTGCTCCAATAGAGTTCCAAATTTAAGGAATTTTCACATGGTATCAAAGCTTGTTTACGCTGAGTGCAGGAGGGGCAAAGAACAGATCTACCAGATCCAGCATTGAAGCAGAAGTTGGGGATCAAATAGCTGCGTAAGCAGCCGATCGATTTCCCAGTGAAGTGCGCAGTCCAAGCTAGGAGGGCTAGATCAGCAAAGAAAATCTCTCTCTGAGTGAGCCAAAAGAGAGGTAGGATTTTCCCATATTGTAGTTTGTCCGAGGCAAAGGGAGCAGTGCAATAGGTCTACGCAGATCAACAGCAGGAGGGACGCAGTTTGTTGTGCAACAGTGATTGTTGGTGCAGAAGCGTCAAGAAGAGTAACTGAAGACACATTTTGGGAATTTCTGACATCAAAGAGTTTCTTGCCGAAGAAACTCGTATTTCCCTTACAGAAGCAGCAGAGTTTGTGGGTTGCTCCAGTAAGGAGTGCGTAAAGCCAGTTGCGCGGAGGGTTAGAGGCAGCAGATCGACAATAGTTGGGTGAGATGGCCACATAGATGGTCAGTCTTGCCTTACATTTTGTGTCTGAAGATTATTAGGTCTTTGTCCCAAGCATCCTGGGCAAAGAGAAGTTACCGGACTGGGAAGCAATGTGGGCAGCTCTTCAGCAAGAAGAGATGAGGAGGGATCTACTCAAGTGTCAACTTGAGGGCAACAACAGCAATGGTTCGAAGGCCAAGAAGGAGGAGGAGGAGAATGCAACCCTTACATCAAAGGGGATGCAAGAGCAATGCAAGAGGAAAAGGATCTTTCCAAGATCAAATGCTTTCGATGTGGCGAGATGGGACTAATCACAGTGTCCTCTAAGGAAGAAGGACAAGGATGAGAAGCACGATCCTAAGGTCAGAGCAGCGAAGATAGAGCAGGAATAATTCGCGATAATTGCCCATATACCTCCAGGAGGGAGGTGGGGTGACTTGGAGTTGAAGACGCAGATATCTACAAGTTGGGCAAGATCCTTGAGGAGCCCACCTCTCAGATCATCACCTTGCTACAGGAGCCCAAATCATAAGTAGCAGGATGTACGAGAGCTAGTTGGTGTAGAGGAGTGCCAAAGTGACAGTGCAGTAGTTAGTAGTGCAAGAGTCTGAGCAGCGCAGAGTAGAGTTGGCAGCAGTGCAAGAAGGCACAGTGCAGAAGCCAGTAGCAGCGCAACAACTTCAGAGGGACAGCACAAAGGCTAGCAGTATTCAGATCTTCATCACCGAGATACATCATATTTGTCCAATTTTGGATGTTTTCCAGTTGCAGTAAGCAACTGTGATGCAGTGTAGTAGCAGTTCAGAATGTCAAAGTTAGCAATAGCACGGATGCAAAATTGAGAGGGAGTTGTAGTATAGATGCAATGTTGACAGCAGTAGTATAGATGCAGTAATTTTGGATGTTTTCCAGTTGCAGTAAGCAACTGTGATGCAGTGTAGTAGCAGTTTACAATGTCAAAGTTAGCAATAGAACGGATGCAAAATTGAGAGGGAGTTGTAGTATAGATGCAATGTTGACAGCAGTAGTATAGACGCAGCATTTGCACAGAGTTAATGGGCAGCAATGTCAAACATCAGCAGCGCAGAGGGAGATGTTACAGAGTCAGAGCAGTACTCAGAGGGTGTATTGCTAGAGCACATTCCTTGCTAAGAGGGAGTGTTGATTTAGGGTAGCATCGGATGTGCTCCACGTCTCAAAATTTGCAAAGAGGCTTAGACACATGTATTCCAGATAACCCAAAAATCGTTTGGGGAAATTCCACCCGAATTGTATTTTATTAAAATAATTAATTATTTTTAAAGGGACCCTAAGTCTAAACTTAGGAAAATAAAATAATTAAAGTGAATTAATAGAATATGAGTGTGAATGTTCTAGAAAAGGTGGATCAAGTCAAAAGTTAATCTTAGCCATTGATTAGAGATCTTATCTGAGTCGTTGACGTTTCAACGAGAAGACTATAAGAATGGCTTGAAGGGTCATTTGGAAAACACATTTGGCGAAGTAAGGATCAAGAGATCGATTTCTTTAGTGAGCAGTGCTCAGGGAGAAACTTCAATCGAGAGATCTTTTGCAAAGAGGGGCAGTAATTCCGGTTGGAGGCATTCATGATCTGGAGAGTGCATAGCAGGGAGGCAATTAGAGCCACAATAGCAGCGCCGAGCCAATGACGCAAGGCTTATGCAGTCACTGCGCAGAGCCTGAAGGGAAGTTGTATTTTTGTTGAGGAGACAGCGTTGGGCCAATGCCATATCCCGGAGAGATTTTCCGAGGCTGAAAGGCCGTTGTTTCCAGCCAGCAGAGAGACCAGCATAGAGACAGAGGGTAGTCGTAGTTGTGTCGCAAAGACTATGGAAAGTGACGCAGTCACTGCGCAGGGTAGTCTATTTTGGGTGTTGATCAGTATCAGGTTCCTGTGGAGGAGTGAGGTTTGTCTCACAAGATCTTTCTTGTCAGTTTCTCTACGTGATTTGACAAATCTGTCAATCATAGACTTGTACTCATAAATAATTACTGCATAATAATATAAACCCTCAGTCGTTGCACTGGTTTTCCCGCATTGGGTTTTTCCAGGGACATTGGTCCAAAAATAACCGTGTCAAATGTGTGTGTGATCTATTATTGTTCAGTTTTGTTTCCGCACTAGTATTTTTTCAGCAGTTTATTTGTGAAGGTTGCAGTGTGATGTATTCAGTGTTTACCGAAGGAAACTACAAATAAATTGTTAAGTTAAAATTAAAAATTAGGTGAATATCTTTTAGTTGCTGCATTAGGTTTCCAGATTTACGAAATTTTCACACAACCACCCTTGGGGTCAGCCATTGATGAGGAACAGACAGATTTACAGACAGCTAGCATGGTGGCAATATTTACAAACACTTGTCCTCAGGAGGTGTTGGAGTTTGACAGGACAGTTTTGCAAGAGATTGGTGGACTGGAGGAGCGTGGACTTTCCTATCAGACGAGGGAGATGGCAGTGCATCCATCTTTAGGTCTCCCCACTGATGAGATGCAAACAAATGTAGTGGCAACCAGCAAAGCTGCAGCAATTTCAGGTAGCAGCCCTCTCCAGGAGTACATAGTCAGGGCCTGCAACATAGCTTGCCCACTTTTTCCCATTATAGGGAGAGGGGCAGGATTTCTAGGACAGATTTGATTGGTTGACAGGGCAGAGCATCAAGAGTTAAGCATGGACCAATATCAGTCTAGTAGGTGTATTCCTTGTCCATACATTAGATTGGCGGGACATCATGAGATGTTATGCTATTGATGGTGTGATATCCTTAATCACGGGCATAGTGGAGCGGGGAACCTTAGACATGATGGATACTACATGCTCCAGTTGGAAGTGGGATACAGGTTGGCAGCTCTTCAGCGTTCTACCCCAACATCAGGAGAATGGGATTGGCATTGGATTGAGTCAGGGGTTAGACTGAAGAGAGGTGATGAGTTGGTATTTAGTTGAGGGAGCAGCAGCCATAATTGGAGACAGAGCACAACTAGAGCCATGAGATAGGGGTGTCGATGAGTGGCCATGGTGGCATTGGGATCCAGGAGGATCTGTTGATGGTAGGTTGAGTCAGAGTTTAGTCTGGGATACGGGCATTGAGGGATTCGTTCTTGGTAGGGTGGCACGGAGGTATGGTATCACCCAGTGCTTTGTATGACATCCAGGTATTGATTCTCAGTTGCACAAGACTGTCAGATTGGTTGCCAGATATGGATTGCTTGAGGGCAAGCAATCTTGGGGAGAGAGGATTTGTGATGTTCCTTTTTTGGTGTTCCTTATGGCATGGTTAGGATGGACTTTCAGAGTTGGAGGTAGACAAATCACAACTTACAAGTGCAGGTTGGCGTCATCGGCGGGCCCAGGGGCTGGAGTGGTTTTGAGGAATTTTTATGAGGTTTGATGGTATTCGCTTGGTATATTCCATCATCCGCACAGTTTTCCTTTCGTTCCGTTGCATTCTGACAACTTTCAAAAAACAGAGTTATTAATGGGCCTAACTCAATTAGTTACGCTTAAGGTGGCATTTCGAGAGGAATACTTGGAAAAATACCTTAGTGTAATAGCTCATTGGAATTGGAATGAGAAGATCTACAGGATTGGATGGTTAGAAGTGATTTTCAGTGGCCTGAGCAGGCATGGTGGCCAATTTACCATTTTCCCACATTAAAAAGAATATTTTAATTAAGGGAAATGTGCTCAATGATTAAAATAATAATAAAATAGGAGCCTCTAGAGGGGTCCATCAGATCTATAAAAAGAGGAGGAGGAGGCCATTAGAGGTCCTCTTGGATTTGTGTTTTCTTCTTGTGGAGAGGTTTGAGAACCTGGTTCTCTACTTTGGCAATAACCCCAGGACGGAAACACTCAGATGATTTAGAGAGATTGGGCAAGCACCCATCTCCCCTTGGTGAATTCATCCAGAATTTACAAAAGAGCTTAGTAGTGGTGGTTCAGTTCAGTGTTGGTGGAGCGCCAAGGCAGCATTGGAGCAGATTCTCGAGGCCAACTCTATCTCAATTATATCGATTGCTTTGGCATGTAAAACCCCAGTTTATATTTACTATAAATAAAGCTGAGATTTCCTTCTGCTCATTATTGTTATTTGCAGTTCTATGTTGTTAAATTTTACATGGAAATCTTCTGTTTATGAATGGAAATTTTATCTAAAGTATTTCTGAGTTAAAAATTTCAAGAAAAACCCAAATTTTTGCATTTGGAATATTACACAACCTTATCTTTGGGGCTCCAAATTTTTAAATATAAAATTTTTAAAATAGGGTTTTTCCCTCCTCAAACTCATCAAGACGTTTCCTTATTTGGTATCCTTAAAAACTATATAAGGTGACCTCATCTCCTCTCGAAAGGGCAAGTTTGTAAACACATATTTTTCTCTGAAATTCTACGACCCTGTGGTGCAACGCTCATTCTAAGGAGGTCAAGAAGGGCTTGATCAAGTATTGTGCAAAAATTTTGAAGGTTGATCTATAACAGAAAATTCAATGTCTGACCTTTTAAATAATCAATTTGAAATGCCTTGCAAAGCACAGTCAAGCTCTGGTCCCAAGCTTTTCGCTCAGATCTGTGGTCTTATTATTTGAAGCAAATCATCAGCTTACACACATTGTACTCAAGTCTTCTGGGCACGTTCTGAAGAAAAACTAACCATATGGTACAGGATCCAGGAACACATTGAAGATTGCTCCTAAGGAGTGCGGACTAATCAAAATCCTTTCTGTGGCCTGGTTGTCAAGATACATATGCTCTACAGGACATCAAGAATTTGTATACAAGAGATAATCCCTCAAGCGAAAGGTTAAGTAGTTCCTTAGCATCAGCGAAACGTTCTTGATGACACCATTGGATTATACTCAATCTGAAGCACGTAACTTTGACCGGCATTAATCAACCAAGACCTGTCATATATTTAATACATCTCTGAAGATTTGGTCTAGTACAGTGAGAAGAGACAGGGGTACGAAAATCGTTGAAATAAAGATACCTAGAGCACTAATTAAGATGACTTCTGTAAGCAGGCCTAGACACATGTTTATGGTTTTATTGTTTTGATGCTGGCATTCCATAAGTTGGACGTTGATCACCTGCGGTCAATGATACAAATTGATGAGGTCACGTAACAGAAGTCGATTGATGCTTTCTACTATACGAAAGATATGATGCGTTATGTGGTCTGGTAGTAACTATCTTGTTGCATGCAATTTAATACAAAAATTTGAGGCTGCTATCAACGCAATGCGAAGATTTTATGCCAGTGAATAGAACGAATTCTGAGATTTGTGGGCATCATTTACGTATTAATACATGCTAGGATTGTGGTGACTCATGCCACGAGTTCATATAAAGTCCAGTTAATTACAAGCATCACCAAACCAGTTCATATAAAGTTAATTTAATTATAAGTGTCACCGAACCAGATCCATGCTTGCTCCATTTACACGTCGGTTGGAATGGGCCCTGCCAATCATCAATTGGTATTTTAACAAAGTTAAAAACAGCCTTGCGTTGCAAAATTGGTTTGGCACTTATTGGCATAAGGTTAGATACAATATTTTATATTTCCCCACTAAGTTCAATTTAGAGCCAAAAGGGATACTATTCCATAAAGGTAAATTGGATATAAAGTTGGCATGTATTGGGCATTGAAGGTCCTTGGTGCAAATTAATTTTTATTCTAGTTATGGTTTCATTTTGTCGAACGGTTAGCTTTCTATTGATGGGAATTTTGTAGTACTGGTGCTAGGATAGTCCAAATTATATAACACATTTTCAAAGGAGTCTTATGTAGAACTGTTAATTTTATTATATGGAGTTTTTTTTTTGGAGCATTAGTGATCCAAATTAAATACTGGAAGAAGCACTGAGATCAATGCTTGGAGACTGACCTTGTTGATGATAGTGCTTGCTAGTTGTAACAGTGACATTGCAGGGCCAATTTGAACAGCTAGGGTTTAAGATAGCCGAAAAGAGTCTGTATGGTTTTGCGGCAGAAGTTGAGACAGTTGGGCACAGGGCAAACTTGTGGTACACTAGCAGTGACAGTGGACTTCTTGCATGGTTGTATGTGTTACCTATGCTTCCTTGAGCAGAGATAGTACAGGTCATTTGGTCAGTGGATTGGACGTACTACTGCTTGAGTTGCTAATAGATATATCTATACGACGAGCAGTGTTGGTCACAATTGTGTAGCAGAGGTTGATGTACATCATTGACATTAGCAGCTAGGCTTTTGATGTGCAGATTGAGAAAAGGCAGATTTGATTGACAAAATTTGTGTTGCAGTTTTCCTGTATAGCAGTTTGAAAGTTTCTTTTATATTGATTATTGATCACAGGTGGGTCCAGTCTGAAAATTATGAAACGTGGTCCGCCAGCTAATTAGGGTGCCAGGGTGGTGCTAGGGCAGGTTGTAGCATGCACTGGGCGTTGGAGCGTCCGTCCAGTAGCAGCTGGTAAACAGGGTGTTGGAGCATCCATCAGGTTGGAGCTTGAAAAGTAGGGAATTGGAGCGTCATTCCGGTTGCAGCTGATAAACAAGGCATAGGAGCGTCCTACAAGTTGGAGCCTCCTTGAGTTGGAGCTGAAAACTTGATGTAAATCTTTTTGAAGACAAATATTAAGAAGCGTTTGGTGGTTTTTGTCCCAAAGGGGTTTCCACCTAAAATCTTTGTCTATTGTCTCTATTGTTATGCATTGTTGAATGGTGTTGATGAATGTTTATGTTTATCTGTTGCTAATAACAATTATGCTCTGTGAAGTTTAAAATATACTAATTGATAAGAAATTTTGATTCACCCCCCTCTCAGTATTTCTAACAAGAGATGAAAATTGCTTAAGAGATTTATGGAGAGAATCATGGAGATATTGCGGAGGAAGTTGAGGAAATGGTTTCAACCAAAAATTTAATTTGGACATAATTGTTATGATCACCTATCATTATATATTATGACCATTTGTACAATACAAACACACACATGAATGTTTATTTAATATAATTTCCCATTCATGGGTTGGCTGAGTATAATTCTTTGTATCCCTTTTTTCACGATTGATCATTATAGCCAACACTAGGTTTGCCCAATCTGATATTTTATCATCCTTATTCAAGTCTCCATACTAAGATAGTGGGGTGTCGGGATAATCTTCACATATGTTCATTTATGGCTAAGCACCCTCTTTATGGTATCAGTGTATCATTGGGTTATGGTTTAAGAACTGACCCACTAAACACTAGTTTAGATTGTTTTCGTCGACCAAAAATGGGCTAACCATTTATGTGGACACATAACTCCCTCATGGGCAGAGGCACCCAACCTCATGAGTTGTGTATAGATACACAACCCATGGCTCGTTTGTATTAGCATATTTGATCATTAGTGTGATTCCTTTGCTTAGGGGCACCATATATTGTGTTTGTCATGTTAATGGGCCAGCCATGCTGATTTAGGTTTTTTGGTGGTCCATTCAATCCTTCCCTCTTTTGGTTTCAACACTAAGTAGTTGCAAGATTACAAGGCCCTATAAAAACTATTTTCCTTTACCAATGCAATTCCACAAAAAAATCATATCTTTCCAAGTACAATTGCTCATTTCTTAAAATTTCATATCATCTTATTCTTTAATTTTTTTTAAATTTTTAAAAACATTTAAATTACTTTGTTAGTGTAATAAAGCATATATCCCTTAATAGATATATGATAGAAAAAAAAAATTCCATCAACATCTTTAGTCAAACTTGCAGTGCTTCCTATTGCAAGCACAACAAGAGTATGCTTGAGAAAACCCAATGTCAAAAAGCAATTGATGAATATAAAAGCATTGGAATGATCTTGTATCTATCCACTATAATCTTCAACTTTGCATCAAGATACAAGGTAAGAAACTAGAGCATTCTTTCTCAAATCTTTTGATTTGTTTCTTCCTATTATCTAATAGTGCATAATGCACACTATAGACTCTAAGGAGTACAATTTTCGACGTTGTTGTTAGGAAGCATGGATCGTGGGGAAACTGAGTTTACCAATGTAGATCAACATTGTCACTATAGGAAGCATGGATCATGGGCAAATTGAGTTGGTCAAATGTAGAGCTAGCATTTGATTGACTAGTCGAGGAGGCTCCTATTTTTTACACTAGAAGAATTCGATTTTATTAAAGTCAAGCCCATGTTACCAATCCAATTAGTAGGGTTACAAAGGTTTGTGCAACCTGCTAGGATGGACACACATAGAGTAAGGGCCTATTACCCAACAAAATGGGTAACCCCATAGGAAAAAGCTTTTTTCCTACTTTGAATAGCTAGCTAGATAGTCAACAACCCCTGCCAACCACCATTAGCTAATGATATGCCATATATCTTTGCCACTTGCATCAGCCATTTGCTTCTCACCCATCCAACATGGGCACATGGACGAAGGTGGGCCGCCACTCAAAAGGTACTTTGATCATTTTGCAATCGGGTGCTTATACCTATTTGTCTTTGGGCATTTAGTATGGATTGTGGGTTGATTTGGAAGATTGATAGACTTTGAATGTGATCTTGTTCTCTCACTTTACTTGGGGAGTTAATCTTTGATCCTAGTTTAGTGGGACCTCCCCTAAGGCCCTTTGGGTATAGGAGGGGCACTACTTGGGAAGCTTTGAATAAGATAGCAGTGTTCCATCTTTCCATATGTCATAATTAACACCTTCCATCTAACATTATAAGCCCATATCTCACCTCCATTCTTCGAGCACAACTTGTCATTAACTCTTTCGAATTTGGCACTCATATGTCCACATACTTGGGCAGGGCCCGAAAACTTACCCGTGAGAAGTTGATGCAGCTAAAATAAAGAAAAAACATATCATGGCCATGATGATATAAAAGGAAGAAAGGTTGAAAATACAAAAGATGGCCAAGGACATAAATATTTCCATGTGGGCAAAAGCCTAGCAAGAGCTCTACCTCGCTCATATGGCCATCACCTAGTTCCTGAGCACATATTGCTCCATTACATCAAAGGAAGCAACCCTTGCATGTCCCAACCCCAATGAGCAATAAACTAAATCATCTCAAAGGGGTACTAAAACTACTACATCATACAAAGCAAGATCTAACCCTTGAGCTATAAGCAGTAATACAAAGAAAAATCAAGAAGTAAAAGGCACACAAGACGGGTGGAAAAACAAAGGCCGAGTTGGTGTTAATTTTTGGCAACTAGAGTCAAATTCCACAATGGAAAGCTCAGATGATTAGAATAATAAGTTAACTTGATTCCTCTTTTCGAGGGGATCAAAATCGGTCTATAGATTGTTCTAAACGGTTAAGCGGAAGTTAAGTTATGAATTATTTTATTATTTTATGAGTTGGTGAAATTGCATGTTGATCTGGTTAAAGCCCCAAGCAGTCCCTTGTCAAGTTATAAATAGAAGCGACCTCTAGCTCATTTGCACACATTTTCTCATGAGATCATCCTCATGCTATTTTTATTCTGGGTCATATTTTCTGTTTTTGGCTTGCACAGGTACCTCGCAAGAGCCTCGCGCAGTAGATCAAGATCACAGATAGAGGCACATTTCAGATCTGGCTATTTTGGATCTATGCCGCAGGCAGGAGAACTTGAGTTAGCGGCTCTGTTGGGCTTGGTCGCAGGCTAAGCTTGTTGTGGTCGCGGATCAGCTGGTATAGTCGCCTGCAGGCAGGCTTCAGGGTGTGGCCAAGGTTATAGAGTATTCAGGCCATCAGTTGCGAACATATAACTCCCTGGTCGCAGCTAAGAGCTAGTTCGGCCTGTTCAGCCACTAGCAAGGCGTGTCAAGGTTGCGGCTCTAAGAGTTATTGGGCACAACAGATTTGATATTTTGTCAGTTGCTCACGCAGTATCATCAGTGATTCATCACGCAGTCACATCAGAGTCAGATCAGATATTGTCAGTTTTCTAGACTCAAATCTAGATAGGGGCAGCTAAGATCACTTAGTATCAACGATCCATTGTTTTTGTGTTTTGCTGATCTATAGATCAGATCAAATTATTTATCCGCTATATTATTGTACTAGGCTCATTGTACTCTTTGCTGAAATATTTTGAAGACAATCTATAGAAGAAGAAGATTTGAAAAAGTTGCCCCCACAGTGGGGTTTGTCCCTGGTCTTGGACCAATTTCTATGTCTCATGGTTTTGATATTCTCTGTCCTTGCGTACATTGTTCTATCTTCAATTACAATTTATGGTTACTTATATTGCATAGATCTAAATATATTGTTAATGAAAATCTGATTTGGGCTTAAGTAATTGATATAGCATAGAGAAATATTGGAAAATTAAAATGGTATCGAAGCTAAGTTGAACGACAAGCACAAGAGAAGATAAGCAAGGAAGCCCGAGAGTAGATCTACAAGTTTAGAAGTCAGATCTACAAATATAGAGTTCAAATCTACAAGGCTAGAGAGAAGATCTACAAGTCAAGGTCAAGATGTCTTCCTCTACATTCAAGGAACATGAAAAGATGGGTAACGCTTCAAACTTTACTGCATGGAAAGTCAGATTAGAAATCATTGCCGAAAACAATGATGTGCTGGAATACATTCAAGGAAAGATGCCTGAACCTTCAGACAATGCCTCCGCCATCATCAAGAATAGGTACAAGAAAGCTGAGTCCAAAGCAAAGCAAATCTTAGCTGATGGGTTACAAGATCATTTACTTGCTTATGTTGGTAATCTGGGAAAATCAAAAGATATGTATGATAAGATTGATGCCATGTATGAGGTCAACAATCTAAATGAGATCATCTCATTAAAAGACCAACTCAAGGAAATGAAAATGAACAAAGGTGAGACCATCCAATCTTACATCATGAGGTTCTCTCGTCTTAGAGATTAGCTGCAGAGGGTTGGTGAAAATGTGCCTGATAGAGAGTTGGTTATCGTGACTCTCAAAGGTCTCCCTTTGGTCTGGGAAACCTTCATCTCTATTATTAGCAACAGCAACATTCTTCCGTCTTTTGATGAAATGGTTGGGACACTGACTCAGGAAGAGTCCAGAATGATAACAAGAGGAAGGATTCAAAAACATGAAGAAGGAGAGCCTGCTGCATATGTTGCCCATAAAAATAGAAGGAGCAAGAGATCAAAGGGAGGCCCATCTAGAAGACCTCCTCATCAAAGCTCAAAATGAAGAAATGACAAATCACTTGATCATATAGAATGCTTCACCTGCCACAAGAAAAAACATTATGCTCATTATTGTCCCGAAAGGAAAAAGAGGCCACGCTACAACAACAACAGCAACAACTATTATAAAATAAGGAAAGACAATCAAAGGAGCGACAGTGACCAAAAATTTGAGAGGAGAAAAAGAGATTCATCAAGCAATCGAAGATCGTCTATCTCACAAGAGATCTAGAGCCTCCAGGTATAAAAGTAATAATGTGGATAAAAATGAATATATTCTTATTTCTGCACTTACTAGTTCTTCTCCACCAAATTCATGGGATAGTTGGTTACTTTACAGTGGGGCCACTCATCATTTTTCCGGTTATAAAGAAGTCCTCTCTAACCTATTAGAGAGGGAGACTAAGTTAAGGATAATTCTTGGACATAACTCCACTCATCCTGTAAAAGGATTTGGGTCAGTTAAACATTGGGGAATCTGTATTATTAAATGATGTCATGTATCTACCGAGACTCATGAAAAACTTAATTTCTATATCTGCATTAGAAGATAAAGGGATGAGTGTTGCCTTCGTCAATGGGAAAGTTTTAACTTGGCCTGCTGACTCACATATAAAAGATGCACTTACATTAGGTCTGAGATCCGAGGGACTCTACAAGGTCACAGGAAGGTCACTCTTTGCATTGGCCCATAACACAAATCATCTCAATGAATTATGGCACCGCAGGCTGGCTCATTTACATTATGAGGCTCTTCCGAAATTGAAGAGACTAGTTTCTGGTATTCCCGATGTACATGCTCAGCTTTAGGGAGTTTGTCTTGGTTGCGCTAGTGGAAAGAAAACAAGGGGACCATTCCCCTCAAGCCAGAACATAACATATGACATACTTCATCTCATCCATTTAGATATATGTGGTCTGATGCCTGTACACTCTATAGGTGGTCATCTTTATTACATCACCTTCATTGGTGATTACTCCAAAAAGACATGGTTATATTGCATCAAGCACAAGGATGAAGCCTTTGACAAATTTCAGGAAATCAAAGCATTGATAGAGAATCAAACCAGGAAAAGAATCGAAGTATTCAGATCCGATAAAGGAGGAGAGTACATGTCTAGAGAATTCATAGCATTATGCAAGAAGGAAGGGATCAAGAAGGAAACCATTGTACCTTATACACCTAAGCAAAATGGTATAGCTGAAAGAAAGAACCGATCGATATTAGAAGTTGCTTGCGTTATGCTACATGATCAGAAGGTACCAAAGTTTCTATGGGCTGAAGCAGTCAATACTACTGTCTATGTTCAGAACCGAGTGCCTCATCAAGCGATGAAGAATAAGACTCCAGAAGAAGTCTTCACAGGAAACAGGCCAGACATCATCCATTTATGCATATTTGGATGCCCAGTATTCTTCCATGTATCGAAAGATAAGAGCAATAAGTTAGAAGCTAAAAGCAGAAAAGGTATCTTCATGGATTACTGTGAAAACTCCAAGGCATACAGAATTTACATTCCTGGTCAAAGGAAGGTTGATATTAGCAGAGATGTAACCTTCAATGAAGATGTAGCGCTTTGTAAAGCAAGCGAGCTTCCTCCGCCTCAAAAGGAAGATGATAGTGAAAAAGATATCCTAGATATCCCCTCAATACCCGAGTCAAATATTGATGATATTCCAATGGAACCTATCAATCCACTAGATCCACCTTCTAGTGATCCTCCTACAAGGAAAAGATCGTTGTGGCTTCGCGATACTTTGCAGGACAATGAAAGGCATATTCATGTTCGTCGATCATTTAGGGAAAGGAAGGAACCTTGTAGGTATCAAGGTTATCTAGCAGCCATGAGTACTATGATTCAAGTTGAACCATCTTCATGGGTCACTGTGAAAACTCCAAGGCATACAGAATTTACATTCCTGGTCAAAGGAAGGTTGATATTAGCAGAGATGTAACCTTCAATGAAGATGTAGCGCTTTGTAAAGCAAGCGAGCTTCCTCCGCCTCAAAAGGAAGATGATAGTGAAAAAGATATCCTAGATATCCCCTCAATACCCGAGTCAAATATTGATGATACTCCAATGGAACCTATCGATCCATTAGATCCACCTTCTAGTGATCCTCCTACAAGGAAAATATCGTTGTGGCTTCGCGATACTTTGCAGGACAATGAAAGGCATATTCATGTTCGTCGATCATTTAGGGAAAGGAAGGAACCTTGTAGGTATCAAGGTTATCTAGCAGCCATAAGTACTATGATTCAAGTTGAACCATCTTCATATGAAGAAGCAATCAAAGAGCAAGCATGGAAGGACGCCATGACCGAAGAATATGAATCAATTGTGAAAAACTATGTATGGGATGTTGTACCGAGACCGCATGGGAAGTCAGTTGTGACTTCGAAATGGTTGTTCAAAATCAAGCATGGTGTCGATGGTAGCATCGAGAAGTACAAAGCGATATTCGTAGCTCGTGGTTTCTCTCAAAAAGAGGGATAAGACTACGATGATATATTTGTTCATGTGGCTCGATATACAACTATCAGCTCGATAGTTGCCCTTGTTGCCAGTCAAGGATGGAAACTTCATCAGATGGATGTAAAGACATCCTTCCTCCATGGTATGTTGTAGGAAGAAGTCTATGTGGAACAGCCACAGGGATGTGAAGTGGAAGATCACACATCACATGTTTGCAGGTTGAAGAAAGCATTGTACGGATTGAAGCAAGCTCCCCAAGCTTGGTATGCTCGCATTGATAGCTATCTAATGAAACTGGGTTTCACTAGAAGCAGTGTTGATCCCAACCTATATTTTAAAGTTGTTCATGGTATGCCTCTAATTCTGGTTCTATATGTTAACGATTTATTCTTAACAGGGAGTGAACCATTGATTATTGAATGCAAAAGGAAGCTAGCCTCTGAATTCGAAGTGAAAGACCTTGGTCTTATGCATTACTTTTTGGTCTTGAGGTATGGAAAAGCCCTGGTGAAATCTTTGTCTCACAAGGAAAGTATGTGGTAAAGTTGTTGGAAATGTTTGGTATGACCAATTGCAAGTCCATGGTCACTCCAATGGAAATGAACTTCAAGAAGTTGTGTGGTAAATCAACTGGACCTGATCTAGCGAATCGATCTGAGTATAGACAGTTGATTGGGGTTCTGATGTTCCTTGTGAACACCCGCCCGGATATATGTTATGCAATAAACACATGAGTCAGTTCATGACTGACCCCCTTCATGTGCATTGGATAGAAGCTAAACATGTATTGAGGTATTTGCATGGATCGATCATAGTTGGTATAAGATACTCTGCTGGAAATATCCATCTTCATGGATTCACTGATGTAGACTGGGCAGGTAATGTTTCTAACAGAAAGAGTACAACTGGATGTTGCTTCAGTCTTGGTTCTGTGATGATATCCTGGATGAGCAGGGAGCAGAAGTCAGTTGCATTGAGCACCGCAGAAGCAGAGAACATTGCTACTAGCACAGCAAGATGTGAAGCTGTGTGGTTAAGGAAGCTCTTTGGTGAGCTCCTTGGTCAAGTGTTGGACACTACTATGATATACTGTGACAACAAAAGTGGGATTCGTTTGGCAGAGAATCATGTATTTCATGACAAGTCCAAGCATATCGAGATTCGATATCACTTCATACGTGACATGGTGTAGAGAGGAGCTGTGAGACTCCAGCACATTGCGAATGATGATCAGACTGCAGATATTCTTACCAAGGCTTTGCCAAAAGGAAAGTTCCTGGTTTTTAGAGAACAACTTGGACTGATGGATGTAGCCCCTCCAGATAAGGGGCAGTGTTGATCGAGAACACTGAGTACTCTTCCTACCCTACTTGAGCTCTCAGGGTGAGGAATTGAGATAAAGGGCTCCTGGGGTTGAGGGAACTCTGGACAATAGGGTGTAATCCATATCTGTCACTCGTGGGTATGTGTGTGATCCTCATCCATTTTGATGACTCAAGTATCTCCTCCACCGTTGAGTCTTTGCAGAGTATACACCAGTTGGCATCATACCCACAAGTAGGGCTTGTTGGGATTGTCCCACCCCGTTTGGCCAATGGGTTGAGGAGGCTTGAAGGCGTGTGATCCTTACCACTTGGCAAGTCGGGTATCTCATCCAAGTTGGGTTATGATGCAAGTGTTCTACCGCTTGACTGATGAGAGTCATTGATGGGAAGATCAGTAGGCGACAGTATTGGGTTGAGACTTGCTCCCCTTTTATGATTCTAGGTTGAGGGTGAGCTCCCCGATGAGATTCCAGGGTCAGAGATGTGCTCCTCTGTGAGATGAGTTATCATGTTGCTAGATGGGGGTGGAAGCTATCGCTCCTCGATTCTTCTTCTTAGATTCAAGAAATTTTCGACAGATGGATTTGAGCCATGATGATACCTTGATGCAGAGATCTACAAGCAGAGATTACATAGTGGAATTCTTCCTAGTTGAGAGGGAGTGTAAATTTTTGGCAACTAAAGTCAAATTCCACAATGGACAGCTCAGATGATTAAAATAATAAGTTAACTAGATTCCTCTTTTCGAGAGGATCAAAATCAGTCTATAGATTGTTCTAAATGGTTAAGTGGAAGTTAAGTTATGAATTATTTTATTATTTTATGAGTTCGTTAAACTGCATGTTGATCTGGTCAAAGCCCCAAGCAGTCCTTCATCAAGTAATAAATATAAGCGACCTCTAGCTCATTTGCACACATTCGCTCATGAGATCATCTTCATGCTATTTTTGTTATGGGTTGTAATTTACGTTTTCGGCTCGCATACGTACGTCGCAAGAGGCTCGCGCAGTGGATCGGGATCACAGACAAAGGCACATTTCAGCTCTAGGTATTTTGTTGTGAAACCGGCTCCAAAAATAGAAGAAAAGAGATATCAACACCTTAAAAATAAGCCACTTCGAGGGGGCAACCTCCAATACATTACATGAATGAACAATTCTTGGATGATACAAATGAAAAAACCTCCTTTCTATATATAGGAGTCCATGGGGCCACAATGTAATCCTAGCCGACCTAAAAATAATAATGTAAGGGCACAATAATAATAATATGGGGGTTACAGGGGTACAACAATAACAATAAGGAGGGCTACACTGACATAATAAGGGACTACACTATTAATATAGGGACTTAACATGCCCCTCTCCTTCAAACAAGTGTTGTCCTCAACGCTTGATTATTTCTTAATGCTTCTGTATAAAATTCTCATCCTCCCATGTGGAATCTTCTACAGGAAAGTTCTTCCACTTGCTGATATACTCTGAAATTGATCGTACCTGTCGAGTTCTTGTTTCTGTGACTGCTTCAGAACTTTTTTCGATGTGATGTTAATCTTCCTGTTGTTTCATTAGATTCTGCACCAAAGTTAGGTTATCCTTTGAGAGTTGGAGAACTTGTTGTTGATGCTCGATCTGATCTTCCACTAATTTATCATCCATATTAGCTATTATTTGATCCTTCAAACCATCCAACTTAGCCTCCATTTCTACTTTTAAACCATCTATGTCACCTTCGGTTGCTCTTCATAAGATCGAAATTTGTTGCACTTGGAAACGTAATTTTGATATCTCATACTGCAATTTTTCCTCTTCATGCATCATAGTATAGCTTTTTGAGGGCTTAATAGGTATGGAATTATTTTTTTGAGGCATTATAGAACCCAATACTGATAAAAATTCTAAAATATGCCCTTGGAATCACTTCAAAATGCTTTTTCAAACAAACATTATGCAATTTTAAAAATCAAATACACACCTTTTACTTGCTTTTGAGGAGCTCGATATTGAAATTGACTTATCTCTATACTTGCAGATTCTCAATATCTGAAATTTGGCCTTGTAGTAGTCCTCTGACGCTTCTTTCAAATGCCACAGGTCTGACTTGATTTGGATTCTTCAAGGCAAAGTTATGTCCAATCTCCCACAATGACCGAATTATGGACTAGTTCCATATAGCGAACATGTACGACTTGCCATGTGTCACTGTTTGCTCCTTTGGCTCTGAAATTTATAGACAGGAAACTACAGTCCGTGTACTTCCAGTCGCTTTTTACAGAATTCCAATCCGATGCTCAGAGAGAGAGAGTTATGAAGGTTTTCCCACGATCACCTCTTTGAGATGAAATTCAGGAGCCTGAAAAAGACCTAACTTCCACAGATCATATCTCCGAAAATATTGTGAACCAAGCTCTGAAATTTTGCGACGATGTTCCTCAGGATTTCTTCTTTGCGCTCTACAAATTTGAAATTTCAGCTTATGAACCTTCGTAGAAAAAAAGTTATAGCGAAAATTCCGCGATGACCTTTTTAAGTGAAATTCAGGAGCCTGCAAAAAGCCCTAACTTCCACAGATCATATCTCCGAAAATATTGTGAACCAAGCTCTGAAATTTTGCGACGATGTTCCTCAGGATTTCAACTTCGCACTCTAAAAATTTCAGCTTCTGAACCTTCGCAGAAAGACAGTTATAGCAAAAATGCCACGATGACCTATTTGGAGCAGCGAAACCCTAGAATCCAAAGCTCCAATACCAAATGTTGTGAAACCAGCTCCAAAAATAGAAGAAAAGAGATATCAGCGCCTTAGAAATAAGCCACTTCGAGGGGGGCAACCTCTAATACATTACATGAATGAACAATTCTTAGATGATACAAATGACAAAACCTCCTTTCTATATGAGGTCAACAGGGCCACAATGTAATCCTAGCCGACCTAACAATAATAATGTAAGGGCACAATAATAACAATATGGGGGTTACAGGAGTACAACAATAACAATAAGGGGGGCTACACTAACATAATAAGGGACTACACTATTAATATAGGGACTTAACATATTTTGGATCTGGGTTGCAGGCAGGAAAACTTGAAGTAGCGGCTCTACTGGGCTTGGGCCGCGGGCTAAGCCTGTTGTGGTCGCAGCTCAGTTGGTATAGTCGCCTGCAAGCAAGCTTCAGGGCACGACCAATGTTCTAGGGTATTAAAGCCCTCAGTCGTGGGCATAGAACTCCCTGGTCGCGGCTAAGAGCTAGTTCAGCGACTAGCAAGGCGTGTCAAGGTTGTGGCTCTGAGAGTTATTGGGCACAATAGATTTGGTATTCTGTCAGTTACTCACGCATTATCATCAGTCATTCATCACGCAGTCACATCAGCGTCAGATCAGATATTGTCAGTTTTCTAGACGCAGATCTAGATCGGGGCAGTTAAGATCACTTGGTATCAGTGATCCATTGTTTTTGTGTTTTGTTGATCTATAGATCAGATTAGATTAATTATCTGCTATATTATTGTAT
This sequence comes from Pinus albicaulis, assembly GCA_034641835.2. Lineage (NCBI taxonomy): Eukaryota > Viridiplantae > Streptophyta > Pinopsida > Pinales > Pinaceae > Pinus > Pinus albicaulis. Next base: position 1,126,899,402 of record CM076572.1, on the reverse strand, counting down.
TGGGCTCATTGTACTCTTTGCTAAAATCTTTTGAAGACAATCTATAGAAGTAGAAGATTTGAAAGGGTTCCCCCCACAGTGAGGCTTTTCCCTGGTCTTGGACCAACTTCTGTGTCTCGTGGTTTTGATATTGTCTTCTCTGTCCTTGCATACATTGTTCTATCTTCAGTTACAGTTTATGGTTACTTATATTGCATAGATTTGAATATATTGTTAATGAAAATCTGATTTGGGCTTAAGTAACTGATACAGCATAGAGCAATATTGAAAAATTAACAGTTGGTAACTCATGCATCCACGATTTTTCCCTCCTCACATCTATACACTCAGGATGTGGACATACCCATTAGTTGGTCCCTTAGCCATGGCACTTGGCCATGAAGTATTATCCCCTCCATTACCATCATTTTTATTCACCAACATCTATCAATTTATGTGTCTCATGGTTTCGATATTGTCTTCTCTGTCCTTGCATACATTGTTCTATCTTCAATTACAATTTATGGTTACTTATATTGCATAGATATGAATATACTGTTAATGAAAATCTAATTTGGGCTTAAGTAACTGATACAGCATAGAGCAATATTGAAAAATTAACAGTTGGTAACTCATGCATCCACGATTTCTCCCTCCTCGCATCTATACACTCAGGATGTGGACACAGCCATTAGTTGGTCCCTTAGCCATGGAACTTGGCCATAAAGTATTATCCCCTCCATTACCATCACTTTTATTCACCAACACCTATCAATTTCTGTGTCTCATGGTTTTGATATTGTCTTCTCTGTCCTTGAGTACATTGTTCTATCTTCAATTACAGTTTATGGTTACTTATATTGCATAGATATGAATACACTGTTAATGAAAATCTGATTTGGGCTTACGTAACTGATACAGCATAGAGAAATATTGAAAAATTAACAATTGGTAAATCCTACACCCACGATTTCTCCCTCCTCATATCCATATACTCAGGATGTGGACACAGCCATTAGTTGGTCCCTTAGCCATGGCACTTGGCCATGAAGTATTATCCCCTCCATTACCATCATTTTTATTCACCAACACCTATCAATTTTTGTGTCTCATGGTTTTGATATTGTCTTCTCTGTCCTTGCGTAAATTGTTCTATCTTCAGTTATAGTTTATGGTTACTTATATTGCATAGATCTGAATATACTGTTAATGAAAATCTGATTTGGGCTTAAGTAACTGATACAACATAGAGCAATATTGAAAAATTAACAGTTGGTAGCTCATGCATCCATGATTTCTCCTTCCTTACATCTATACACTCAGGATGTGGACACACCCATTAGTTGGTCCCTTAGCCATGGCACTTGGCCATGAAGTATTATCCCCTGCATTACCATCATTTTATTCACCAACACCTATCAATTTTTGTGTCTCATGGTTTTGATATTGTCTTCTCTGTCCTTGCGTACATTGTTCTACCTTCAGTTATATTTTATGGTTACTTATATTGCATAGATCTGAATACACAGTTAATGAAAATCTGATTTGGGCTTAAGTAACTGATACAACATAGAGAAATATTGAAAAATTAACAGTTTGTAACTCCTGCATCCACAATTTCTCCCTCCTCACATCTATACACTTAGGATATGGACACACCCATTAGTTGGTCCCTTAGCCATGGCAATTGGCCATGAAGTATTATCCCCTCCATTACCATCATTTTTATTCACCAACACCTATCAATTAAAGGGTGGACTAGGGAAATGTCACTTCCCCTTAGGGGTTGGAAGCACCTAATAGGGTTGACCTTTAGCTACCCGTACGTAGGGAGAAAACATCTTTGCAAGATCAGGGTCCTGATTTTGGGAAGAGGATCCTTATTTGAAGTATTAAATTTCCCTTAACATTCAAGTTTGGTTCACTTAGATGCATTATTGATCTTGGTCCCTGATGACTAGTTGCTTTCACTAGACTCCATGTTGTTCTTGTTTGGTGCTTCAGCAGCCCAGGTCCTGGCCACCTACTCTAGAGTCTACATGTACCCAGGCCCTCCAAGGAAGTATATCAGCGCAAATAGGTGAAGCATTGAGACTCTTGGGTCTCCTATCAGCATCATTAGATGACACATCCCAAAGCACCAACAACACCCAAGACGTTGGATAACTTTGTACCAAATTTGATGAGTCTTCAGAATGACACAGTTGGAACTAACATTCCCCCAAGTTATCCTTAACACAAATTGAGGGGCAACAACTGATTTAGAGCCCAAATGAGGATGGATTCAGATTGAGAGAGTGGGGAGAGCTTGTTGCGAGAACCCCCTAACATTGGAGCTAGGGAGGCCACTTTGATCACTTGGAGACCCATGGAGACCACATTGTGGTGCCCAAGTTGGATCTTGAGTCCCCATAGGAGGCAATGACGTGGATTTGAGGGCCAACCCTCGAATCATGGAGTTGACATGCTTCTACAACACCTTAGACACCTCAACACCCTTGGACATGAAATTTGGAGCACTTACAATGGATGGCATCAACTCTAGAGTGCTTCTGGCTCACATGTGTGTGTTAATTAGGGCATATTTCATAAAGCTAATGGGTTGGATTGTAACCCAAGTTCATTTTAGCACCAAACTTTTAAGGCTTTGTAAATTAATTAGTAGTCCTAATCCTCATATAAATAGTGGATAGGTTCATTTGTACTGGATCATCATCACTTGTGACTATTTCAGCCTTATTGAATTCTTGTGGAGATGTGACTCTATGGTATATTTTGCTACTTGGGGCTATTTTTTTGGTCTTGGAGATGTTACTTTGGAAAATTAAAGGATTGTACATGCATTCTATCTTGTAAGTGTGCCTTGGATTTGATAAATTTTATTCTTGTGTCTGATGTATGTAATGATTTATTATCTAGGGTTTCTATTGTGCTAGTTATTGTTGAAGATCAATGTATGAAATCTAGATGATAGCATTGTATGCATTACTAATACTCATTAGTGAAATGTGAATGGTAATCCCTTGGTGCATCTTTAAACTAGCCCTCCCAAGTGAATATGTTCCCTCACAAAAGTAATAGTTATGGTTTTGAACTAAGGCTTAAAAATTCCATCCTTACCAAGACTTGGCATATTTTCACTCCATAGACTCCATCATCCCAAGGATTAGGCATAGCCCTTGTTACTTTGTTGATCACATGCAAAATTTACCATAAAATTCATTTTCTATCTCCTAATCTCATTTTCAGCCCCTTAAGGCCAAGCCACTAGCCAGGGCTATGGCACAAAATTCACTAGGGTTCAAGTCATTTGCTAGTGGAGGGATTCAACATTGAGAGGATTGTTGGTTGCCTCAAAATCAGCTCCTTTAGTGGCTAATCACTCCACTTCAAAGCAAATTTCATTTGTTGCAACTTAGTTTTTCCCTAGGAAAAACCCTAATTTATCTAGGCTTCATCATGGGGCTTGTTGAAGGTCTATTGTTCCCTTGGTTGTTGATATTCACTGTTGGGAAACCTTTTCTTGGCCTCTGGTTTCTAGGTTCAAATCCATTTTTATTGCTATTTCTCAAGCCCTAGATCACTTATGCCCAGAGTTAGCCTTATTAGGATGTGAATTGCCCTATCTCACTCACTGAGCCTTATTCTTAGAAGATTTGTCCTCTATAAGCCTACTTGTCACTTTGATCCTTGAACTTGACATATCCTTAGGTGACCTATCTATAGGGAAGCCTCCTAGTGGTGAAATTCCACGAAGGGCAAGACACAGTGGTTGTGGTGACAGTGGGCCACACCTCATTGTTGTCCCTTGGTCTAGTTTTTGCCTTGTATGTTACCCCTGCCCCCTTACAAGACCTGCTAATTTTGAAGTAACAGGGCCTGTTGACATCTCAGTTGGAACCCCCGCTCTTTAGGTCCAACCTCCTCTTAAAAGGCCAAGGAAGGATTCCCTTTCAATACCTCAAACAGCCCAAGTAAGACTAGTGACTTAAATGGGGTCGAAGATGAGGTGGAGGAGTTGACTAGTTAAATCCGCAACAAAAAAATAAACTAGCAAAACACTACACCAAACAACGTTGAATATGGTATATAAGACTTGAAATTGATATAGGAAAAATATACCAGCCAGCTATGCAGTTATTTTTGAGTTTGGGTTACTAGTTGGAGGAGTTATAGAGGAAATCAACTTGCTGCCTTGTAACTACAAACTACAGAATATACAGTAAACAGCAAGGACAACAACCTAGTTCAGTTTAACAAAGCACTCCTAGATCACTGATCTAAGGATGCAAAGGTTGAAAGGTGTAATATGGATCTTAGGAGACCACTTCCAAACCTTGAACAGAGTACGTATATCTATAAACTTGGGATCAAATCCCATTTGATATTATGCCTAGAAATTTCCAACAACAAATATCCAATAAAAACAACTAAAAATAGCTATTTTTAAACTCAAATGATAAATTAGCAATGTAAATCTGCAGTAGAGTCTTAAATGCAAGATTCCAAAAGGTACTTAATTGGGGGGTACGAGGAACACTGAAATAATTGTAGATTTTTGTTGTAACAGCCACTTGAAAGCTCAAATCTGCAATAAATAACTTTATGGAGGCAAAAGATATGCCAAATGATCCCAATTAACTGTACAACCATGGCAACAATATTCTTCAATTTACACAATCCAAGGTAAATTAACTTGTCATATGAGATCAACTTTGAAAAAACTAGCAAGTAAAATATCCTAAACTAAGACAGAAAATGAAATTTTTTGAGTTTTCTGAATAAGGTAATTGTTGGAAATTCTTACCTTGTGCCCCAATAACTTGCCTAAACATCTGGGTTGTGAAACACACTCCTCTCTAAGTCGGTTTTGCACTTAATTAGGGAAGTAGGATTGGTTTGCAAGAGATATAGTCGCCAGTTGTGACTCAAGGTACTCTCCACTTTTTTGAATGCTACTAGGAGCGGCCCCTCGGGTGGCATTCTCCAACCTTCAGTTCGAGTATGCGGTAAAATGCAAGCTCCCTTCCTAGTTGAAGCTCCCTGCTGGAATGGTTCAACCCTTGTTGGAACGACCCACTTACAACAAAAAATCAAAGCAGGATTTCTCCCTAGTTTGCCTCCTCCACGTCGCTACATAGCTCCTCAATGGCTCGATCCTCTACCTTTTGTGTGATCTTACTAAATGGAGAATATCTTAGATTTAAAAATGATTACCAGAAAGAACCAAAAGAAAAGAGATAGTCAGAACCAACCCACAAATGTAAGAAAATTTCACATGTTTGCAAATGAGTTCTTTTATTAATGACATTGTTCTCACAAGACAACAACAATGTTTGCTAGAGGGGAGGTTGGCCTCTTATAAAAAAAAATCTAACCACTAGTTAAACTCGTTCTCTAGAAAATGATATTTTACTAGTCATCCACATGTCAGAGACTTAGTGTTTTCTTAAAATATTACATTACAACATTTAGTTTGCCCACCAAGGGGTCAAATTAGTCCACAATGCCCACAAGTTGGTCCAACATTTCCTTTGCTTGTGGGCTAGAATAGTCAAAGATGAAGAATAGTACACTCTGGAAGCTCAATGTGGTCACTAGTAATTCACTTTGGCTTGAAGATAACTCGACTTCGTCCATAGGATGACTTCTTGACTTTGCAACGACTAGTTTATTGTCCCTTTCTTAACTTCCTTGGTCCACAATACCTCCAGCGTCCAACTTGACCCTTCCAACAACTAGTTTGCTTGACTTTTCCTTAGTAGTAAATTCCACTTGGCCACCTATGCTCTAGATCTCCAACACCTTGATGAAGTTTGCATTTTTTACACCTGGGTTTGTTATAAGCTACCCTGATTTGAAGTGGGTCTTGCTTTAGTTTTCCACATCCTGCCTACCGTTGCTACATCACTACTGCCTTTCCACATCATCATGCCCCACTGGTGGTTCACCAATACCCTGAGGAATCTGAGGATTATGAGTTTTGGGTTTTATTCCTCCTCTTAGGTGGACCAATTCTAATGTAATGCATGTACAAATCTACCCAATGCAACCCTATTCTGTCACCTGGAAACTTGTAGTACATGTTTGACCACCTTTGACTAGTTGTAACTTGCCACTACGTTCTTTGTTTGAATTTTTTTTACATGGCATGTAATCCTTTCATCAAACTAACCAATCTAAGACCAAGTTGACCTTTTTACTTCCGAAACTACTAGCATTGGGAAATGTGAACCACCTCGAGAAACACAAAAAGTTGTTTGTGTGAGACTGCCACGTATGAGAATTGTCTAAAGGATACTGCATCAAATCTAAGGCCACATACAAACTCTATAGACACGTAGCCATATGCTATGACATAGGTGTAGCTTGATGTGTGTTGCACTGGCCCATAGACCGATGATCATCGCAACAAAAGCAAGCTCCGCTAGAACCATGAGTCCTTATATAAGCTTGTCCAAGGCCTTCCAATCCTATCCGGGAAAAAAGGAACAAAATATGAACCCAAAGGGACCGGCCATGGTCCAATTAAACAAGTCTAGGACGCCAAATACAAGGCCTTGCATGGTTTTTACAAGGCTATTAGCTTGTGACCTTAGGCTAAATATGTTTTTACTATAATGTGAAATATGTTGCAAAAATACGTATATACCCCTGTACATGAGGGGTAATAGGAAACAAAAACTATAGGAAGTTAGAAACATCACATGCATCCCATCCTTAAATTGAGACATGTGAACATATCAGGAATCGTTGCTCCCTAACACTCTCTAAACAAGTAACCCTCTAGAGAGCCTCCTATCTAGTGAAATATATGGAATCCTTTTGTGGCTAAAGCGAGTTGCATTCACTTGGCTAGTAGCCAAGGAGGATATCCTCTCATGGTAAACCTTACAAAAAAGAGGTCTACGTCGGCCATCAAAATACAATGGATGCTTTGAAGATAAAGAAGACTCATATCATATTATTTTGCACTATGAAGTTGCATAGGCAATCTTGAATAGTTTGAACAACTTCAATAGAGTTCTAGCCACCTATATTGCTTTGTATTTGAAACTCTTTGAATATTGTCAAAGTCCCTTTGGAAATTAGACTTAAGAAGATATGGGACCTCTCTTTGAATTTCATTCTTTGCTTCAAATCAATAGCAAGAATAGAGATGTCTTTGAATATAGAACCTAGTCAACTAAACAAGTTTGGAATAAAATTAAAAGAGCAATATTAAAAAACAACAAAAACCAAAATCAAAGAAGAACTCAATGATACTTAGTCAAGGGAGGAGATCAATCCCCTAAAACATGCAACTAGAATTAGTAGTATTAGAGAGCCATTAAAGCAAGGCTTCAAAGGAATAATATATGAAGGGGATTCTAAATTACTCATTGATCTTCTTAATGGAAAAAAATCAAAATCACTCATGAGAAAGAGATAGTCGTGTTACATGGATCAATCTATCTCTTGCTAATCTCAAGATAGCAAATTTATCCACGTCTAGAGAAGTACTTCAAGGTAGACAAGTTGCTTACAAACAAGGCCATACATTCCAAGAGGGCCATTGCTTTGTATTTGAAACTCTTTGAATATTGTCAAAGTCCCTTTGGAAATTAAACTTAAAAAGATATGGGACCTCTCTTTGAATTTCATTATTTGCTTCAAATCAATAGCAAGAATAGAGATGTCTTTGAATATAGAACCTGGTCAACTAAACAAGTTTGGAATAAAATTAAAAGAGAAATATTAAAAAGCAACAAAAACCAAAATCAAAGAAGAACTCAATGATACTTAGGCAAGGGCGGAGATCAATCCCCTAAAACATGCAACTAGAATTAGTAGTATTAGAGAGCCATTAAAGCAAGGCTTCAAAGGAATAATATATGAAGGGGATTCTAAATTACTCATTGATTTTCTTAATGGAAAAAAATCAAAATCACTCATGAGAAAGAGATAGTCGTGTTACATGGATCAATCTATCTCTTGCTAATCTCAAGATAGCAAATTTATCCACGTCTAGAGAAGTACTTCAAGGTAGACAAGTTGCTTACAAACAAGGCCATATATTCCAAGAGGGCCATAACTTTTTTTTTGAAAGACCTCACAAATGCAAAATTAAAATATTGGAAACATGTTGAAGTCGTACCCCCTTAGCACACTGAAGTCTCAATTTTTCCTTTTAAACATGTTTAAACCCTTAGCTTTTGGATTTTAAAGGGCCTTAACCTCTAATTTACCTGACTAATGTCCCAATGACAATTTTTCATGTAGATAAGATAGCCATACAATCTCCAACATACAAATTGTACATATGACCTAAAGCCCCTACACAACACCCTAGAAACTAATTGTCAATCATGGGTGGTGTCATCTTCCACCACCTTTTTTTTTCTCAAACTATCTTGTATGCTCTCAACTATGATCAACATGTTTCCACCAACCATCTCCTTCTTGTTGAGCTAATCAAAAATCAGTATAGGTAGTCTATTTTGCTTTCTATTAATTGCTATGAAGGATGCACAATTGTCAATTCAAAGAGGTCAAACATGAACCAGAGCATAATCGGTTGACACTGCCTCATTTCCAAGCAACAGAAATCATCAAATTTTTTCAACGCCCAAGGTTTGTTTGACAATTTCAAGGAGCAACATTGCCCAAATTCTTAATCCAACACTCTTAGAAGGGGATCTTGTAATCATGTCTCCAATGAAATAGTTTTAGACTCTCATGAGAAACTACTAAATTTTTGAAGAGAAAGAATGAGGCAAAAGAACAAGCACATGTTGACGTTATTAGCTCCAACAAGTGCTTTTGCATAGGCTAAATGTCAAGCATGTAGAAGATGTCAAATTTCCTCTTTAGGTGCTTGCTTGAGAGGAGTAAGGGATTATTATGATTTCTTTCCTAAGGTTAACGTAGGAAAAGTACATCAATATTTAATTAATTAATGGTGACTATTAAGCCAAATTTCTAATGAAAAATAATTAAATTATTTAAGTGACTTAGATCTAATCTCTATCGTCGATCTCAAGTGAGGCTTAATATCTAATGCTAGCCATTGATCACTTACGAGCTTAGGATTAGGTATTTGACTTAAAGAATTTATAAAATAAGACTAAGGGAGAGGTGAAAGACACATGATTGAGAGAGCGATTTTCACAAAGAGTGAGAGACTCAAAGACTGAAGTGAAGGGAAAGGTGTGCAGTAAGGAGTTTCCAGGGAAAGACTGAAGTGAAGGGAAAGGTGTGCAGTAAGGAGTTTCCAGGAGTGAAATTGATGAAGCCCAAGTTTGTGGAGAGAGATGCCAAGACTTGGGTGAGAGAGGCTAAATTGTTGGAGCAAGTCCAAATTGTGGAGAAAGGTCGAGTTCCCAGCTAGGTTTGCACAGAGGAAGGGAAGTTGAGTTTCCTAGTGCATAGGGATCGTACAGGTGGAGGCCAATTTTTACAAGAAGAGCCGAGATTTACCAAAGCCAAATATTTTCCAGTGATGCCGAATTTTCTAGTGGGTTGAAATCTAGGTTCAAAGTGTGTTGTATTTTATGAGTATTCTTTGTGGGTCAAGGCCCTAATTTTCCAAATTTAATAAAGTAAAGATTTGCTTGGGAAGGGATTTCTATTGTTCTTGTAGTTGGTTTTCCTATTTTATTTCCTCTACAATTTATTTATGAAAATTTAAAAACTAGTGTAATTAGTTTTCAGCAATTTTCATGATTTTATTTTTAAAATATTTTTGTGGATATAAAATAATTGTTGAGGAAAAATAATCAAACCTGGTATTAAAAGTTAGCATGGTATCAGAGCACTAAAAACTTAGAGGCGGAGATCAAACTGTCACAAGGGTCAACAACAACAAACTATTATTATTCCGAGCAATATATTTTTGGGGGGTTCTGAATATTTTATTTGCAAATTTGCAAGGATGGTTGCAACAGTGTTAAGATTTGAAGATCAATTGGAGGGTGCATCCAACTACAATCCTTGAAAGGAGAGGATATCATAGGTGTTGATGGAGACTGGGATCTGGGAGTTTGCAGATCAACAACTCATCCCTCTTATCGATGTTGCACAACTTGCCATCTTGTTGTCGCTGCGACAAACACCCTCCAAAATTTTGCTTACACTTGAATTTTGGAGCCTACATACGATCTCATGATCTGTCACCTCAAGTTGTTCACGATCACTTCGTGATTGGTTGATACTTTTCTTACGAGATTCTAACTGTCAAAGTCACTTGCTTACACATGTTGGCCTTATCGCAAGTGCATCTCTTTCTTGCAAGCTTAGTAGTCAATGTTTACCTTTGCAGACAAGCATTGCGCAGTCCTTCGTAATAGGCATTGTGCAACTCATAGCTCTAGCGCAACCCCAACCGACAGTGCTTGGGACAATTGCACTACGCAATCCATGTCGACAGTTAGTGCTCAACATTGTTTGATGGTCTTTCTCACTCCTAGTGGTAATTGTACCAGCATTTCAGTGAGTCTCCCCAACGGTCGCTCTTGCGCACCTTTTCCTTTCATGTCGCTTTAGCTTTCGCGACAATCATTTTTGCTTTCTTTCGCTTTCACAAGTGTCGCTTTCGCATTCTCTTTTCTATAACATTTATCGCTTTCACTTTCTTTAGCGTTTGCAAGTGTCATTTTCACATTTTCTTGCTATCGCAAGTGTCGCTTTTAACTGTTTGTACTCTGCATATGTTGCACCTTTGCGCACCACTAGAGGCAGCTCTAGCGCACTCTTCTAATTAGTTGATCATATAAATCACATGAATATGTGCTAGACGCTCTCCCACAGCTTAGCGCACTTTTTGGTTGCAATCAGTGTTTTAAAAAACAGAATCGGTCAGCTACCAGGCCGAGGTAATGACTCGGTAATGACTCTGAATTGGTAATGACTCGGTCGACTCGGTTTCAATGACTCGATTTTTGTAAGAAATACAATAAATATTAATTTTTTTGTACAAAAACATAAATTTAAAGATTTTTATTCATGTTTCCAAACACAAAGCATTACAATATAGATAAGTCACAAAAGACAACATATGATCAAAGTAGGCTCATGAATATATCCATTATATCAAAATTGCACCTAGTGCACTGTCCAATACAGGATGATGATATAGAGATCAAATCAAAAAACATAACCAATGTCACTAACATCATGTCATCAAGGTACATAGAGGGATTGGTGCTCTTGATTAAATACGAGTTCCATACCCTAATACATGACCAAATTCGATGGAAACATTGCAATAACCCAATCCTGAAATCTTGAAAAACTGATAAGTCTGCTGGATTTTGAATGAGATCTAAAATTCTACTTTCTCCATATGAAATCCAATGAGGTTGGAACCACTCTCAAACATCCTGAGTCATTTCATGGTAATGTTAAAAATTTAAGTAAAAGTGAATCACTTTTACTTTAAGAATTTAACATTACCATGAAGCTGCTCCAAAAACCAACTCCACAACTCTTCAGAAAACCTCAAACAAACCTAACAACAGAATTAAATTCGGTTTCAAGTCCATAAAAATCGATTTTTTGGGCTCACCGACCGGCGGAATTGGCTCGGCCGAGTTAACTCGGACCAGGCCTGGTCGGCCGGTTTGTTACCGAGCCGGCCAAGCCGGTACAAAAACCGGCCGGCTCGGTAACAAACCGGCCAACTGGCCGTTTCTTGTGCCTGGTCGGACCGGCAAGCCTAATGGCTCGGTCGACCAAGCCTGGTCCGATTTGAATCGACCGTTTTTTAAAACTAAGGTTGCAATCGACACTTGTGTCATAAATTATATTATGAGTGTCGCAATTCTCTCTCCAAGTCAATCTTCCACTGCACACTATGTAGTCTCAATCAATAGTCAGGCCTCACTGCCTCCTTGACCTGCACAATTGCGCAATCACTTAGCTCAGTATTCCCTGAACTGTGCATTGCCGAATCATAGTGAACGAGCCTGCCTCACTGCATCCCTCAACTGCGCAGTTTTGTCTTCCAATCCCTTAGCCACTACGCATTGCGCAATCACAATGACTAGACCTCCATCATTGCCTTCTGGAATTTCACACTGCGCTATCCCTGAGCCTCCTCCTCAGTCTTGCACTTTGTCCCAGGTTCAATCAGTGAATTGCATGAAGAGTAAGATAGATTAGGAGATTTCCAAATTGATGTCGTCTTGTCATGAGTAGACTTCATCTGCAAGTGAACCATCCCAACATGGCAAGGTGATGCTCAAGGGAAGTGATCATGGAGAGGTTACAAGAAGGCACTTGTGAAGAAGAAGCAAAAGAGGAACCATCATGAAGACATGAAGACATGAAGAAATCCTGGACCGTGATAGAATGGTGGCATCTCATGCTGACTTGGAAGGTTCTGATACTTATCCAGAACCTTAGGAGGATGAAGATGAAGAACAAGCAAAGATCTATCATGAAGAATTCCAAGTCATAGCAACAAGGAGAAGAGTTTGGCATTTATGAAATAAAGCCTTATGTCATTGTCGCCAAGTCATGGCTTCTCAAAGTGTCATTACAAATTCATACGTGTCAAAATATTTTGCCACATCATTTATGGAATTGTAATTATGTAGTTTCCAAAAAAGAAATGAGAAAATGTAAAATGTGTGGAAGCCCAAGGGTCCCACATGGAATATGAAGAGTCACCAGAAAGTCCTAGGATCATTAGAAGCTCAAAGGTCATATAGGAATTTGAAAAGTCATAGAAGAAGCTCAAGGGTCATGAGGGAAGTCAAGAATCACATGGGAGGTGGAGAATCACCTCATTTGTTATAAATACACCCTCATAGATCAAGAGAAAGGACTTGGGACTTTTCACCCTGGCTTCTCTAGCTTGGAATAGGAGAGAAGATCTTTCTTTGGAGGAGCAAGTAGTGACTTAATGTTCCACTAATGGGGCTAGTGTGGCAGCATTGTAATTTTGTATCTTGGGACTTTCGCTTAATATATGAAGCTCTTAGAGCCAACGCATTTTCATGCATATGTCATGAATAATTGTGAGACTATTCTTTCATTGTTTGCAATGTATGTTTATGTTAACACATACAAATTAAAATAAACTATTTTGTTGGACTCAGTATGCACATTGTTGAATGTGTGTTGTTACTTGATTTTATGATCATTGTTATCTTTTGAACTACTTTGCAGGTTAGTTAACGATTCTTTCCATGCTCGTGTGTCTCTTTTAGGATATTACTATTACTTTTCTTCTAGAGGCTCACTGTCTTTTCCCTTCTGTGAAAGCACCTTATATACATTGCAATTGTATGTCTCACAGTGTCAACTTACTTGTTTGATTCAAAGATTGTTTGCATAATTTCTTATGTTGAAAATTGCAGCTAAGGAAAATTCCTACGAATAATGGCAACTGGCCTTATTTTCTGGTTGGGGCTCCTACTCCAAACAATGTGAGGTCTAATTGGGACTTCATACCGGGGAAACCCCCTTAGTTGACAAATTTCCAACACCGTCAACACATCCATAACCAAAAGGATGTGAAAGCCAAAAAAAACCATTCTGGATGGGGTGAAGGATTATGTGGTCCCTCGTATTTCCAAAAAAAAAACTACCAGGGAAATCTAGGAGGCTCTCACTAAGTTATATCAAAGTGACAATGCAAACAAGAAAATGGTGTTGAAGGAGAAGTTGAGAAACACTAGGATGTCCAAGTCAGATATGGTTGCTACATATATCATCGAGATCACACAGATCCAAGACGAGTTAGCTATAAGTGGGGAGTTCGTGACTAATGTAGAGTTGGGGAGGGCAACCCTAAATTGCTTTTCCAAGCTATGAGCATCCTTTGTCAAAGGGATCATAGCACGTGAGCACTTACATAATTGGGAGAGGTTATGGGATGACTTCATGTAGGAGGATATTTGAGGAGTTTCTTCATGGGAGCCACTCTAAGGGTCATGATGAGAACCTTGCCCTTGCGATTAAGGAACAGTAAATGCAAGAAGAGTATGGGAAGAAAAAATACCTCAGGAGCTGGAGAGAAGAAGGACATGAGCAAAATCAAGTGCTTTGTGTGAAAAATTCAATTCTGAATTTCTACTGCAGTTATAGATTTATTTCACCTACTTATTTCCACAATAAGTTATTTACGAAAACCCTTGTAGTAAAGTTCAAAATAAATACTACTACAATTATCGTCAAGTACATATAAAGAAAAGAACAGTAAAATGCAAGCACAAGAACCAATCACACTGACACAGTTATTTTTGGACAATTGTCTCCGAAAAAACCCAATGTGAGAAAATCGGTGCAGCAGATGAGGGTTTATATATTAATCTTCAGCTGGAATTCTTTACAAGAAAAGACTGGCAGAAATAACTGAGAAACTTCTTGAGATACACCTGAGATAAATTTTCTCCGAACCTCCGAAGAATTCCCGACACTTGAGGGACTCAATGGCCCTCCCTACGTCACTTTGCGTCACTCTTGCGTATCTCTTTGCACAGAGCCAGCGTGAGACTGCATGAGGCCTCTGCGTTTCTCCTGAGTGCTGCCTCTCTGCCCTCCTGCATCCTTTCCTTGAGCCCTAACACTGTTGATGCCCTCTACTTCCTTTGCCCCGCAAATCTCCCTCTAAAATCGAATTCTCTTCCTTCATAATCGACTTCCCTCAAGTTGTTGAATGTTTGTCTAGCTTGCTTTCCAAATGACCCTCAAGCCTTCCTTTATAATCATCTCATCGATGAATCAACAACCCAGATTAGAAATCTAATCAATGGCTAAGATTAAAACTTTACTTGATCTTCATTCTCTAGAAGATTCACACTATGTTTTATTAATACCTATTAATTATTTAATTTCCCTAAGTTTAGTCTTAGAGTCTCCATTAAAATAATTAATTATTTTAATAAAACATGAACCGAGTGGAATTTCCACAAACGATTTATGAGTTCTTTGGAATACTAGTGTCTAAGCCTCCTCACCAAATTTAAAACTTAGATTACTTTTTGATGCTACAAAAATTAACACTCCGTCTTAGCGAGGAAAGTGTTTTAGCAATTTTCCTGCTGCATACTGCTCTGACCCTGAAGCATCCTCTGCGCTTCTGATGCTTGGCTACTGCTACCACTCATCTGTTGTGTTGTTGCCTTCTATACTGTTGCCCATGAAATTGCCACTGTCACTGCCTCATCTGTATTGCATCTCCCTCTTAATTCTGCATATGTCCATTTATGCTACTGAAATGGATTCTTGATCATCCCCATCTTCTCTCTCAAGTAGACAAACTTTGTCTTTCCTAGAGCTTTGGTGAGGATGTCTGCCACATGTTCTCCTGTTGGAGTGTACTGCAATTGTACAGCTCCCCGCTGGACACAATCTCTGATGAAATGACACCTGATGTCAATGTGCTTCGACCGATCATGAAACACAGGATTTTCAAAGAGCTTGATGCAACTCTGATTATCACATAGAATGTAGGTCGCTTCCATCTTTTCCTTAAGTAGATTCACAAGTAACTTCCTAAGCCATATGGCTTCACATGAAGTCGTGCTTGCTGCCATATATTCTGCCTCAGCTAAGCTCATTGCCACGGATTTTTGTTTACTGCAGCACCAGGAAGTCATTCCTGATCCAACACTGAAGCAGTATCCACTGGTACTCTTCCAATCTATTGGGCTTCCAGCCCAATCTGCGTCAGTGAACCCACTCAATATGATGTCAATGCCACAGGTGTATCTCAATCCAAGCTCGACTGTTCCCTGCAGATATCTGAGAACATGCTTGGTTGTTGCCCAATGTGCCCTCCTTGGTTCCACCATGAACTGACTGAGGGTGTTGACAGCATAACAAATGTCTGGCCTAGTGTTGACCAAAAACATCAGGAACCCTATGAGCTGCCTATACAAGGTAGGATCAGCCTCATCATCTTTGGAAGTATCAATCTTCTTCCAGTTGGTGATCATTGGTGTAGCCATGGGTTTACAGTCTTCCATCTTGAACCTCTTCAAGATTTTTGAAGCATATCTCCCTTAACCAAGGAAGATCTCACCCTTCTGCTACCAAACTTCCAACCCCAGAAAATAATGCATCAGCCCCAGATTCTTCATGTCAAATTCTGCATCTAAATTCTCCTTGCAGTCCTTGATGAGCTTAGATGGTCCTGTTAGGAATAGATCATCTACGTACAGCACCAATATCAGAGGCCCATCCCCTACTCTCAAATAGTAGAGATTAGGATCTGCGTCACTCTTGACAAATCCCATCTTCTGCAAGTAGCCATCAATTCGACCATACCAAGCTCTAGGGGCTTGCTTAAGTCCATACAAGGCTTTCTTAGCCTACACACATGAGTCCTTTGCTCATTCGTCTTAAAGCCCTCCGATTGTTCGATATATACTTCTTTTGTCACCCCATTCAAGAATGCAGTCTTCGCGTCCATTTGATGAATCTCCCATCCCATCTGCGCAGCAAGGGATATCACGGATCTAATATAGTATATCTGGCAACTGGGGCGAAGGTCTCTTCATAGTCTATCCCTTCCTTCTGAGCATACCCCTTTGCCACAAACCTGGCTTCAAATTTTTCTACGCAGCCATCTGCAGCATATTTGATCTTGTAGATCCATCTCGAACCCACAACTGATCTGTCTTAAGGCCTACGAAACACCTCCCAGACATCATTTGTCATGATGGAACTGTACTCTTCTACTATTGTATCGACCCACACTTGACGCTGAACTGCCTCCTGAAAACTAGAGGGTTCCCCAACTTGGGCTACCAAGGCATGGTATCTGTCTGATTGTCTGCACTGCCTCGTCTCATTTCTAGGGGCTCTAACAAACTCCTCTGCATCCCTCAAAACTTGTCGTAATTCCCTACTCGTCCTACCACTGGTAGTGGGTGGCTCTACCTACTACCCCTCCTGCAAATCTTCTGGAGATGAATCCCTTGGATCCTTCTGCCTTGGAGAAGCATTCGGGCTATCCTCTACTGGTCGTAGCGGTTGGACCAGTGGGTCATTTTCAGACTGCATTACTAAAGGCATCTCTTGGGATTTTCTGAAATCTCTTTCCTCCATGAACTTTACATCCCGCCACACTACAACCTTCCTCCTGCCAGGAATGTAGATTCTGTAAGCCTTAGCATTTTCACTGTCTCCCACCAGATACCCCTTTTCGGCAGTCTTATCTAATTTCTTCCTCTTCTCTTCGGGTACATGGCAGTATGCCACACTACCAAAGATCCTGAAGTGGCTTACTTCTGGCTTCTGGCCATTGAAGACACTTTTTGGAGTGATCTTACCCAATGCATTGTGAGGAACCCTATTCTGAACCAATGTTGCGAACATCGGCATCGGGATAAAATCGACAAGGGTCCGGAAAACCAAAAAATCGTAAAAATCGAGAAAATATCGGTAAAAAATGGGCAAACATCATCAAAATTAAGATACCATAAAAAAATCTTTAAAAATTGGTAAACATCAACTAAGCCAAAAAATCGTGATTTCGAGATAAAATCAGGATGTTATCAAGATGTTCGCAACACTGTTCTGAACATATACAGTTGTGTTACAAGCTTCAGCCCACAGAAATTTGGGCATGTCTTGATCATACAGCATTGCCCTTACAGCCTCCACAATAGTTCTATTCTTCCTTTCTGCAACCCCATTCTGCTTCGGATTATATGGAGCAATCCACTCTCTTATGATGCCTTCCCTTGTGCAAAATTTTGTGAAGTCTTTATCAATATATTCTCTACCATTATTTGATCGCAGTATCTTCATCCGCTTTCCTATCAGGTTCTCAACCAGAGCTTTAAACTCCTTGAATTGATCAAAGACTTCGTCCTTGGTCTTCAAAAAGTAGATCCAAATTTTCCTGGAATGGTCATCAATGAAGGTGACGAAATACTCGGCACCACTAAGAGCTCTAGGGGACATTGGTCCGCAGGTGTCTGAGTGTATCAATCCCAACACACTCTTAGCCCTATTTTTGCTCCTGGGGTAGGTTGCCTTAGCGTACTTCCCTAGTACGAACCCTCTACAAACGTCATCTCGTTTGGTGCTCAAATCTGGAACTCTTGTGATCGTCTTCTTGAGAATTCTCAACGCCCCATGCCGTAAGTGTCCCATTCTCCTGTTCCATAGCTCATTCAAATCCTTCTCATCACAGTTGCCTATCAGTGCCACTGGAGATTCGAGCTGCAACTTATACAGTTTATTGCTCCCGACTCTTATTTGTGCCTTCTTCTTCCAACTCGAGTGTTTGACATATGAAGTAGACGTCATAGCCCTTGTTTTGTAGCTGAGACACTGAGAGTAAGTTCATCCCCAAACCAGGCACATGTAGCACATTGGTGGCTCGAAGCTTATTTCCAGCTTCAGTTTGAAACACTACGGTACCTCTCCCAACAGGGGTACACTTCGCCTTATTTCCCATGGTGATCTAAAAATTCATCTGCTCTTCCTAGTAGCTTGAGAAGCATTCTCGTACTCCTGTCATATGTGCAGAAGCTCCACTATCAATATACCAGCCATCTGGAGAAGTAGACCTTGATACGCAAGAAAATTCTTCTTCCAGTCTAGAGGCCAATCCAGAGATGTCGTGATCCCTCTGTTCTTCCATGCTTTCCCTTTTCTCTGGAGAGTTGCGTGTGTTGATTTTATAGCATCAAGAAGTGTTCCAAGTCTCATTTTGTGGAGAGACTTGGACAACAGTTATCCAGAGAACCCATAAATCGTTTGTGGAAATTCCACTCGGATCTTGCTTTATTAAAAAGTAATAATTATTTTAATGTGGTCCCTAAGTCTAAACTTAGGAAAATTAAATAATTAAAGGGTATTAGTAAAGCAGAGTGTGAATCTTCTAGAAAATGAAGATCAAGTCATCTTTTAATCTAAGACATTGATTAAAGATATAATCTTGGTCATTGATTCATCAACGAGAAGACTATAAGAGGAGGCTTGAGGGTCATTTGGAAAGTAAGTTGCGCACATTCTCAGTACCCGAAGTGTTGTAAAATGTAACTAGGTCAGTCTTCATGTTGACTATGTAATTATGAAAAGAAGGAGACAAAGATAATAAAATGTATTTTGTTGTACTTGCTTCATGGGTTTCATGAGCAAGATTTTATTAAGTAGATAGACTTCTTCTTGATGTCTATTAGGTTCTTGTTTTCTAGGTATAAATAGGATTAAGTGTCAAAATCATGAAGGATCTAGTTCAGATGGATATGCTCCTAGACCCTGTAAAGAAGCTCTCAACAGCCCTCCAAAAGTGTTGGAAGACAAGCTCCAAATATAGCGAAAACAACCTACAACAATGTTGGAATATATGTGAAGTAATGCCTCATAAAATGTCGGAGAAAATAATCTACAAGTCGGCCTAAATTACAAGTTATAAAGTCGGCCTAAATATCAGCTGATTGGTTGGCCTAATCGCTGGATCAGTCACCTATATATATGACTGTCTTGCGGCTCATTTGGAGGAGCAAGCAATGCGGATTCATCTGAAATAAAAGGTACAGGATTGCGGAAGGTACAGAGGGTGCAGATTGCGGAAGTCATTGAGGGGTACAAATTGCGGAAGTGACTGAAAGGTACAGATTGCGGAAATGACTGAAGGTACAGTTTGCGGATAGGTACAATAAGGTACAGGATTGGTGCAACAGATTGCGGAAGGTGCAGGAAGGTTACAGTAAGAACATCTCTGAGTTTAAAGTATCTGAGGAAAGAATTTGTCAAAGTCAAGACTGTGATCTAAAGGTCGTAGAAAGTGAGGAAGGTAAATCAGAGATTTACCTTCCTAACTACATTTCAAGGAATTCAGTTACAAGTGAAAATAATTCTGTCTCTACATTTAACTGAGTACTTTGATAATAGACTTAATGAAAGATTAACTAAGCTAAAGAAGAAAATACATAAGTAAGCTCTCAAGTAATTATCATGAAGAGAATTGTATTAACCTACAGCCCTACAAATTCTCAACACGAAGGAAATCAATTCTGAGGTAAGAGAATTCGATTTCAATTGGTGAGTTTGTAGAGGCGGGGTTGCAGAGACAGAAAAAGGAGGGAGAAGTCAGTAGACAGAGAAGCAGAAAGGCAGAAGATTGAAGGGAGGCAGTGTTGAGCAGTAGCACTAAGTCCTCCACATAAACTTACGCAGTCCAGGGAGGGATTGCGCAGAGAGGCTACGCAAAGTGATGCAGAGGGTGCAAGAGGTCATCTCGCGTGTCGGGATTTCTTCCGGATTGTCAGAAAAAATCACATCAAGTATATGCTATTTTATTTTGCTTGTCAAGACTTCTGTAAAGGATCTTTTCACTGTTGAAGATAAATACAAACCCTCATCTGCTGCATCGGTTTTCCCACATTGGGTTTTTCCGGGGACAACTGTCCAAAAATAATTGTGTTCATGTGGTTGTTTCTATTGTGCTATATGCGTTATTTTTGTTCTTCTGCTTTTGATTAGAGTGAAGTACTGCAGCTGTATTTATTTCAAAATTTACTGAAGCATCTGTAAATAACTTGTCAAATAAGTAAGAGAAATAAATCGAATACTGTAGTAATAATTTTCATAAGTGAAAATTTCATATGGTATCAGAGCTAAAGGCAAAAGACAGAAAAGAGGGTTATGCAATGGAAAGACCCTCCGGTAGTAACACAGCTCAGAAGGACTTACGCAGTTCCTCAGGGCACATACATAAACAGAGGGAGCATGACATATTTGTTCTGGCATCCAGACTAGAGGAGGATTTCGCTTGTGTGTCAAGCATGGCCTCTTCAGGAGTTTGGTACATTGACAGTGGACCATCTGCTCATATGACGAGAGTTCGAGAATGTTTTTCAAGCTACCAAGAAGAGTAGATGAATTTCCAGATCACAATGGGAAACAAGGCAAAATGTACCCCCGTTGGGAGAGGTAACATAATATTTCAGATGGAAGTTGGCAATAAGATTCGGGCTACAAACGTTCTGCATGTGCCAAGTTTGGGGATGAATTTACTCTCCATGTCTCAGCTCCAAAACAAAGGTTATGACGTATACTTTATTGGAAATAAAGTTTATGTCAAACACCCTAGCTGGAAAAGAAAGGCACAAATCGAAGTAATGAGCCATAATTTATATAAACTCCAGCTTGAGTCCCCAATGGCACTAATCGACAATACAGACGAAAGGGATCTAAATGAATTCTGGCACAGAAGGATGGGGCATTTACATCATGGAGCCTTGAAGATTCTCAAGAAGACTGTCATCGGAGCTCCAGAACTCAGCACAAGGAAAGATGAGGTCTGCGGGGGGTGTGTACTAGGGAAGTATGCCAAGGTAGCATTTCCAAGAAGCAGCGGTAGGGCCAAGAGCGTATTGGAGTTGATACACTCATTTGCGATCCAATGTCCACAACTGCTCTCATTGGTGCAAATTAATTTGCTACCTTCATTGATGACCATTCCAGGAAAACTTGGATCTACTTTTTCAGTGCCACTTCATCAGAGACTATGTCCAACGGGGAGTTGTACAGTTGAGGTACACTCCTACAAGAGAACAGGTGGCAGATATCCTCACCAAGGCTTTGAGTAAGGTCAAGTTTACTTACTTCAGAGAGAAGATGAGGATGGTCGAGAACCCTTTGCAATAGAGGAATGGATGGTCTACAGAGACAGAGGGAGTTGTAGTATGGATGAGGCAGTGGCAGAGATAGTGTCACAAGAAGCAGTATAGAGTGCAGCAGCGCAGAGATGATGGGCAGTAGCTAGGACAACGGCAGCGCAGCAGCTGCTTTAGAATCAGAGCAGTACAGTCAGTACCTTGCTTGAACACTTTCCTTGCTAAGAGGGAGTGTTGATTTTATAGCATCGGGAAGTGTTCCAGGCCTCAAATTTTGTGGAGAGACTTGGACAGCAGTTATCCAGAGAACCCATAATCATTTGTGGAAATTCCACTGAGGTCTTGCTTTATTAAAAAAAATTAATTATTTTAATGTGGTCCCTAAGTCTAAACTTAGTGAAATTAAATAATTAAAGGGTATTAATAAAGCAGAGTGTGAATCTTCTAAAGAACGAAGATCAAGTCATCTTTTAATCTAAGCCATTGATTAAAGATATAATCTTGGTCGTTGATTCATTAGCGAGAAGACTATAAGAGGAGGCTTGAGGGTCATTTGTAAAGTAAGTCGAGCTCATTCTCAGTTACCGAAAGGAAATCGATTCTGAAGTAAGAAAATTCGATTTCAGTGGGTGAGTTTGTAGAGACGGGGTTGCAGAGACAGAAAAAGGAGAGAGAAGTCAGCAGACAAAGACGCAGAAAGGCAAAAGGTTGAAGGGGAGGCAGTGTTGAGTAGCAGCACTAAGCCCTCCACACAGACTTACGCAATCCAGGGAGGGACTGCACAGAGAGGCTACGCAGAGGGTGCAGGAGCAGTGTTGCTGGGAAGCATCCCCCCCCCGCGACCCCGCTCCCAAAACGTGCTCCATTCGGGAGCGTTTTGGGAGCGCATCGAGAGCGCGCTCCTGAAAATGCTCCTGAAAAAGCTCCCGCACACTCTCGACGCTGAAAAAACGCTCCTTAGTTTCTAGGGAGCGCTCGAGAGCGAATGCTCCCCGAGCGCTCCCTCCATTAAAAAAACGATTCGGGAGTGTTTTTTAAATGGAGAGCGAAAGCTCCCCAGCAAAAAAACGTTAGCCATGCGCGGAAAAATTTGACAACGAGTTTTTGGGAGGGAAAGAGGGAGGGAAAGGGGGGAGGCATAATAAAAAGCCCTCCCTCTCCTCATTTGTCTATTGTTTGTTCAAGAGGAGAGGAGAGAGCAAGGAGAGATCAAGAAGAGCAAGAGGAGAGGAGAGAGCAAAGAGAGAGCAAGAAGAGCAAGAGGAGAGAGGAGAGGAGAGAGCAAGAGAGCAAGAGAGCAAGAGGAGAGAGAAAGGAGCTTGGAGCTTGGAGAAAGCAAGGAGGATTGAAGGACAAAGAGGTAGGACTCTCTAATCTAGTTTTTTTTTCTATGTTGCATTTTTAAGTTGTTCAAAAATGAAAACTTGAATTTTTTTCTCTATGTTGCATTTTAATGTGTTGAAAAGTGAAAAATTGAATTGTTTTTTTCTATGTTGCATTTTTTCCTATTCCCATTTGGCATTCCTCCATTTTTTTGCAAGCTAAAAACTTGAAACTTGAAACTTGAAACATCATGGCTATATGGCTTGGGGTTTTCTTCATGTTGGTTCCTTTCTTTGTTATTATGGTGTTAGAGAGTAGAAGAAAGAGGCCCATTCCAGAAGAGGAGGATGAAGAAGTCGGTTATAGTGGATTTGACGAAAATCCTGAAGAGGAGTATGCTGAGGAGGAAGGGGAGAGTGGAGAACATGAGAGCACAGAGACACTAACTAAACATGACCAAACAACATTATGGAAATATGTTCATAGGCAGGAAGGAGGGAAAGGGGGTGGAACCACTAAATTTCTTTGGCCCCATTGCAATAAATAATACACAAGTTCATACACCCATGCCAGAAGGCACCTTTGTGGGAAAATGCCATGGGATGGAGATAAAAATATAGGAATCAAAATTTGTTGTGTCAGCAACAGATAGAGAGAAATATAGAAAGGAAGAGGAGGTTGCCCAACACAAATCTAAAAGATCTAGGGGTTTCATTGAATCTTATGCACCATCAGGTCCATCACATCATGGAAAAAGAAGTCCATCAACTTCCACCCATGGCAGTGCATATGGAGGCCCACCTGGACCAAACATCTCTTTAAGGCGTAGAACCATATCCGATTTCCTTGACGAAGGGTCTAGGAGTGATCTGGATTCAAAAAAATTCCGGTTTCTCTATGCATGTGGGGTACCATTCAATGTTCTTCGTTCACCTTATTGGCATGAAATGGTTTCTGCCATTAATGATGCCCCCAAAGGATACAAGAGCCCTGGGTATGACAAGGCCAGAACCATGGGACTTGATCATGAAAAAGCAAAAATAACTCATTCTTTGAGTAGAATGACAAGTTCTTGGAATGAGCATGGGGTGTCCATTGTGTATTTGATGGATGGACAAATGTAAAAGGAAAGCCATTGATAAGTGTTCTTGTTGTGTCTGTTAATGGTGCAATATTCCTTTTAGCATATGATTATTCAAATAAGTTCAAGACCGGTTAACATTGCCGAACCATTACTTGAAACAATTGAACGTATTGGGCCATACAATGTCATCCAAGTCATCATTGATAATGCTGCTAATTGTAAGGCAATAGGAGCAATTATAGAGGATAAATACCCCATCATATTTTGGTCTGGGTGTTTGGTTCACGCAATGAACCTTTTGATGCATGATATAATTAAAAACAAACAACCTCAATATAGATGGCTTGGTGATTTGTACAAGAGAGGTAAAAAATGATAAAATTTATTACAAATCATAGCAATACCCATGGGCTTTTCCGTACTCACTCAAGATTGGAGTTGTTAAAGATAGAAAAGACTAGATTTGCTAGCTATTACCTCACCTTCAGGCACCTTTTGAAGGTAAGAGAATCATTGCCAGCCATGGTATCAAGTCCACACTGGCAGGTATTAAAGGACAGGGCAGCAACAATAGTTGACAGGCAAGGTTTTGAACAGGTGGAGGAGATCGCTCTTGATCCTTTGTTATGGACACGTGTGAGGGAAATTTTCAATTTCACCAAGCCCATTTATCACATGGTTCTCTTTTCAAATACAGACAAACCAGTGATTGGGGAGGTGTATGAGCAGATGGATAGCATGTTGGGGCACATAAAAGATGTTGTTAAGGAAAATGATCCCAACTTGTATTCAATGTTTCACGACTGTGTGTGCACGGTGGAATAAATGTTCCACTACATGCCTTGGCATATATCCTTATGCCAAAATACTACTCTCCATCTTGGTTGGGCCAACCTGCAACTGGAGGTGGGGTTAGGATCAAACCTCACATAGATCCAAAGGTACAATAGGGATACATGAAAGCATTAGACAAGTTGGTCCCCGACAGGGAGGAGTGTGCTAAATTGCCCTTTGAATTAAGCAGATACTTCAGTTGCACTAGTAACTTTGGTTCTTTCCATTCAATGGAAAATAGAGACAGGTTTGATGCTCTCACATGGTGGGAAGCATATGGCGGCATGGGACTTTTACGAAAGTTGGCAAAAAAAGTTCTCACAAGTTGTAAATACTTCTTCTATAGAGAGGTGTTGGAGCACCTACAGCTTCATCCATAATGTGAGAAGAAACAAGCTGAATGAAAACCAAGCAGAAAGCTTGGTTTATGTGCACTACAACTTGAGGTTGTTGAGTCATTATTGTGATCGGGCTTATGAGGATCAATCATATAAAGTTTGGGGCAACAACCCAGAGGACGATAATTTAGAGGATGGCACTATACATCTGGAAGAATTGGAAGCAAAACTTTTGAGGGATGAGGATGAAGCAACAGCAAGCATGCCACCGCCACACCCAAGGCCAGTCCCACCATCTAGTAGCAGTGCGGGTGCCAATGCCAGTGTTCGAGTTCCAGCTATTGTTCCTTTGCAGATACAGCCTCCACCTACATCCTCACGTGGCCCTCTGCCTTCTAGTTATGGTCGTGGTACTTAGGAGACTACTAGAAGACCACCGTTGCCCTCATGGTTCTCACAAATTAGACATTTCCCGTGGGCGTGGCAAGGGGCCAGCCAATAGATCAAATAGATTTACAGTTTACTAGTCTTTTCTATTTTCTAGTAGTTTTTAACTTTTTATAACTGTTGAACAGTTGAAACTTGACTCTTTCATATTTATTATGATAATTTTTGTAAACAATATATGACAATTTAAGTTTGAAGTTTGAATTTGAAAGGTGAAACTTTGAAGTTGGCATATATAAGTTTATAAGTCATTATGAATTATGAATATGATGCTTCATGAAAGTTGAAATTTGTTTCATTTCGTTTCGTTTTATAACATTTCATTTCATGTTAAATATTCTTTGTTGTAATGGTTATCGGTTACATTTAGCTTACAAGTACAACTAAGGTGATCAATGAATCAATGATGATAAATGTTATATATAGAATTTTGAAATCAATGAATCAATGATGATAAATGTTATAAATTGAATTTTGAAAGCTTGAAACTTTAAGATTGATGAATCCTGAGACTCAAGAGTCTATATGTTGTATGTTTCTAACTTGTGGGCGTGGCTGATGAAGATTATAACTTTTAGATGATTGATGTTATATGGTTCAATCTATGTTTTTATGTTTTTTATGTCTAATTCATCATTGTACATGCTTTTGTTGACATGTATGCATCAAAATATAAAAATACATATATATATTTTAAAAAAACTCTCCCGGATCGGGAGCTTTTGAAAATGGCGCTCCCGCTCCCCGCTTTCGCTCCCGCTCCCAAGTAACCTTGTGCAAGAGGTCATCTTGTGTGTCGGGATTTCTTCCAGATTGTCCGGAAAAATCACATCAGGTGTATGCTATTTTATTTTTCTCGTCAAGACTTCTGTAAAAGATCTTTTCACTGTTGAAGATAAATACAAACCCTCATGTGTTGCACTGGTTTCCCCACATTGGGTTTTTTCGGGGACAATTGTCCAAAAATAACTGTGTTCATGTAGTTGTTTCTATTGTGTTATATGCGTTATTTTTGTTCTTCTGCTTTTGATTAGAGTGAAGTACTACAACTGTATTTATTTCAAAATTTACAGAAGCATCTATAAATAACTTATCAAATAAGTAGGAGAAATAAATCGAACACTGCAATAATAATTTTCATAAGTGAAAATTTCATAGCGTGAACCGTTTCGAGTTGTTGTTGCAATAGCTTCTAGACTTTGTTCTTATTGCAGAGTCTCCAATCGTGTCACGCATCTCAGCTCTGATACCATGTGAAAATTTCAATTCCAAATTTCTACTGCAGTTATAGATTTATTTCTCCTACTTATTTCCATAATAAGTTATTTACGAAAACCCTTACAGTAAATTTTGAAATAAATACTATTACAGTTATCAGTCAAGTACATATAGAGAATAGAATAGTAAAATGCAAGCACAAGAACCAATCACACCAACAATTATTTTTTGACAATTGTCCCTGGAAAAACCCAATGTGGGAAAACCGGTCCAGCAGAAGAGGGTTTATATATTAATCTTCGGCAGGAATTCTTTGCAAGAAAAGATTTGCGGAAATAATTGAGAAACTTCTTGAGATACACCTGAGAAAAATTTTCTCCGGACCTCTAGAGAATTCCCAACACTTAAGGGACTCACTGGCCCTCCCTGCGTCACTCTGAGTATCTCTCTGCGTAGAGCCAGCGTGAGACTGCGTGAGGCCTCTGCACTGCGAGTGTTGCCTCTCTGCCCTTCGGCGTCCTTTCCTTGAGCCCTAACACTGCTGATGACCTCTGCTTCCTCTGCCCTACAAATCTTCCTCTTAAATCAAATAATCTTCCTTCAGAATCAACTTCCCTCGGGTTGTTGAATGTTTGCTCAGCTTACTTTCCAAATGACCCTCAAGCCTTCTTTTATAATCTTCTCATTGATGAATCAACGGCCCAGATTAGAAGTCTAATCAATGGCTAAGATTAAAATTTGACTTGATCTTCATTATCTAGAAGATTCACACTATGTTTTATTAATAACCATTAATTATTTAATTTCTCAAAGTTTAGACTTAGGGTCTCCATTAAAATAATTAATTATTTTAATAAAACATGAACAAAGTGGAATTTCCACAAACGGTTTCTGGGTTCTTTCGAATACTAGTGTCTAAGCCTCCTCACCAAATTTGAGACTTGGATCACTTTCTGATGCTACAAAGATCAACACTTTGCATGTCGCAAATTTGGCCACTATGCAGGCCAATGTTTGAACAAGAAGAAGGGCAAGGAGATGACTCAGATAGAAGCTTTAACAGATACATAAGTAAGCGAATTTTCCAAGAAATTCAAGAAGGAACTCTCACTTGTATCTTGCCTTTCTCGCACCATAGCTAAGGGTGTGTGGTTCATGGATAGTGGTGCTTCTCATCACATGACAAGATAACGTGATTTATTCATCGGTGTTTCAAAGGTAAACATAGAGCCACATGTCGAGCTTGGCAACAATGCCAGGCGTCCAATAGAGGGAATTGGTACCATCTAGTTTCAAGTAGAATCAGGGGAGCCTTTGGAGGTGATAGAGGTATTGTTTGTTCTTGGATTGACCAAGAACTTTCTAGCAGTTTTAGTCATGGAGGACAAGGGGTGTGAGGTGTTCTTTAAAGATGGACAAGTATTTTTCATGTTGAGAGATTCCAATTCGGGCACAGGTTGAGCGATTGGGAGGAGAGAAAGGAACTTGAGTGATTGGGAGGAAGGAAAGGAACCTATATATGTTGAGGGGTCAGCCAGTACAAGCATTGGTTCATGATAGTGACAACTTGTGCGAGTTACAACACAAGAGGATGGCACATTTGCATCATAGGGATTTACCTGTTTTGCAAAAGATTGTCACTAATCTTTCGGAGTCCAACGTGGAGTAGCAAGGTCTTTGCAAAGAATGTGCTTTGGGAAAGTATGCCAAGACTACTTTCCTAAGCAGGATTTTGGGTCTAAAGGGTTGTTGGATCTAGTACAATCAGACGTGGGGGGTCCTATATCAATGGGGTCCTTGAGTGCGCACAACTATTATGTGACATTTATAGATGATTGTTCTAGGACGTGGATCTGCTTCATGAATGTTAATTTTCCATAGAGCTACATTGTTCTTTGCTTTGATAGATGCATTTCTTCAATATCTTGTTAAGTTCACCCCAAATCATTATATCATTATACAGATCTATATTATTAACCATCAGTATATGCAACTATGTAGAAAGAACAACATCATCATCATCATCTAAGCAGCAGAACGTAAAGGAACAAAGGAAGAGAAGCATGAACACATAGAGACACCCGGATTGGTCCGAGACTAGGGCAAAACTCAATATGGGGAAAACCCTTGAAAATTCTTCTTCTTAGATCGTCATCAAATGATTCAGCAAACAAGAGTACAATGATCCATTGATCCAATTCTTCATAATGTAGACAAACAACTAGCACATGCATGATGTGAACTTAAACATATCTCTGTTGAAGGAACTTGATTATGAGAACTGAGATGCACTCACACTGGTTGTAGCATACTGATGAACACAATTGATATTGAGTGAGAACTGTAGATACATCTTGCAGCAGAAATATTTAGAGCAGATCTACAGATCCACAACGGTACGAATCCCCGAATACAACTGATCACTGAAACTCACTGAAAATAATTGCCCAATCCTAGTTATGAATCGAGGATATTGTCAAAGAATGATCGCAAGCAACTGTGACTGAGCGACAGATGTATGAAGGCACTACACAAGCAACTGAATGTGACCCAACTCAGATCTGCCCAGAAAATCCCTTGGCCGCGACCTCAACACGCTCAACCCACAGCTAAAGCTTCCCTGGACACTACCTAGACAAACTGAGCTAGCGGCTGAGGTCCTGATCAGCTCGATCTAGCCCGGGAACCCTAGCCGCAACCTTAACACGCCCATCCTGCGGCTATAGCAGCTTAGACACTACCTTAACAAGCTCAACTCGCGGTTCTGGCCTGAATCATGCAGTTCTGTGCCCGCGGCTATGGCTCAGAAGACCCAGATCAGAGTGAGCCTCTCGCCTGTGATCCCGAACCCTGCACGAGCCTCTCCCGTCGAACCTGTGCGAGCCAAAACAGAAAAGACAATCCACAACAAAAAGTGCAAGAGGAAAATCTCATGAGCGAATGTGTGAGAATGATCTTGAGATTGCTTCTATTTATAGCTTTTATGAGGGACCGCTTGGGGCTTTGACCAAATCCACATGTGTTGAGGCCGACCCATTCCATTTCATTAATAAATAAAATAATTCATAACTTGACTTCTCCTTAACCGATTGGGGCGAGCTATAGGTCGATTTGGTCCTCTCGAAAAGAGTAATCTAATGCAATTATAATCTTGACCATCAAGGTTATCTATAGTGGAATTTGACTGCAGTTGCATAATTTTAACACTCCCTCTAAACCAAGGAGAATTCCACCTGCCAATATATGTTCATCGATCAATATGCCATTATGTTATCTTCATGCATCATCACGTATCGTCACTGATCATCTTTGTCATGTTGTGATCCTAAATCATCAATGAACTGCTTATGCTTATTCCAACTTATCTCTTAATTTTTCTTGCTTGTATGTTGAACATTCTTGGATCTAGAAGAAGAAGAATTTGTCACCGAAGGGGAGCTTAGGCTACCACCCTTCATCCATCATGCTATCATTCGTAATCTCTGTAAGTGGGCTACTACCCAAGATATCATCATCAATCATCATCAGAGAGCATATCATCAGGGAGCACGCCTCAACCTGTAACCGCATCAGGGAGCACATCTCGACTCGAAATCTCATGGGGGAGATATACCTCTACAACCCCATATCTAGCAATAAGATATCCATCCATGCAAGGAGCCCATCTCGACTTTGGTATCACATCAGGGAGCTCAATCTCAACTTGAAACCGCATAGGGTTATCTCAGCCCATCCTATTGTCTACTGATCTTCCCATCGATGACCCTGAATAGTCATCTAGTAGAACACCTGCATCATAACTGACTTGGGTTGTACACCCCATGTACATTGTCAACTCGTTGGCCAAACGAGGAGCTCTTGTACTCATTACTAACTCTGGCCACAACAATCGACCTTCAGAGCCCGCCTATTCATTTCATAACTATCAATGTGCATTGTGTATACAATCCATGCTTTGCTACAGGACCATCACTTTGAATCGTTCTTAGACTTCGGCAGTTACAGATACCTTCCTCCTCGGCGTTTTTAAACTTTCTTGTATTTGTGCTATTTATGCCGAAAGACTTGTTAGACCGGTGTTACGTCGGCTGGCAACACAATTCGAAAATTTAATAGAAACAACTCCAATCAAATTGATTCTTGGGAACAATGCGGCCTTCGTTCCACTGAAGCAATTATTTGATAATCGATACAAACATGACAACGATTAATTTCAGTCCTCCAACAGCTTGATACAATCTCAACTTTCCAAGGAATAATGAACACGACCTTTGTTATGTGATCAGCCTTCAGCGCTAAATTCAAAGAAAGATTCTCGGCCCTTTAATGACAATTAATCTAGCCCCCAAACAATGATCAATTCGGCTAGTAATGAGTAGAGACTCTCAATCTCCAAAAATAATTGCTCTCGGCTCACAAAAGAAGTGTATTCAGTCCTACAAATAATTTCGGCCCTACCAAACTTGAGATAATTACACCTAGAAATTTGCCTCCTGAATTAAACAATTCAGCCTTTCTTTTAGACAAGATCATCCTTGGAAAAATATAAACCTTCAACCCTTGCAAGAAAATAATAAACCCTTGAACTGGTTGCAGGAACACCTACAAAAACAATTAACTGAAAAATAATAGACCAACTAGGGTGATATCGAGTACCACTGAAGATGGAAAATGCTGGCTAGGATGAGAGAAATCCCACCGAAGTTACGACAAGAATTTTTAATCCTGCAAATAAAAATCTAGTATATTGACAAGAACCCTCAGGCTGGCAGGAAAACCAGCTCTGATACCACTGTAATATCTCGGATTATTTTAATTAGGGTTTTCATGAAAAACTTTGCCGCAAAAAAATTCTTAACAGGAATAGCACAAAAATACTGGCACAAAAATAATCCAAAAATACTGCAATCACAAAATACACAAGATAGATAGTCACAAACTTGGCTAGATTCAACCTTATTATATTAATATAATAATCGCTTACAACAATAGCAATGGTTGAGAGTAGCTCCTCAAATCCATAAACTGGAACTGATAAGTACAACCTATGAATTCTAAATGAATTCACCAAGGGGAGAGATGGGTTCTCATCCACTCTCACTAAATCACTAGAGGGTTTTTGTCCTGGGGCTACAGAAGCAGAGAACTAGGTTCTCCAAACCACACCAAAGATAAATGCTCCAATCCAAGATGTCCCCAAATAATCTCCTCCTCCTTTTAAAGACTCAATAGATAGATCTTCAAGCTTCTAGAGGTATCTTATTTTGATTATTTTAATATTTGAGAATGCAAACTTTTGTGATCCATAATGATTAAGAGTAAAATCTTCTAGTAAATCACACTCAAAATCTAGAGTCAACACGTTTCGAACCACTGAGTGTGGTTATTCATCGGGACTTATGTGAATTTTATGATCCAGACAAGATGATATATACTTGTAGAGATGCAAACGATCAAAAAATGAACGTTGAAGAAAAAATCATAAAATAATTCAATTGAACGTTTTAAAATATTTAATGATTTAATAAATAAATAAAATATTGTTAATATTGTTAGAAAGGAAACTTTCCCTTAATTGAATTAATTACAAGTCAAAATCTATAATATTTTATAAAGTTTATTTAATACCACTTAATTATTTATTATAATCTTAGGGATTAATATATATATAAATAATAAATAAAATACAAGGTCCATGGGGTCTTGGATAGACGGTGATCGGGTGCCTTGTTAAGGTACTCCTTGATGTGAAGTCACCGATTCAATTCCCCACCCCGATCAAGGTGATGTATTTGGGCAAGATGATGTAGTCCTACCCAGCTTACAAAAAAAAAAACGAAGAAAAATAAAAATAAAAGAAAATAATAGTTAAAAATATACCCATGAAACAACTAACTATAATTAATAATAAGAGAATATGATTAAATTTTTTAATAAATATATAAATAAATAAATGGATAATAAAATTAAATTAAAAATGAAATTAATTAAAGGAATTAAAAAGTCAGAGAAATAAAAATACTAGATAAAATTAATAAAGAGGGAATATGAAAAATAAATAAATAATAATAAAATCGGGATGACGGATGGAAAATCAACAGTTGTTGGATCCCATCCCTTTTTTCCTAAATTTTTTTTATTATTTATTTATTTATTTTTCTTATTCCCTCTTTATTAATTTTATCTAGTATTTTTATTTGTCTGACTTTTTAATTCCTTTAATTAAGATCATTTTTAATTTTATTTTATTATCCATTTATTTAGTTTTATTTATTTATTTATGTATGTATAAAAAAATTTAATCAAATTCTCTTGTTATTAATTATAGTTAGTTGTTATGATTATCATGGGTATATTTTTAACTATTATTTTATTTTTATTTTTATTTTTTTCGTATTTTATTTATTATATATATACATCCCCAAGTTTTCTTTTTGTCGTTCAAAAAAAATTTCATTAGATTTTCAAGAAACCATAGAAAACATTTGACAAATATTATTTCTGGGAGGTATGGTAACCTTAGCATACTAGGAAAAAACAAAAAGATGACCAAAACTGATAGCAACATATCAAGGAGGGGGAATGGGGGGCATTAC
This sequence comes from Pinus albicaulis, assembly GCA_034641835.2. Lineage (NCBI taxonomy): Eukaryota > Viridiplantae > Streptophyta > Pinopsida > Pinales > Pinaceae > Pinus > Pinus albicaulis. The sequence continues at coordinate 1,126,866,014 of CM076572.1, read as the reverse complement.
AAGGGGAGTTGCAAAGTAGCCAACACGATCATGCATATGGAAATCTATGTTTCTAGGCTACATAGGTGGTTGTTTGTGCGACGATGGCTACGACGAAGGCTATCCAATTGTTCAAGAATTTTACTTTAACTATATTTGATGTCGTTAATATATGCCACAATCTCGTTGCGGTCTTCATACTTGTGGTCCCTGAGAATGTCCATGTTGATTTGAATATTCCGATGTTGCTCAGCAATGGACTCCATGGTAGTAGGAGCCACTATGTGTCTTGGAGAGTGAGTTGGAGAGATAGCTACAGCTTCCTCTATTTCTCGACTAGCCAAATTGTCCAAGGATGAGCAATGGCCTGGCTCGGGACGCCCTGCATGGAAGTGTCCCCCCCCCCCCTCGACGAGGCCGACCCCGTTGGCAGGGCATACTGAGATTGGCAAGAAAGAACTGTTGACTGAAGGGGAGGGTCGAAGAATAGTCCTCACAAATCCTACAACAACAAGAACAATAGCCGAAACCACGAACCTGACACCCCAGCCATGTACATACCAGCAACCAAAAAACATAATTGGTAACACAGGGAGAGCCAACGTCGACCCAGACCAAGGGGTTGGGCGGGGCAAACGTCTTCCACCACCCAAGTAACCCACTGAAAACAGCAACACAACCCCAAGAGCACGAGGAAATATGAACAGTGACCCCTATCCTTGATGGGCACCCAAACCACCAATAGGGCTGACCAAAGACCAGCGTAGCACCCTCCCACATACAAGAACCAGAGATAATTCCCAACAGTGAGCAGGTAACGGAGTGAGCCCAGACATACAAAGACAAGGTCCCCTCCTATTATGACAAGCAAAAGAAGTTACAGACATGAAAACCTTACCCCACACAGCAAGCGAGAGTTCCTGGAGCTTTCATTTCCTTATTGAGGGTCTGGACTTTGAAGTAAACTAGCCCAAGAATGGCGTGAAGACGATACGATGCCCCGATCGCTCGAATTCCTGAATCACAGGGACAAGCCAGCAATCCAGCCCCAACCCAAACCAACCGAACACAGACATCCACGTCATTGCTCAACCAAGGTCATGACCCCAGTGAGTCGCCATGGAACCCGTCACGTGCACCTCTGTTCTCCTCCCTTCCAAAATTCATCGCCCAAATGACCAGCCTGGAGCACACCACTCGCATGTCCATGTATTTAACTATGGAGTGTGTGAGCGGTCTCAGCACTCACCTGTAATGAATGTGGGATTGGCACATGATCAGGAGTTAAATGTGCGCGTGGAGGTGGGATGAGCCCCAATGGGCACTCATGTGACAAGTGTATTCCTGGCAGGTCACCCCCATCGAGAGTATTAATCCCTAAGATTATGATAAATAAATAATTGGTATTAAATAAACTTCATAAAATAGTATAGTTTTTGACTTGTAATTAATTCAATTGAGGGAGAGTTTCCCTTTTAACAATATTAACAATATTTTATTATTTATTAGATCATTAAATATTTTAAAAACATTCCACTGAATTATTTTATTAATTTTTCTTCAATGATCATTTTTTGACCGTTTGCATCTCTACAGTATATATCATCTTGTCTGGATCAGAACATTCACATAAGTCCTAATGATGAACCACACTCAGTGGTTCGAAACGCATTGACTCTAGATTTTGAGATGTGATTTAATGGAATATTTCACTCTTAATTATTTTAATATTATTCCAGAAGTTCCCCTTTGACTCCATCTAAGTGACTTTTAATTTATTTTTTTTCACTGAAGTCACTTCTGGCTTTTTTCCTTCAATTAATTATTTTCCCTTCCTTTTATTTAATTAAGTGACTAATTAAAGTCACTTTTCATCTCGGAAAATGGTAAATCGTTCACCATATTTTATCTGGCCACTGGAAGTCTCTTCTCATCATCCCATCCTATAGATCTTCTTGTTCTGATTCCAACAAGCTATTACACTGAGGTGTTCTATCAAATATTCCTCCCGGAATGTCACCTCAAGCGTAATTAATTAAGTCAAGCTCAATAATAACCCGTTTTGTGGAAGTGATCGGAATGCAACAAAACAAAAGGCAAGTTGTGCGAATGATGGATATGCCAAGCGAATGCCATCGGATCCCATGAAATCCATCAAAACCTCTCCGAGACCCCTGATGATGTAATCCTGCTCCTGTCGTCTGGCCATCACATACCCCAGAAGCCCATTTTGGTTGTACTATAGAGGAAACTGAAAATGGGGACATTACACTAATGTAATCGGAGAGATTCTTGTGGCCAAACAAAGGAAACAAGGTAAAAAAAATCCTCATTGCCTATAGAAGGACGTCTTGTGCCAAAATAGGGAACTAAATAGAGTCTCTACCAACTTTGCTGCCCTTCCACAAATTTCATTGCCTTAGTTAAATGAGTTCCTATGGCCAGAACCAGAGAAATAACAAGACAAGCTTCGTTGCCCTTCCAAAAATATCATTTTCGTTTCCCTTCCAAAAATGTCGTCATGTGCCAAAGTGAAGAATTAGAAAGGGTTTTGTTGCCCTTACAAAATTCTAATTTTGTGTCAAACCAATAACCCAAACCAGTAAGGAATTCCGTTACCCTCCCAAAAGCCTTTCCTATGCCAGAACATAATGAAGGAAAAAATTAAACATGTGTCAACTAGGGTGGAATCTTTCACCACCGAAATTGACAAAGAAAAAGAGGTCTTAAAACCCTCAAAGCCTCAGGCTCAAACAAAACATAGAGATGATCCAATTCAATGATGTCTCAAATGAAATCAACCCTCTTGTATTTATAGATTTCCTTGAGGGTATTTTTATCCTAAGTTTATTGAGTAAAGTTCACACCAAACCCCAACTTTGGGTTTCTTTTCCAAGCTGCCCCAAAACTTGCTCAAACATTGGGTATTTTGGGGTTTTCCCCTTGATTAATGACTATAGCCTATGGGGATTGATAGGCTACTTCATCTCTTGAGCAATTAATTTCTTGGGAAAATTATAGTCCCCCCTTCCCGACATTGTTTGTCCTCAAGCAATGACAAGTTTTGCTACTGCTCACTCGGTTCTCCTTCCTTTATATTCAAGGTTGGACTAGATAGATATTCAGCCTTTTTTATGACTTCTTGTAATTCATGTTCCTTTGTCATTTCTTCGCTAACAAGTTGCAGTCGCTTGTTTTCAACTAAGAATACCACAATTCGGCCTCTCATTGGTCCATTATAATATTATAAATTGCTGTCATTTGTGAATGAACAATTCATGATGCAAACATTTTCAGATATTTTATCATCAGAGAGACACAAAGAATTGTCAGTTCTTTTCCCCTAATCATAATTATGCTTCTCAGTGAAATCAGTGAATGAGTGAGACTGCTCTTGATAGCAAATGCGACAACCCTGTTTCCCAAGATGTACAGAGGAGACATGAAGTCTTTGAATCTAGTTGGCTACTAAATCCATGTGAGAACCGTCTTTAATGGTAGCTACTCAATTAACAAAGTTGACCTGTTGAAACTGTCCAGCACTTAAGCGCACATAAATCTCCCATTTGCCCCTTACTTTTTTTATAGACAGGGTTTGGATCGCAGATGGCAGCTTTCATCACTCCGCGAGAATCTTTCACTGAATAGGGGCTCAAAACTTCCAGCCTGGAATAAGAACCATACCATGCAGCAAAACACTGCAAGTGTTGAGCACCAACACCTGCAGCAGCTCCATTTGATCATCTAAAAACAATGGGAACAAAAATTTTACCTGTAGACATAATATGTCTCAGCTGCAGGAATTTATTATTGGATCAATAGCCTGCATGACAAAATTGAAGGTCATGAACTCCACAATTGGTCGTAGCCCATAATATGTTGTGCCCACAGCAATTCCAGTGAAACCTGCCTCAGTGATTGAGGTGTCTAGAACCCTGTCAAGTCCAAACTCCTGCAAAAGGCCTTTTAATATCTTATATGCTCCTTGGTATTCACCAACCTCCTCTCTTATTAAAAGGACTTTTGGATCTGCAGACATTTGCTCATCAATAGTTGAGTTAAGAGCGTCCCGTACAGTTATTTTTCATAGATTCTTGGAAAAGGCTTTGGCGTCAATTTGGAGCCTACTTGCAAGGAGAGGCCAATATAGCCTTGAAAAGTCTCGACAAGCAATCGTTGTCCATTCAGCTCAATCTGAACTGTCTTCATCAAGAAAATAACATCATCTTTCAGATGGGTCATATTAATTTTACTTAAATCGGGCTCAATTGTGACCTTGGTCCAATTCTCTCCCAGCTTGCACTTGGTAATAACTAGGTCTAACTTAATGCCCATATTGCTACTGAAAACCTTATTCTTGTCATCACCAACAACCTTTGACCTGCCATCAATTCTACTAGTACCCTCAGTCTTGCCATTAATAGCATGCTGATCATTAGGTTGCTCATCCATCTCTTCATCTAATAAAATTTTATATGGTTCCATATCATGACCAGCTATGCCTTCTGCAAGTACAGGATTTCCAAAAATTCTATGCCCATGATTCTCCACATCCTTTATTGCTCCACTGTCTACTACCCTGGATGTATAGATATTACTTCTGACAGAATCCTCTTGAGTAGACAAAGTCAGTTGAATTACCAATTTTATCTGAACCTAATTCTGCAACTGATTTCTTACCATCAACTTCAAATTTTGTTGTTTGCTCAGAAGGAACTTTCTGACCAGACGAAGGGCTGATTAAATTATTATCTGTTGATGTATTCAAAGTCATTCCAACCTTATTCAGAGAACTAGTAACTTCTAAGACATGAACAGAAACAACATGATCAATGACTGAACCTGTATTTGATGCGGGCTAGCTTTCTGATGCTATTGAACTGCAATCTAACTCAGCCTGATGAATTGTCTGTGATTGGAATGTATTTGTGGAATACATCAACATCTCTCCATTTTTTTAGATGATGCACAGTTGTTGCACTCATCAGTGGGATGTCCAATCCTATTCCATTTGGTTTCCTTATTCACTTAAAGAGAATTAGGAATATTCCTGTCATATAAATTTGAAATCCCTAAAATAAATGCTTCTTGTCCATTGTTGTTCAGTTGGTAACATCGCACTGCATCCTTTGTAAGCAACTTGTCTTCTTTAAGATTTTCCTCCCTTTTAGGGGGATACAGCCATGTCCATTATTTTGCCTTGGCTTCAGCTTTTCTTATGCTTTGGTTTACAGTCTTGGGCTTATCATCAGTGTCACTGGGTTTGTTTTTCTTGCCACTAGCCCAAAAATCGTTCAATTTCTTTATTTGATCCTTTTCGTTTACCTTGTCCCACTCCTCTTGCTGCTTTTCCAGCTTCCTCCAAGATTCTACATGCTCCGCTTGCTGATCTTCTAACTTCCTCCAAGATTCTACATGCTCCTTCCAAAAATCGGAAGTATCATTTTTATGTTGTGGAGGTCCACAATTCCTTGTTTTCTACCCATGTAGGAACTGGGGGAACCCAGGTCTGGAAGTCTTCTGGTTTGTTGTCCTAGAGCTAGTTGATCTAGGGGTATTAGGTTGAATAGAAACAGGTTGAATAGGAACACCTGCATTATTCCTAAACTGGGCGAGAAACTGAGTTAACAATTGTTGGTTTTGTTGCCCTTGAGTAGCCAAAACATGCCTGGCCTTTTCCCAAGACTGTTTTTTCCAATCTTCCATTGAAAATTTCCTGAAGGTCCCGAGTTTGTGACATCAACTCAATTACTCATGGGCTGGCAGGGTGAGCGAGCTCTGATACCAATATAGCATACTAGGGTAATTTTTCTCTAAGTTATTTCACGCAACTAGGTATCTTTTATCCACTTTCATTGTAATGCACATTTGAACAATTTCAGTACAGAATGTAACTAAGTATCCTCCATCAATTGTACAACACATCATTAGTAATCAACTAAACGAAATACAATTTTTCACTGAGTGCAATATTCAGATAATTCCACCAGGCCACATAGATTCCAATTATTTTTCAAGTCTAGAATTCAACCGGATCTAATACCTCAACTATATTGTGCAGTAAGACTCGACTAAGAAAAATAAGAAACTACCTACAAAACAAAACCTCATCGATGCAGTTACTAATCTGCCCAGGGTGATGACCAACTTCGAAGTGCAGATGTGCTTCTCAACCCCTGCCCTGCTTGCCAAAGTCTTCAGACCTGACATTCACCTTCAAAGTAGGTTCCCAGTGCCCACCAATCACCAAACCCTGCTTCAACCAACAGTGTGGGACTTCAAACTCTTAGTCCAACATATTTCCACCTTCAAAAAGGGTTATTAGGCCTTATGTTACTTTGTGGAGGCCCTAAATCAACCTCAACTACTTTGAAAAGATCACAAAGGGGAATTCTGTTCCCCAACAGCGTCTCTGAACCCTCAAAATATTTTGTCCATGCCCCGAATGAACGGCAGAATACTCATGCGAGGGGTTTTCCTTGGTTCCAGGCTCCTTCATATGGATCAAGATTATGCTTCAAAGATATTGTTTCCTTCAATCTGCCCTCACAGAACTCTGAATTAGCCCCAGAACCCTGCCTTAGACATATACAGGCTGCCACAACCCTTTTTCAAACTTTGCTAATGTATTCAGAGGGTCTCCTGTAGTCAAACAAAGAAAACAAGGTGAAAGAAAACCTCACTACCTCTAGAAGGACGTCTTGTGCCAAAAAAAGGATCTAAACAGAGTCTCTACCAACTTCGCTGTGTTTCCACAGATTTTGTTGCCTTAGTTAAATGAGTTACTGTGGCCAAAACCAGAGAAATAACAAGACAAGCTTCACCGTCCTTCCAAAAAACTCTTTTTGTGCCAGAGTGAAGAATCAAAGAGGGTTAAACTGCCCTTCCCAAATTCTATTTCTGTGTCAAACCAAGAACCCAAACCAGCAAGGAATTTTGCTGCCCTCCCAAAAGCCTTTCCTGTGCCAGAACAGAATGAAGAAAAAAATTAGTGATGTGTCAACCAGGGTGGAATCTTTCACCGCCGAAATTGACAAGGAAAAAGGGGTCTTAAAACCCTCAAAGCCTAAGGCTCAAAAAAAACACATAGAGATGATCCAATCCAATGATGTCTCAAATGAAATCAACCCTCTTGTATTTATAGATTTCCTTGAGGGGATTTTTCTCCTAAGTTGATTGAGTAAAGTTCACACCAAGCCCTAACTTTGGGTTTCTTTGCCCAGCTGCCCCAAAACTTGCCCAAACATTGGGTATTTTGGGGTTTTCCCTTTATTAAGGAATATAGCCTACGGGGATTGATAGGCTACTTCATCTCTTGAGCAATTAATTACTTGGGAACATTACACTAACATTTTGAAGTCGAAAAAGAATGGAACCATGATAGTGATCAACTCAGACCACCACTGTATCTTCCAGCATGATATTGGAAAAGTCTCCAACAGTTTCTCATATCTCTCCTTTAAGCAAAGGCTTAACAGTGGCAATAGGATCATCAAATCCACAAGGTAAGGTAGCTACATGTGCCAATTACAGTCTAGAGGTTACAGTGGGTGCAATACACAGCACCCTGAATATGGGTCAATCCAAGTTTGAGGCATTCTAGCTCTCTTCTCTCTAAGCACGCAACTGTTAAAATGCAACCTCATTCTTTCAAAGATGTGGTCACACAAGGAGAAGGCCTTTCCCACTCTCAAACACAATCAGGAAAAGGCCCAACAAGGGTGGTTATTCTAGTATAGATATGATAATCCCAGAGCTAAATGTTCATTCAAAGGGTGTGACGGATCTTTGGAGGATTACAAGTAAAATGCTTTGACTTGCAGATTTAACAACCTCTGCCATTCTTCAGATGATCTAGTTTTTTGCATACAAGAAATTTGAATTCAGGCTTTAAGATAAGATAGGATAAGATAATTTTATTAATGTCCAATGAATGACTATAAATAGGTGAATGAGACTGAAGGATACAACCAGTACAAGTTCAATGTGGAAGTACAAATGCAACTCCTAGAAAATCCCAAAGCTAAATCTAGGATAAAATGAAATGAAGTAAAAAAGGATACAATAATAGGATAGTCTCATCAACATGTATATAACCGGATCATGTAGAAGGCTAAGTGAATAATTCTAGGACTGGAGGTCGATGATGTCAAGAAACATGTCATAGAAGGTGGCCCCTGATTCTCGGGAAAGTTTGGTCTCTTTTTGAAGTCTCGGTTTCCAAATTTGTTTGGATTTGGATTTGGAGGTTGTTGGCAACTCACTTAGTAGTTACATTTGTTCAGATAATGGTAAAGTAGAAAAAGGAATCCTTTCCTATGCTGAATCATGTACAGACATGCATCTGAGTTAAGGGGTCGAAAAACAGAGAGAGATCCTGAATGTAGGAATTCAGGAATGAACTCAAGTTCTACACCCTGAAAACACAGCATTCTGTTGCAGAGTTTGCTTTGAATCTGGTCATTTAGTTGCACCTTATCCTTCAATGATCAAACAACAAGCAGAAGAGAGCAGCTGAAAAAGGAATGACATCATCTCCCATCCAAGGTCAACAATTTTGTCTTGCAATGGGTTTCAAGAAGCAAGGAGAAAAAAGGAAAGAAATACAAGTTTGCACAGAAATCATCCAAAGAAAGATAATCCTTAAGATAGCAAAAAGCCAGAAAATCAAGTTCATGAAAGGAAATTTCAATAAGATAAAAGAAGCCAGAGAAATTTGTTCATGCAGGGGAACTCAAGAGCAGAAAACAGCAGACAATTAGACAAGTACCTCCCTCTAGAAAGGGGACTCAAATGGAGCTGATTTGATAAGACAGAAAATCCAAAAACCTTCATAGTTGGCCGAGCCCTCAAGACAAACCTTGAATATTCAGTTGCAAAAAGGAAATCCAAACACCTGATCCCACTCAGGGTCAAAACCTGGGTTCACTTACATATATGATTTTCCTGTCCTTTCCACCAGACAGATATAGCTGTAGCGGTGTCTGTATTGACTGTTTGTAATTAAGCCTTTCTTATTTTGAGCCAAAAACAAAATGAATATGTCAATCCTTTGCTTCCAAGTCTCCTCCATTTTCTTTAACCCTTGATTAGCAATAAAGACACGTGATAAATATTGATTAGCAAAGAAACACACCTACAGATATATAAAATTACCTAACAGAGATATAAGAGAAACACCAATGTAGAAAACAATAAAGACAAGAATAAAAATCAAGAAAGGTGCCCTTTCTGCCCTACATTAGTAGGCCAATATATCAACAAAGGGAAAGATGCAAAGGAATTCAACTCACTAAAAAAACAATCAGGCCTGCTTTGTTAACTGGGTCTAGCTCAGGTGGTTGAAAGGATGAGTGTTACCCTCCCAGCCCAGGTTCAATTCCCACAAGTGACATGTTGACCTCTTAATGAGCATATTAATGTAACGGCTTTGAGCCCAGTTGTTGACTTGTCCTTGTGCCCAGAATAACCTATGCTTTGCCCTAGGTACCATCCTCGGAATGAGGAGAAGTGCCCTTGGGTTTTCCCCAGGATATGTAACCTGGAAGAAAAACAATCAGCCCTGCTCTATATAAATGGCAGTCACATTGGCAGATCGCATTCAAACCTTACCAAACAACTTAACAATATATAAAAAAATCATCTTTGTATCAAGGTTAATATAGATGTAGATAAAACAACAAAATATAATAAAATAAAACAGCATACACAACAATACTTTGGAACAAGGAAATCATGGAGGTATTCCCCTCTTAAAGGCTGACCTAATCCCTCTAGTTGTGAATGAGATAGAGAAGTTCTTCAAGGAAATGAAAAAGGACAGAGTTTTAATAATTGCATAATTGAATTGGAATTTGAAACAATCACAGTATCACCTCAGGTTAAATCAGCATAGATGAAGGATATTACAAGTTAGATGGAAGTTGGAACAACACTATAAATACTAGATAAATAAAAACTTGAAAAACTAAACGAAGCTTAAAAATTGCGTGGGAAAAAAAAGTCGTGGGCAAAATATGGGATCTGCCTTAAGTAGCTGACAGAAGAAAAGAAACAAAAGCATAAACAGATCATCATTCAAGATCTAAAATTGCAGTATTACTTACAGACATGGTACAAACTTAATATAGAAATGGAAAAAAGATCAAGACAGACAAAGATTGATCAACTGTGGAGCCAAAAGGGAAGACACGAGAATCTGCCTTGGGGAATACATGGCAAATAGTGCAGTTAGAAAATGCTTAAAAAGCAAATTATATGAGACAAACCATTCATACTTGCGGCCAATATTGTTAAGATAGAAGCCTTGTAAAATACTAAAAAAGAGCGAATACTAGTAGACTGAGAAGCTTGATAATAGAGTTAAAATGCTACTAGTAATTCATGAGTAGTAAAAGACTCTAACGGACCACTTTTGTTCTTTGTGGACACTAAAAAACTCCAATTCATTTCATTTTAGGTATTTGACAAGGCACAAAAACCTTAAGCCCGTATTTCTTATCTAAATAGTAACCTAATTTCTTCAATAGTCTATTTTAAAATGACATATTTGGTGAAGCGTATGGGTTCTATCTCTTTAAGAAAAGAAGGAAACCTCCTTTGGAACTGGAGCCCTGCTACATATGGCTAGATGCAGAAAATCAGATAGTATGGCATTTATAAAGCAACAGATTTTCATGAAATCAAATAGCCTTAAGAGAATTATTACAGAGAGAACTATTACCTAGCCTGATAGAACTATTACCCAGCTTGTACATCAAATTATTCAGTTCAATTTCCAACTAAGCCAAAACTCAATCTTCAGAACCAATGAGCATTTATTATATTTTCAGTCTATGTTTTCCAAATATGTAGGCATGTTCTTTGTTTTGTTGTTTCATCACCAGTTCGGCAACTCCCATCATCAACAGGCAGGGATTCACAAGCACTAAAATTAAATCTGACACATCTTACCTACGCTGCCCCAAACAAATCAACCAGGGCAGCACAATGGTCAATTGGACAATTTTCAGGTAAACCATGGAATGACCTCTTTGATACTCAGATTTCCATGTCTTGCACATTCTGCCTTAGCCCTAACTGCATTCAAGTAATACCTGAGAGAATAATTTAATCCCAGGCCAGATCCCAAAAGCTGATAGGCTAAGGTGATCCGTGGTAGTACTGCTGCATTTAAATGATCCAATCAGCTAAAACTGCAATTAAACATAAAATAACAGTATATTAAGTCCTGATAAGATGCTTCTCGGGACTATTAAGTATTGTCGAGTAACCACTACCCAACAAGAGATGGGGTGCCATTTGACATATATATGCATGAAGTCTGGCCCCACTTAAGACAAACTCTATCACTTTACAAAGAGCTAAGCTGGCTCAACCGCCAAAATATATAGGGGCAAATGCATTCCTTCAGAGTTCCAAACCAGAGCAGCGACTATAACACTGCCCTGCTCTCAGAGACATGGCTTACTGCTTCGGACAAATAACAGTATACTGGAAATTCCAATTTACAAATTCCATATAATGGTTATATTGTTTTCCTTGTCTCATACCATGTGAAGTTATTTCTGCTCTTGTTAACAAGTTTTATAAGGACAAATTCTTCTTTTTTGCCAAGGTATAAGTCAAACATATGGCACTTTATATTCCTATTTGTATATACCCTTACACCTTCTACAATCAGAGCCCTACAGCCATTCTATTGAAATAACTGGAAAATGAACCCTCAAGGTGACCAAAAGTTATTCAATAGATGTTAGAACTCTTTAAAGAAACCTTGACCTGAATTTTAACTTGTACAAGGAAGTTATTAAGTCGTCAAATATCGAAGGAAAATAAATTGTGTAAATAAATAGCTTGGCAGGCTTAGTAAGCTAACCAAGAAGATGATCTTCCAAGGAACCCAAAGGCATATACTCATAGACAAGAAGCCGCTGATCACCATCAGCACAGTAACCAATCAAGTTGACAAGATTAGGATGATGTAGAAGACTGAGCATAAGAACTTCTACAAGAAATTCCCTGTTTCCTTGAAGCCCATTTCTATCAAGTTGTTTAACAGCCACAACCTGTCAAAACAGTTCAAAACCAATGAAATCACAGACACTGCAGTAGTAAAAGTTTAGATGCAAATTGAATAACAAGAGTGCAACCCTTTGTCTGTGTCCCTAAAATCAGACCATGATAAGTCAAGTTCCCACAGGTGAAGGTCCAAGTTGCCAAATGCAAAGAAACAATGGTACACAAAGCTCTCTTCGTGAATGAAGACCCAATAGCCCAAAATGGCAGGTGTAGTGCCAATGGCAGGTTCCAAACTATGTGTGTGCAGGTGATAGTCTCCATAATAAAATCTGCTACAATAACTTGCCTGGCCAGTGCTCTCTAGGCGCCCCTTGTAAACTCGTCCAAAGCCTCCTTCACCAATGAGGCATTCAGGTCTGAAGTTCTTGGTAGCTGCCGCAAGCTCCCGAAATGTAAAAGTCTGAGCAGCAATATTAGCAGAGGGGACATTCTTGATAGATATGGATCCCTCCTTTTTATTATCGGCTGAAGGCCTTGACTTCAGTTTTTCTGCAATAACCAAGAAACAAAAGATGTGTGACAATTTCATTTCTATTACCAGAAATCTACATTTTTATTGAGAGCAAACTTAAAAACATAATATCAGTTGAGGAGAGATATATAACCTCTCTATCCAGTACGAAAACCAGCTTAAATGATAAATTGAATAACATACTAAACTACTATTAAAAGAGAATAATCAACCTTGGCATCAAATGAGTAAACAAACCCCAGATCAATGTTGCACGAAGCGGGGACAAAGTGGGGACATTTTTTGGAAGCGGGGAAGCGGAAGTGTCATTTCCAAAAAATCTAGGAAGCGAAGCGTCTCGGAAGCGTCTACTATATATAAATTTTTTATTTTTTTATTTTTGCATTTATATTAAAAAAACATCCAAAATACCAAATTAATTGTAGAAGATATGGAAGCATGCATATTTGTATGTAAATCAAGATAGATATGACATCCATTGTACATTAATGATTAATTATTTGAGCATCAACCATCTATAATCTAGATTCTTCTCCTCTTGTCCAGCCTTTGCCTCTACCTCGATTAGCTAGGGACATTAGTCAAAATTGCCCAATTTTGATCAAACTACCTAATGCAAGCCTTAAAATATGGTAGAAAGAACTTAACATGCTTGATCGATGATTTTGACTTGATTGAAATGTAATATTTTGTTAATGACACGACAAAAGAGTTCAACAATTAACACCACCAACACTAGGGTACATATAGGGCTTGGTGCTCTTGATTAAATGCTAATCACATACAATCATACATGATATAATCTAATGAAATGCCACCATACCATTGATCCTGAATTCCTGAAAACTGTTAAGTCTATTGAATTTTGAATAGGATATGAAATTCTATTTTCTCCATATGAAGTCCGATCAGGATGGAACCACACTCAAACATCCTAAGTCATTTCATGGTAATGTTAAAAATTTAAGTAAAAGTGACATTCTCCTTTGTTTTTCATTTTAAGGAAAATGATGAAAATGAAAAACAAAGGAGAATGTCACTTTTACTTTAAGAATTTAACATTACCATGAAGGAGCATCTAAGAAACATCTAAGGAGTTGAAAGAGAGCTTATATTTTTTTAATCCTATCCCTAACTCAACACTAACCCACCCTCTAACCCAACTAAAGTTAAAAATTGAAAAAAATAAAATAAAATAAAAAAATCGATTTTTTGCTACGCTAATCGGATCCGTACGGCATTGTACGAAAGCAGTCGCGTTCCATACAGATCCGCCTCCGAAGAGCGGCACTTCCCTAGGCCGATCCGCTATATGAAACGCGGATCCGGCATACGGAATTGCGGATCTGGCCATACGGATCCGAATTTCCAGGAAGCGCAAATTTTTTTGCGAAACGCATTTCGTACAACGGATCCTGTACGGTAAGCGTTTCAAGGGTTGGAGCCGGGGGGGGGGGACGTTTCCTGCAACACTGCCCCAGATACCCCACTATATCTGTTGGATTGTGTTGAATTTCCACGATCTTGGGTCTAGGTTAGAATCTTAAAATCTCTGACGCTACCAAACCAAGAATCTCAACACGAACTACTTTGCACAACGGAAAATATAAAGCAATAAATCACATATGCACAAGTATACACAATTTTTAACAAAATTGTACAATAATGTACAAACCAATCTTCGTTATATTAAACCAATTTGTATGATACAACAGTCTATGGTATACAAGATACAATGACAACCTTGTTGCAACTTCTATGTCATATCTTGTCCTGCTGATCCTTTGCTCCCATACTGCTCTCTAGTTGCCCCTTATTCCTTCGAAGGACAACACATAGAGACTCCAGGAGGGCTGCCACCTAACACTGCTGCAAGTCACTTCTGCTACATGTACACAGACTGATCCAATCTGCTCTCTAGGCTGGCCAATACCTGAGCTCCAATCTGCCTTCTAGTGGCCTCTTTCATCCATCAAAGAGCTACTCAGGCACCAAAGTTCACCCAACCTTCAGCTATCTTTGTCACATCAAGAATGCTTGTCTAGGGCTACTTTGGGTAGCCAACACACTGCCCTCCACCAAATCAATGGCACCCAATCCAATCACTGCAAAATCCATTCCTATGAAGGTTCTCGATCACCAAATCAAGCCTTCAACTTGGCTCCCACATGCTGCATATGAAAACGATTCAAATCTGATCACAACTATAACCCAACACAAGACAAAATGTAGCTCCAAGTCTGTTGTATTCTTGCTGTTCTAACTGTGACTGGTTAGGGCATCATAGCATGCTGCAACAGCCCTTAATCAAGCACCCAAACAGCCCTATATCTCTGCGGCCCTACTAAGGAAGAGTCCTCCAAACATGTGATGTTGTTCTGGGCACAAATCTGCCCCAAAACAACTCCACGCTACCTCTGTTTTGTGGTGGTAAGGCCTGCAGCCTACCACAGTCCCTGCTGGCACCTACAGCCCACCCCAAAACAGAATTCACTTACCTCTTTGGTGCCCAACAGACTTGCGTTCACCCTGAGCTTATCTCGGCCCTCCAAGCACAGCTCCTCGGGCCTCTAACAGCAGCTCGGTCTCCTCAAATTAGCCCTGAAACAGACCTTCAATCCCTCACTGTTCTAGCCTTCTTGCTGCGGCTTCCACAGAAATGTTTGACTCCTCAACGAGCTCCTTTGTGTTGCACAATTGGATGAGGATAAGTGTCCTCCATCACCTTCCTTTTATACACAAAGGAAGGGCTCCTCAAAACATCATCATATGGCTTGTACAACTGTCACATGCCTTCTTAACACCAAGCCAACCTAGACTCCTCATGTGCAAACCCAACCATAAACTTCAAAAATTCATATCTCACTAAGGACAACTCGGAATTCGATGATTCTCGAAGTGTTGGATTCTCCTTTCCACCCTCTATCATCTTATTCAATCACATGTCCAAAATGCTCCATGGTTTTGGCCCAAATCACGATGGGTGCAAAACCCCTACCTTGGGTTCCAAGCCCACAAGTGACTCTTGTGGCGCTTTGCCCTCCAAACCCCGAACCCTAGGGCTTGGAGTACCTCCCAAGCTACTCAAAAATCAACACTCTCTTAGCAAGGGAGTTACTTCCAAGACTAGGAAGTAACTCATCACCATCATCACTACTCGCAACACTCACCCAACTCTTGTCGCTCACCACTAAAGCAATCCTTGAAGCATGAACTATGCCTCTCTCGGAAGTGTCGCTATCACTGGAAGCATCTTGCTTCTTCTTCTTCTCCTGTATCGATTTCCAATCTCTCCATGATTCCTTCTTGGAAGTTGTAGGAGCACCCTTGCTCCCCACTGACCACGCGCTCTTCTTGGGCTGCAAATTCTCCCTCTGAACTTGCAAGCTCCCACTAGAACTTGACTCCCTCGGAGCCTCTAGAAAATGGACCTTCTTCGTTGGAACCTATACCTGCCCCTCTGAAGCCTGCACCTGCTTCTTCTTCTTTCCATGATCCTCAGGCTTGCCCATCAACCTGTCAAGACCATGCTCTCTAACTCCAAGTAAAATCCCATCGGAGCTAGAGCCTCTAGGTCTGATTCTTTCCTTCCCATCCTGGAACAAGACCTCAAACCCCTTCTTCTCGATCATCGAGACAAATATCACGCTATATTTGAGTCCTGATACAAATAGTACATCCTAGACCCGCATCACTCGTCCTATCTCCATCTTGAATGGCACAACACCCAATCCTCAGATCTCCAACTGGCTCTTATCGCCCAACACCATGTGCAACTTCGAGTCCCATTCAGCTAGAGTCTCAAAAACCTCCTGTGACCCTGTCATATGTTTCGTCGTACCTTTGTCCACATACCATCCATCCTCATTGACAGTACCCTGCGAGAAATGAGAGATCATAGCAAAGTCCTCCTCCTCAAATCTCCTAGTGAGATCATCTATCTCAGCTGAAGTGGCAACACCAGCAACCTACTTCCCTTTCCTCTTCTCGTCATCTCCCTTCTTCTTCATCGAACATCTCGACGAAAAATGACCCATCTCGCCACAGTTGAAACTGAAACACTTGACTTTACTCAAGTCCTTCTACTTAACCTTCATTCGTGTTGCAAGTGCCACATCCTCATCTACCCTCTTCGTTGGATAAAGATCCTCGTCTCGCAACTCTTCCTAAATGAAGTCGTCCCACAGGCTATTCCAATCTGGCAACTTATCTTTGGCAACAATCCATTTGATGAAGGGCTTCCATTCCTCGATGAACCCTTTCAAGGCAATCCTCACCATATCACTATCTGAAATAGTCACACCGACGATAGCAAGCTCATCTCTGACCTGAGACAATCTTATCAGATATGAAGTCACTCCTTCACCCTTTATCATCTTGGTGGACTTCAACTTATCCTCCAATACCAGTACCCGGTTCTTGCTCTTATTCTGGAACAAATTCTGAAGAGCCATCCACATCTCATGTGCAGTGCTCTTCCCGGACAAATGAGGTATTAAGTGATCCTTCACACCATCTAGGATGATCAATCTTGCCCTCGTACCCAAATCTTCATACACTTCTAGCTCCTTTCGGTCAATTGGCTTCTTAATGGCTTTCTCGTCGAACTCCTAGATCATATTGACCTATAAGACCAACTTGATCCTTTCCTTCAATGGACAATAGTTGGACAACCCCTCCACCCTGTCCTCGTACCAGAGACTTGCCTGCAACTTCGACATTGCAGTGAGCCCTTCACCTACAATATGACCAACTCCCTCTCACGTTGTGCACAACTGTGATTCACTGACTTCCAAAGTAGCTCAGACACACTCTAATACCATGTTGAATATCCACAATCTTGGGTCTAGGTTAGAATCTTAAAATCTCTGCTGCTACCAAACCAAGAATCTCAACACGAACTACTTTGCACAACAGAAAATATAAAGCAGTAAATCACATATGCACAAGTATACACAATTTTTAACAAAATTGTACAATAATATACAACCCAAACTTCGTTATATAAAACCAATCTGAATAATACAATGGTCTATGGTATACAAGATACAATGACAATCTTTGTTGCAACTTCTATGTTGTATATTTTCCTGTCGGTCCTTTGCTCCCGTATTGCTCTCTAGCTACCCCTTAGTCCTTCAAAGGACAACACATAGAGACTCCAGGAGGGCTACCACCTAACATTGCTGCAAATCACTTATGCTGCATGTACATGAGCTGATCCAATCTGCTCTCTAGGCTGGCCAATACATGAGTTACAATCTACCTTCTAGTGACCTCTTTCGTCCATCAAAGAGATACTCATAAGGCACCAAACTTCACAACCTTTAGCTATCTTTATCACGTCAAGAATGCTTGTCTAGGGCTACTTTGGGTAGCCAACACACTGCCCTCCACCAGATCAATGGCATCCAATCCAATCACTGCAAGATTTGCTCCTACGAAGTCTCTCGATCACCAAATCAAGCCTTCAACTTGGCTCCAACGGGCTGCATATGAAAATGATTCAAATTTGGTCACAACTATGACCCAACACAAGATAAAATGAAGCTCCAAGTTCGTTGTATTCTTGATGTTATAATTGTGATTGGTTAGGGCATCATAGCATGCTGCAACAGCCCTTAATCAAGCACCCAAATAGCCCTATATCTCTGCGGCCCTACTAAGGAAGAGTCCTCCAAACATGTGTTGTTGTTTTGGGCACAAATCTGCCCCAAAACAACTCCACGCTGCCTCTATTTTGTGGTGGTAAGGCCTGCGGCCTACCATAATCCCTGGCACCTACAACCCACCCCAAAACAGAATTCCCTTACCTCTTTGCTGCCCAACAGACTTGCGTTCACCCTGAGCTTATCTCAGTCCTCCAAGCACAACTCCTCAGCCCTCTAACAACAACTCGATCTCCTCAAATTAGCCCTGAAACAGACCTTCAATCCCTCGTTGTTCTAGCCTTCTTGCTGCAGCTTCCATAGAGATGTTTCACTCAGTGTTGCGAACATCTCGATAACATCCCAATTTTATCTCGAAATCACGATTTTTTGGCCTAGCTGATGTTTGCCGATTTTTACTGATATTTTGATGGTATCTTAATTTGTTAATGTTTTGTCGATTTTTACCGATATTTTCCCGATTTTTACGATTTTTTGGTTTTCTGAACCCTTGCCGATTTTATCCTGATGCTGATGTTCGCAACATTGAATTCACTCCTCAACGAGCTCCTTTGTGTTGCACAATTGGATGAGGATAAGTGTCCTTCATCACCTTCCTTTTATACACATAGGAAGGGCTCCTCAAAACATCATCATAGGGCTTGCACAACTGTCACATGGCTTCTTAACACCAAGTCAACCTAGACTCCTCATGTGCAAACCAAACAATAAACTTCAAAAATTCATATCTTACTAAGGACAACTCGGAATTTGACGATTCTCGAAGCGTTGGATTCTCCTTTCCACCCTTTATCATCTCATTCAATCACATGTCCAAAATGCTCCATGGTTTTGGCCCAAATCACGATGGGTGCAAAACCCCTTCCTTGGGTTCCAAGCCCACAAGTGACTCTTGTGGCTAGGGCTTGGAGTACCTCCAAGCTACTCAAAAATCAATCGATTGCATATTAAAAAATAATACATAGAAGGATGGGTGCAAAACCCCTACCTTGGGCTCCAAGCCCACAAGTGACTCTTGTGGCACTTTGCTCTCCAAACCAAGAACCCTAAGGCTTGGAGTACCTCCCAAGCTACTCAAAAATCAACAGATTGCATATTAAAAAATAATATACAGTAGGTAGGTAGCCTAAAATTTAGCCCAAGGGGTTAGCTCAAGCAGTGGTTACGTTTTTGGGCATTTAACTAGTTTTTTGCCAATAGGTGCCCTGTTTGAACCCCTTGGGTAGGGCATGCTAGTCTGTGCCAACGAGTTTACTAGGAATGCCATCCACAAATGTGGAGAAGCGTCCCTTGGATTTTCCATGATGTTTTGCTTGGAAATGTCAATTGTGTCCAGCGTAGGTGGTTGAGAGGAG